>CM029281.1:33785962-34014227 GCA_016920895.1 Vaccinium myrtillus
GGTTTGATAGGCTGTAGCTAGATTGTAGTTCTACTTCTACAAAATGAGATCATTGCATTATGGGACATGGGCACCATTATACTGGACTACCATGGCGATGATGAATTTCATCTTGAGAAGATTTTGTCAAACTAAAGTTTCAATCAATCAAATTATTCGTAATGTTTTCGTTTCAAGTTCTAATTCCATTCTTCTGGTTAGTGTGAATTCTCTGACTTGTGAGTTTAATTTAATTTCCGTTTCATACTTATTGTGTATAGTTCTATGCAGATTTACTCTATTCCAATTCAATCTCCTCCAAAAAAAAGAAAGAAGAGTTTATTATGACGCAGCGGAATTCACGAGAAACTAGTTGCGTACTAGTTCAAACGATAATAGGTCTTGAATCCACGAGTGTTCTTGAATCCACAAGAGAAAGAGAATAACTTTGATTTATAATTGATTAAAAGTTGCTTAATAATAGAGGTTACAGGCCCTTTTATAGGGAAAACTAGCAAACCCTAGCAAAACTTACCTAAAAATTAAAATATCCTGAAAATTGGGGCAACTCCCAAAATTGAAAACTAGAAAGAAAAATAAGATAATCCCAATTGGAAACAACGTAAACGGAATTACACGCTAAGAGTTATTTGTAATCTAATTATTACCTAAAATAGCAAAATTACTAAATTGAAGGCCTAAACGAATGAATTTGGCCGAAATCCACCATCAGTCACGATTAAATTGCCGAAATTGGCGATTTTGGGCCTATTTCTGCTTCAGCCCACCAAGTTTGGGCCTATTCCGGGCTCGTCGATAAATTGCCGAAATTGGCGATTTTCAATTAGAAGTTGTTTGGGCCTCTTAGGCTTTGACCGGTCCAATTGATCATAGAATTGGGCCGCTACTTGTTCTGCATCATATTACCATTAAGGTCACAAAACAAATATTTATTACCATTAAAGTTAATCACTCTTTTTAATTACCATTAAGGTCAATCACTCTTTTTTTTTGTTTATGTTTATGGTGCACTTTCCTGTTATAGTGTTTTAGTGGTTTAGACACTTTCATAGGGTTCTCTAAAGTTTAGGGGTACCTTAAATTTGCACTATACATTTAGAATTTAGACCGTACATTTAGAATTTAGATTGTACATTTAAAATTCAATTTAGATTGTACATTTGGAATTTAGACCGTACATTAATGTACATTTAGAATTTAGACTGTACGTTTAGAATTTAAATCGTACATTTAAAATTCAGACTGTACATTTAGAATTTAGACTGTACATTTAAAATTTAGACTGTACATTTAGAATTTAGCACTTTCATAGGGTACCCCAAGATTTTAGACACTTTCATAGGGTACCCTAGGGTTAGGTTTATGCACTTTTGTACGGTACCCTAGGATTTAGGCATTTTCATAGGATACCCTATGGTTTAGGGTGCACTCTCCTATTATAGGGTTTTAGTAGTTTAGGCATTTTTCATAGGGTACCCTCGGGTTAGGTTTAGGCACTTTCATAGGGTATTCTAGAATTTAGGCACTCTCATACGATTTTGGGGTTCAAAATTTAAAATTTAAAATGTAAAATTAAAAAAAAAAAAAGGAGAGAGAGTGAGTGATGAGTGGAGTTTTTGGTACATTTTTCGAAAACTGATGGAGTTTGGCGTGCACAGCCTAAAAATACTGGACCCACCCGTGCTTTTCTCAAAAAAAAAAAAGAAGAGGAAATTGCATACACTTCAACAGTGGAAGAAACATTTTGCAGTTATCCTCCGTGCCCTAAACAGTGCATTATTAGTTATCCCTTCCATTAGTGGTCCATGAAAGGTGTAATTATTTAGTGGTTCTGGGTACTACCATGGCACCACGTTGTGCCCTAGCACTCCACCACACATTCTTGTGGAATCCGTATGCATAGTATTGTGCTCTACAAAAATGGCGGGTGGAGAAAAGTGTTGAAAAATACGTAATCAACGGTGCCCCAACACCGCTCAAAAAAAATTCCCCATGATAGAGGGGAAAAGGCCACAACGTTAAAATGGCAACCGTGTCCTCATTGCCAATCAGCAAAATCTTATTAGTAGTTTACACTGCGTTGATAGTATTAATTTCTCACGCATATTTTCGATTTTCCGTCATTTTTCTAATTTTTTTGGGTAAGTATTTTTTCCCCATTAGTTTATGATAGGCGCGCAATTGTTCACATTAGCGCCTCCTAATTTATCCTTGCTAAGTCCATTATTTTGTTAATTGGAGTATAAGGCTTTGTTTGCATATTTTTGTAGGCTTTGATATAAAGAGCGCAAAGTTAGATTTTACTTGTTTCCAAATTAAAGCCCGCGACCAAATTAATTCAAGTGATGGGCCTAACCTTGGAAGGATAGAGAAGCACCCAATTTAATTCCCACGTAATCAAAATCGGTTATGGAATTTCCAAGAAGAAAGTGGGCCCATCGACGTGATTTGTGCTACACCAAGGAAAAGACTTGGCAATGGGTCAGTACATGAGAGAACATTGGGCTGCTTTCATAATTCAATGAGGAGTGATGCACACACTCCTTAGGAGCCACTCCCAGCCACACCTTCTTCCACATGGGACATGTGATCCGCATGTGGGGACCACACCCCATGTAAGAGAGGGTGTGGCTGGGAGTGGCTTCTAGGGAGTGTATATATCATTTTTGTAATTCAATTGGTGATTGGTGGGCTGGGTAGTATAGCAAGTCGGCTAGGGCGATGGGAAGGGTATCCGCAACATGCAATCGACTTGGGAATGGAGAAACGCGGTACGGCCGATATTTGAATATCCAACGCACAAGCCTTGGAAAGGGACACACGGATTAGAAACGGAGACAGAGAGCAGAACCCAAGAAGAAAAATACAACTAGCACGTCGGTCCATGTTTCCGTTCAACAAAAGTTCGGTGTTTCTCACTCCAATGGCCGGCTAATCACCTCTCTTAGGGTGTAGATGAAGTCCTAACCAAATAACTTTGTTTTTATACTCCATTAATTTCGGATTTTAATTATCGAAACGACGGTTGTATAACTTTGAGATTTATTTTTATGATTCGATCTTATTTTTTTTTATCTAGAGTTATGTGTTTGTTTTTTGTGATTGCAAATACATAGTTATGCAACAATTTTCTTGGCGCATGGAATTGTGAATTAGGATAATCTATGCTTAGGAAAAACGAGTCGTGTCTAGATTATCTAGTTTCAGAATCGAAGTCGATTCGTGCCAACCGAAAATAAGTTATACCCGGTTTTCAATCACATGTTATTTTCTTGTCGATATCGCTAGGGGTTGTAACTTTGAGCGAGTTATTGTCGTTTCGGTAATTGATTTCTTTAAATTAATATAATTACTTGGTTGCGAAGTTAGGGTGGATACAAAACCCTAAGACCATTTTCTATATTATTTAATTCACAATCTTTCTTGCTTTTCATTGTTTAGATAATTTTATAAACCAAACTCAAATCACTTTTTCTCGAATTAATTTCGAAATCAATTGAAATAGTTGCAGCTTAACCTTATACTCCCTCCGTCCCAATTTTATAGTCCCTCGTTCTATCCTAACTGGATAAAAAAATGATTATATCTTTCAATCGGTAATACATTTTAAATGCAATATGGTTCTTGTTTGATAGATCTTGATTTAATCTAATAAACAAAGTGTTCAAAATCATCTAAAACATTGTAGATTATAAGATATAGTAACACTTTGAAAAGTGGCACGAACTCCCAAAAGGGACTATAAAATTGGGACGGAGGGAGTAATCCCTAAGGACGACACTCGGAATACTTATCACTATTCATTTGAGTAGTAGTAATTATTTTGTTTTATTAATTATTTTTGGTGTGAAAAACGACCTACCAGTTCATTAACATCTTCACAGTGATTAATACGAAATACACTGTTAATGGCAGATTTTTTTTCCCACCGATCATGGTAGAAGTGAAATATTTTGTCAACTTTGTCTGAAAAAGGAAGATGATTCATGGGTGAATTTAATTCCAAGATTTTACTACTCCATTATTGTATTGTAAAACAAAAACAAAATGACCATTTAAAGTCACATCCCGGAGTTGTATATTTGTATATGTCAATCACCTGGGGACAAAGATTGAAACTACTCCAATGAATCACTATATACCATCTCCAAAATAGAGATTTTTATTTTTAACCATAGATATAGAAAGGCCTCAACCTAGAAAATGATACCAATGTTAATTTGGTGTTATCTCGTATATATCTAACACTAGAAATTATAATTTTAAAAAATGCCTAAATATTTTCAACTTTTAAATGAAATGATGGTTGTTGGTAAAATGTTATTTTGGAAAAATTGAATAAATTTTGTTTTGACTTTTCAAAGGAGACTAACAATTTGGAACACCCTAAATAGTGTAAGGGGCAAGCAATTTAACGGAGGAAGTAGCTAAAAATGTATGAGCAGGATGCAGATTGATTTGTATCCTCATAGCTCTCTACGATAACAACATTTTCGTAGAACTTGAATTCTATTGAAAACACTTTAGACGGTTGGGTTGCGGCACTACACCTCTTAGTGCCCAACCTCACTATATATATGGAAAAGAATTTGTGTTGAGAGGGTAGGGGTGATGTGGGGCCGACTGCCGAGCGCGCATCTCGGGAGTCCAAAAGTGTTTTGATAACCCAGATTTCTCCCAATGCTTCTGCTCGCTCGGCACCACGTCACTTATGCCCTCTCGACACCCAATTTATTCTCCACTACTGGAACCCCATCCCAGCCGTAAAGTTTAACTTAACAAATTTGTAAAGTCTTAACAAATTCAATTGTGCTACTTCGTCTTCTGCCGAATTTGTTAAGTTGAACTTTACTAATTAGCCATGTTAATTTGCACTTCATAAACTGAATTGCCATTGGCAGATGTTTCGCATTTGTACTTTTGCTGCAGGCAACTGTCAATGGAAAAGAAATGAAATTGGACAATATGGATATGAAACGACATTGAATGCGAGTACGTTTTTCTTTGTTAATGGGATACGGGAACATTCGGGATAAGTATAATTGTATATATTGGGGTTCTTTTAATGCCTACGTATTCCCATGATCTTGTTTTACTTATTGTATTAAAAAATGATACACGTACACCCAACTTCTCCAACAAAAATCTCCAACAGCCAAAACGACGTTGTTTTGGCTGTTCTAAAAAAAAAAAAAAAAAAATCAAAATCAGATCTGCTCCTCCCCCTCCCCTATTTCGTTCAATCGACCAAAGAGAGGGGCAACCACCTCCCATTCCACCACCACCGGCGACCTAGCTCCTCCAAGATTGGACCTCTGTATTGATTGTTCCCTTACCTTTGCAATAGAACAATTGGGTTTGCCTAGATTTCTGAACTTCCGAGTTTACCATGATGAGGATCTACCCTTGCTTTTCTTAACTGAGCTTGCTCTTGCTCAAGAACTAAGACGAGACCAAGCCCAAGTTTTCATTTCCTGCCTCTGGCTTTGCCATCCATCTAAATGGTACAAGCAATTTTTTATGGAATGAAGTTTTCATTTCCTGCCTCTGGCTTTGCCATCCATCGGCGGCGGCAACCGAGGTGGAGAGGGAGGCTGGAGGAGTTGGGTCGCCGGTGGTGGTGGAATGGGAGGTGGTTGCCCCTCTCTTTGGTTGATCGAACGAAATGGGGGTGGGGGAGGAGCAGATCTGATTTTGAGTTTTTTTTTTTTTTTTCAGAACAGCCAAAACGACGTCGTTTTGGCTATTGGAGATTTTTGTTGGAGAAGTTGGGTGTACGTGTATCATTGTTCGTATGTATGACCTGCTTTATTTTTGTTTATATATATATTTTTTTTTATAAAATTTTACTTGGATGGAATTCTTACACTATACATTATTTCTTTTCCAAGTTCTCAATTTTGACCATCTGTCAGTGTTGACACGTATTGATTTCTTAGTCATAGACAGTTGAGAAGTTCCAACCAGTGTCGGTTCGAGTTAAGATTTATGGTTATTCTAATATAGAAAGGGAGAACGCCAATTAGTGTGAATGCTTTGGGTAAAAAATCAAAAAGTTGTTTTTTAGAAAACCATTTTGACCTTATTTAAATTTTTTTTGCATTCGTTAGTTTTGCATCAATATTTTGTGGTTTCTGAATTTCTCTCGATGAGACGAATCTAACAAATATAAAATTATGGTCAAAACTAAATCCAGAAACCACAAAATCTTGATGCAAAACTAACGAATTCAAAAAAAAAATTGAATAAGGACAAAATGGTTTTTAAAAAACCATTTTTTGGTTTTTTACCCAAAGTACCCCTTTTGAAGTCCCGTCACAAAAGTAATTTTCAGTATTACCCTTACAAAAAATTATATTTGACAATTGTTTTCACTATAACATTAATTAACCATTAGGACAATATTAAAATCACTCGAACTTAACCACCCACCCAAAATAAACTACCCACATCCCCTTTCCGTCTCCACAGATTTACACTTGTACACACAGAGTGTGTGTGGCTCGGCCTCTAGTTAGTTATGGATGCAAAAAAAAAAAAAAAAAGTAGGAAGTGTCGGTCACATAGGACAGAGGTGTCTGTGAAATATTTGTGCTTCACTGATAGAAACTTAGAGAGAGAGAGAGAGAGAGAGAGAGAGAGAGAGAGAGTAGACGGTAAAATTTAATGCATTTCATAAACTTAAGAGAAAGTAACAAGGTGTGGAACAACATGATAACTCCATCATTCTCTCCATTTACAAACAACAAAAATGATAGGTACACTCCCTGAGAGTCACTCCTAATCATACCCTCTCTCACATGGGGTGTAGATAGGCCCACACATAATGTAGAGACAGGGTGTGGCTGGGAGTGTATGTATCGCCGTTCTACAAACAAATGTAGAAAATGGGCTAGTACAAAACAATTAAGAAGCAACTGAGAAAAGCAGGCACTCTAAATCTTTTATTGCATAAGTAAACAAACAAAGCAATCTAATGAGTTCGTCATCTATATCTATGCTCAGCAAATCAGAAATGACTAACGACGGCCGCCGCCGCCGCCTCCTCCTCCTGGGCCACCACCTCCTCCTCCTGGGCCGCCACCTCCACCGAAACAATCTCGCAGCAACCAGCAACAGCATATGCAACTCAAGCTGCATTTCCAAATCAATAAACAACCATAATCAGATGAAAAAAAAAGAAAGAAAAGAGAAACTGCATTATCCAAAAAATTTATCAAATTTGAAACTCCAATCCCATACCCATGCCATGCAACTATAAACATTTTTAGCAATCAATTGGAGAGAAGAGAATGACACTTACCAAGAACCTATCATGTGGCATATACCACCACCCCCACCACCCCCGCCAGGCCCACCAAAGCCGCCACCACCACCACCCCCACCACCACGACCACCACCCCCACCCCCACCCCCAGGTCCTCCTGGCCCCATCTTGATCAGCTCTCTACCACTAAGGCAATGCCTGGACTTGCAAGGCTTATTCTGCCACCACCACCTGAGAAGTTTTCCAAGTATTGCGTTCTAAGCAAATCTGTAGGGAAATGGGTAAATGTTGATCTTGCTGTATAATGTATCAATAAGCGTGTGAGTTGGGAGCTTGGTTGCTTATACAAGGAGAACATGAGGAACCTATATATATACTGGTAGTTTCCTTAGCCCTTGAGGTCAAGTATCATCGCTTTTGCCTCTACCAATGTGACAGCTTCGAAGTTCAAACCAACAATTCAGAGAAAAAGCAACAACTCTTCTCCCAAACCAAACATTCAAAGGCCAGTTTTATAGGATAAATGGGGTTATAGTAATCTTATCCTTTCGGAACTCAGCAGCTTCTGTCGGCCCAACAGTGCACGTATCCTTGTGACTCATTGGATACGTGGATGAATACCAAAATATCTAATTGCTTCTTCTCCTCCTCTTTCTGGCATTTGCCGCGTTCATTGCCGATGCTTTATCAACAACAGAAAGAGATATATTTAACTTATATAAAGTGAATAAATAACTGCATAGTATTCTACCAGATGTTCGGGTCAGCATGCGCGTGCCTCGATGCTTAGTATTTTGTTGGAGAACTGTTATTCAAGAAAAAAGCATATCAGAAGGGTTCGAGCATTTCAACCGAATCAACACAGAAGCTCTAGATGAGACAGCAAAGCAGATACACCAGTAGCTCCTCATAACCAATCTTGAAAAACATCTCTGACAATATACTGCCATTGGATCGGATCATCTTGTAATCAATGAACCATAAGCCCTTTGAGTGAACCAGCATTCCCTTTTGAATGTTATCTGGCTTTCATGCCCACACACATTGATACATTGTCGTTACTAACGGGAACTTAGAGCTCCTTGGGCATGAAAGTTCGGGATTGTCTGCATTGGGGAACCTTCCTAATCTCGAACCTAGTCCTTTACTCGATCAGAGCATATGAAACAGGTTCTGGACCCCAACCTGGAGGCGGATTCTCTCCCAAACCGCTCACCAGGAAGGTTGGGTCATCAGGAAGTGAATTTGGAAGAATCAAATATGACTGCATTACATGGACCAACAAAATAAAAAACAAGAAGGTAAATACTGTATGTATTTGGGAAAATATAGCAATTGAAATCCATAGAATGCATCCGATACTCCATGGAAATGTACATTCAATGGCGGACGCAGGATTTGTACTACGGGGGGACCACTCCATAACAAATATACAGAAAAACTGAAAATGCACTGAAAATATACTACTACTTGGTAAGAACCTTGGGGGATTTGCAGGGGCCAAAACCCCCCTAGCACCCCCAGGTCCGCCCCTGTGTACAATGTTTTGAATCATGCCAATGACAGGGAAGACCCATCTATACTACTTCTTTAAAATGGACGACGATGTTTTCTACTTTTTCTTTTCAAAAAATGCCCCTGAAAACTGATACGGAGGAGGTGGAGACAAACAATTGTAACCTTTCAAACAGTGGCATCACTTCTGGAAATTTATTTGGTCTAGGCAACACTTTCGGAACAGGTGCGTAAATGTACCCATTTATCGTATTATTTGGATTTTGATATTCATTTTTCTCGTTTCAGGACTAGCGAAAAATCGTTAAACAGAATTCGGAGATAAAAGCGCACAATTGTTATTAAAATTTGAGCTTGCGGGTTACTACATGGTGTCAAAATAAAGTGAACCGAATATATGAAGTGGCAACCAATCACCCAATCTTATTTCCATGTCATATGCACGTAGGTCATCAGCTTGGGTTCAGAAGAAAGTTCACATGGGCCAAAATATATGTTGCAATTGATTTATTGATTATGTGGGCCGAGAAAAGAATAGGTTAGAAATTAAATTAGATTCTCAATCCTTACAATAGGAAGGTCGGTCAGTGGGTTTATAAAAGACCGCAAGGGTTTGGTCCAAGGGTATCTTGGAAGCTTCACATCTGAGTCACGAATAACAGAAGAGCCGCACACGGCTGCGGCTAGGATTTGGAGTTTAACTCCATGGGTGGCTAAATTCTCCGGCTAGGGCAATGAGGATATTTCTCCGAATAATATGGTTGATTTTTTAGGGTCTTTCATTCAACATTAGTTGTAACATTAGTTGTGCAACAATGGATGTTTCATTATTTTTATTAAACTTTTAATTGTTTTATTTTCATATCATGTTTGTACTCATGATATCAAACACCGTTGTGCAACTGTTTTTAATGTTTCGGAATAGTTTCTGAGATAGATTATACGACGTGAGACGGGTCGTGCCACCCGTTAAGTCCGGTGAAACGATCTGTGCCGTGTTGAGATAGTCTATATGGAGTACGAGTCTTGATTATACTTTTGGGGATTATCGCTAGGAATTGCTACCCTAACGGTGATCTGGTTATATGTTGAATAAAACCCTAGATTTTGCCGCAATTGTATTATGAGGGGAGCTTGAATCGGAAACCCTTGTCCTTTCTCTCACTTGTTTCTAAACTTTAATCGCTTTCTAGTTTAATCATTAGTTCAATCAAATCCAAACTCAATTTCTCTTGTTCTCAAAATTAAATTAGAAATTAGTTGAAAGTACCGTAACTTAGCTTTTTACTCTCCGTGGACGATCTTGGACTTAACCACTGTTCTTCGGAATAATAGTTAATTCCCTGTTTTATAAATTATATTTTTGGTACAAAAACGACATACCATGCACCATTTCGAAAAGGCACATACTTTTGTGCTCTGTACTGGATAATTTCCAAACTATGGTTTATTTGTGAATCATTTTTTAAATTTTTTCCTAAGGGGCCCGCGACATTAGTTTCACGAATGCATCTAATGGTGCTATTTGCACCTTTTTAGTGTTGATGGTGACGATTAAGCCGATGGGTACCTTGATGCATTGTGTTTAATTTGTAGGACAAGTCACCACTGGTGTGAAATGGTTACCATAATGCATTGTGCCCTTTCGAAAAGTCACCAATGGTGACTCTAGGTAACACATCCGAGCCATCCAAAACTCGATCCAACGGCCGAGGGGTGCACAATACCGTGCACATCACGGCTGTGCACAACACCTCCCCCGTGACTCTAGGAACAGCCACAGGGGGAGGTGTTGTGCACCCCTCGGCTGTTGGATCGAGTTTTGGATGGTTCGGATGTGTTTTGATTTTTTACCGGTAAAAAAAATCAAAATTAAAAAAAAATTGCCAAACGCATCCGAGCCATCCAAAACTCGATCCAACGGCCGAGGAGTGCACAGCACGTCTTTGCACAGCACCTCCCCCGAGTCCCACCAGTTGCCTATGTATCGCATGGGTCCAGTTGTCAGGGAAAATTTGGTTTTATGCTTCTGTTTTTACTCTGCTCCTCTGGCATTATCAATATAATACATACTCCAGCATTCTTGGTTTGGTCAGATGGTATATAATCTGAACCAAACACTATCGATTGGGTTGCATTGTATCTGAAGGCAGAATTTTATCTACCACGTCGTGTACTCGTGGTTCAATCCAGAAGGGAGAAAATATTGCCTAAAAGATAGCGTTCCTAAAACGTGCCTTGCAGCAAAGTGATTCAATGTTGTGCTCATTTTCTATTCGATTTTGCTCAATCTCGCAGAGTTCTCTTTGCCAAGTTAAACAATCCCTTACGTTGTTCCAATGACTTCGAAAAAATCAACCCTCTACTGCATTACATTGTTCTGCATTTTTTTCCTTTCGAAAGATAGTTCGATACTCAATTTGGTTAATTGAGACTGTAGATTGTAGCTCTACTTCTACAAAATGAGATCATTGCATTATGGGACATGGCACTGTTACACTGGATCATCGTGGCGATGACGAATTTCATCTTGAGAAGATTGTGACAAACAAAAGCTTCAATCAAATTCTTCGTAATGTTTTCGTTTCATTCTTCCAGTTAGTGTGAATTCTCTGACTTGTGAGTTTAATTTAATTTCCGTTTGATACTTACTGTGTATAGTTCTATGCAGATTTAATCTATTCCAATTCAACCTCCAAAAAAAAAAAAAAAAGAAGGAAATTGCATGCACTTCAACTGTGGAAGAAACATTGAGCATTTATCCTCTGTGTCCTAAACAGTGCATTATTAGTTATCCCTTTCATTAGTGGTCCAAAGGTGTAATTATTTAGTGGTTCTGGGGCACCGCCATGGCACCACGTGCCCCAGCACTCCACCACACGGAATCAAAACTACTTTTTCATGGCGTTTGTGTTCCGATGAGGCATTTAAAGATATCCGAACGAGTTGATTTTTGGCGTACTTGTAGTACTCGACGAGGTTTACGCGGTGAACGTCTCTGATCGTCGAAAAAATGCCGGCGCGGCAACGCCATGGAGCTGCACAGCACGGTGCTGTGCATGGGGATGCACAACACCCCCTAGGTTCCGTGCCACGTGCAGATTATTAGTACAAAGAGAATTACAACCGTGTCAGTCACCGCATAGCACCCACCCCGGATCTGGGTGTGTGAGAAGAGGCGTCAACTTTTTTGAAATATTCGTGCTTCATAGATAGAAACAGAGAGAGAGAGAGAGAGAGAGAGAGAGAGAGAGAGAGAGAGAGAGAGAGAGAGAGAGAGAGAGAGAGAGAGAGAGAGAGAGAGAGAGAGAGAGAGAGAGTAGATGGGAATTATACAAAAAAAATCAATGCATTTCATTAGAGAGAGAGAGAGAGTAGATGGGAATTATTCAAAAAAATTCAATGCATTTCATTAAGTTAACAGAGAAGTAACAACATGATAACTCCATCATTCTCTCCATTTTACAAACAAATGTAGAAATTGCCTAGTACACAACAACTAAGAAGCAACTGAGAAAAGCAGGAACTCTAATCTTTTATTAATGCAGAAGTAAACCAACAAAGCAATCTCATGAGTTCGTCAAATCTATGCTCAGCAAATCAGAAACCAGGGCCGCCACCGCCACCGCCTCCTCCTGGAGGGCCACCACCGGGTCCACCGAAACATTCTCGGAACAACCAGCAACAGCATATGCAATTCAAGCTGCATTTCCAAATCAATAAACAACATAATCAGATGAAAAAAAGAGAAAAAAGAAACTGCATTATCGAAAAATTTTATCAAATTTGAAACTCCAATCCAATACCCATGTCATGCAACTATGTACATTTTCAGCAATCAATTGGAGAAAGAGAATGACGCTTACCAAGAACCTATCACGTTGCATAAGCCACCAAAGAATCCACCTGGGCCTCCTGGCCCACCAAAACCTGGCCCCCCACCAGGCCCACCCCAGCCACCACCACCACCACCCCCAGGTCCTCCTGGCCCCATCTTCAGCTCTCTACCACTAAGGCAATGCCTGGACTTGCAAGGCTTATTCGGCAAATGTCTTGAGTTCTAGGCAAATCTGTAGGGAAATGGGTAGTGTTGATCTTGCTGTATAGTGTATTCAATAAGCGTGTGATTGGGAGCTTGGTTGCTTATACAAGGAGAACATGAGGAACTTATATACTACTGTAGCAGCTTACTTAGCCCTTGAGGTTAAGTATCACGTCTTTTGCCTCTACCAAAGTGACAGCTTCAGAGTTCAAACCAACCAGTCAGAGAAAGCAACAAAGTCTTCTCCCAAACCAAACATTCAAAGGCCAGTTTTATAGCATAAATTGTGGCCATAGTTATCTTATCCTATGGGAACTCGCAGTTTCTGTCAGGCCAACAAGGTTCGTATCCTTGTGACTCATTGGATACGTGGATGAATATCTAATTCGAAACATCTAATTGCTTCTTCTCCTTCTCTTTCTGACATTTGCCATGTTCATTGGCCATGCTTTATCAACAACCGAAAGAGAAATATTTTACCTATATAGAGTGAATAAACAACTGCATAGTATTCTGTTGAAGAATTGTTATTCAAGAAAAAGGCATCTCAGAAGGCTTCTAGCATTTCAACCTAATCAACACAGAAGCTCTAGATATAGAAAAAACCAAATAATAATTAGTGGTTGGCTAACTCCAGCTAAGATAATATAATGCCATTGGATCGGATCATCTTTCACTCGATGAAGCATAAGCCCTTTGTGCGTAACAGCATTCCCTTTAGTATGGTATCTGGCTTTCATGCCACTTACATTGATACATTGTCGTTACTAACGGGAGTATAGAGCTCCTTGGGCACCATATGCTCGTGGAAGTTCGGGATTGTCTGCATTGGGGAACCTTCCTAATCTTGAAACTAGTCCTTTACTCGATCAGAACATGGAACAGGCACTGGACCCAACCTGGAGGCGGGCTCTCTCCCAAACCACTCACCAAGACGGTTGGGTCATCAGGAAGTGAATTTGGAAGAAACAAATACGGCTGCATTACATGGACCAACAAAATAAAAAACAAGAAGGTAAATATTGTAGGTATTTGGGAAAATATAGCAATTGAAATCCATAGAATGCATCCGATACTCCATGGCAATGTACAATGTTTTGAATCATGCCAACCATAGGGAAGATGTGAAGAATTTCATGCGACTCACAAACATGCCAAAATATAGTCCATGGTAAGAACAAATACATAATGAGTTAGTGTCCGCTTAAGGCAATATGAAACATTGTCAACGAGCCAACATAAACTACCTTATGAAGGACTTTTTCAAATTACATGGGGAATGCAACAATAAACCATTACTCATCTTACCTACTAAGGTGGCTGGCTCAATTCCAACGACAGTTCCCAATACTGTCTTACCTTTACTGGTCCCAAGTCTGAGTCTTTGGATTCTATGGTCCAAGATTCATTGGACTATCCGATTCAGATTGAAAACCCAACCCAAAACTCATAGGGAGTTGGACCTTCAACTAATTCCATTTTGTGGGGCGGCTTTAATTGAAGTGGACTCTGATATTTCTTCCACTCCCTCAGAGGACCTCAACAAAAATCACAATGATAAAGGGATTATTTGTTCTCAGAAATTCAAGGCATTGATTTATTGGTAGATCTCAACCTAAGTGCATGCAGAAAGAAAAGACGAAAATTCATTAGAGAGATTTTCTCAAGAAGTGGAAAATCAAAACCAAGCTCTGAACCTAAGCAACAGATTCCAAGCATTGCAACACTCTGATGGAACAGTGTCAGCAGCTCAGATGAATCTGCAGAAGTAGAAGCAACCATCACCACTGGGAGAAATCTTGAGGTAAATCTCCTTTCACAGGATGAGATAATTTTAAAGCAAATGATTGAGGCTGAATTTAACACTTACAATAAAATGACTGAAAGATGGAGAAAGCTTTGTTGATAAGCACAAGAGGTGTTTAGGTGACATCTAATAATCCATAAATTGATCCTGATGGAGATCATTTCTTGGAATATTAGAGAGATTGGCAGCAGAATTAAAAAGAGATTTCTCTCCAAACTTATTAAGCAAAGGAAACCATATAATCTTTGTCCAAGAAACTAAACTAGAACAAGTTGAGGACATTGATTTTCATAGATTATGGGGCAATCTGGAGGTTCAAGGAGCTTTCTGTAAAGCTGAAGCAGCATTTGGAGGATTAATCACAACGTGGAACAAGGAATTTTTTATAGCTGAAACATTTACAATCTGCAAGCACTAAAGGAATCTTGGAAATGACTTTCCATGCATTATAGTCAACATCTATAAACCAAATGATGCATCTAGTCGCAGAACACTTTGCGAGGAATTGATTCAAATCAAAGCGACATCTCATATTCCTTGGTGCATGGGGGGTGTCTTCAATGAGATAAGATCTATTTCTGAAAGAGCAGGATGCCTCAGAATGATTAGGAGCATGAGGGACTTCCTTTCTCTTCCCTTAAAAAATCTAGAGAAAAAGTGCTAGGATACATGCTTTTACTCAGTCATCTGGTCTCTATGGAAAGCTAGGAATGACTTGAATTTCAACAACGCTGTCACAGAATGGGAATTAACTACTACTGATTTAGCCAAAATCAGGGTGGCTCTCTGGATTAAAGGATTGAACAACATCACAGATTACTCGGTTGAAGATTTCAAGGGCAATCAGGAGGATGACTGTGTTTGTTGTTCCTCAGATTGTACCTTGTTTTTTTCACTGTATTTTCATTCTCTCGCTCTCTTCTTCTTTCTAGTACTCTATGTTTTGGGCCTCCAATAGTTCGTTGGGCTTGGTCTTCTTTTCTTTTTTCTATTGTGGGCCTTCATGGCTTCAATTTAGTTTTCTCCTCTTTTCTCGATGTACCCTATCGAGCTTTATAAAATCTCTCTTCTTTTGCTGATCAAAAAAAAAAACTACCTTAGCCACTATGCTAAGATACACATGAAAGAATTTGACAAATGAACTTTAAAAGAAGCAATCACGTCAACTTCAGGGTTATGTAGTAATTAAATATATACCTTACATAGTTACATATCTACAAAGAGAATTATAAGCACATCAGTCTTCATAGCAGTTGGAATGTAGCACCTGTAGCTTGCATTACTGCATATTGACATCTTCAGCAAGCTCAAAGCACACAAGAATATTTCGCAGGCATTAACATATTTCAAGCCAGGGGAAAATTGGGAAGAAGTAAATGAAGAACTTAGAACTTCAATGATATTCATGACTTATAAATTTCTAGAATTAGAATTGAGGGTTGGAATTCTCCTTCATTAGCTCGATCGAAAATGATCAACGACCTAAGACACATCCAAGAAATTCAAAAGTGGTTCATCAAATCATTGAACAGTTGAATAAAGTTCCATTATGCCAGATGTTTTTGTTATATAACCGTAGGGGAAAAAAACCCTCAGATTAACATCTGGGCAGATTATTCCTCGCATCAACCACCCCAAACCTTATGCAATACTCTGTGGCAATGTACAATCTTTCAATCATTGCCAACTAAAGGGAAGACCCAAATGGAGAAGTAAAGAATTTGAGTCGATGCACAAGCATGCCAAAACATAGTCCAAAGAATCCACATAGTAGTCATTGGTCTGTATCCAATGTGAAACATTGCCAACTAGCCAACACCAACCTCCGTAGCCACCATGCTTAGATATAGAGTACATGAAAGAACTTGACAAACGAACTTTACAAGCAGCAACAATGTCAATTTCAGGGTTAACTAGCAAATACATATATTCCTTACATATCTACAAAGAGAATTATAAGCACGTTAGTCTTCATAGCAGTTTGGACCGTAATACCAGTAGCTTGCATTACTGCATATTGACATCTTCAGCAAACTTAAATTAGACAATTATACTTATTGGAGTGCAGACAAAAGCTAGTTCCAGTAGAGAGAACAACATAGAATTCTCGTGAGTCGTGAACAATCATAGTGACAACTAAAGCAATCAGTAAATTGGAATTGCTTGACATTAACAGTACAAATTGGGTCAAGACATGGAAAAAAAATATGAGTACTGAAACGAAAAAGTTGGCAACTTGAGTTCAATAACATTCATGAGCTTTAGAATTTCTCGAATTAGAATTAGGGTTAGAAATCTCCTTCATTCAATTAATCGAAAAATTACCAAACCAACTCAGAAATTTCAAGAAACTCAAAAGGAGTTCTTCAGATTATTAATTTGAGTTCAAGTTCCATCGCCATAGTTACATCTGTAATACACCCATTGAAAGAAAAGCCTCAGATTAGCATTTTGGCACATTATTCATCGCATCAACAACCCCAAATCACATATGGGTGCGCAAATTGTTGTTGCAGCTCATGCCCAAAATTTATCATCACCGGCTTTCTTCAGTTATTCAATTTCTGACTCAAAACCACCATCAAATTGCTCGAAAAATTGCCAAACGAACTCAGAATTTCAAGAAGCTCAAAAGTAGTTCATCAGATTATTAATTTGAGTTCAAGTTCCATCGCCATAGTTAAATCTGTAATATACCCATTGAAAGAAAAGCCTCAGATTAGCATTTTGGCACATTATTCATTGCGTCAACAACCCCAAATCACATATGGGTGCGCAAATTGTTGTTGCAGCTCATGCCCAAAATTTATCATCACCGACTTTCTTCAGTTATTCAATTTCTGACTCAAAACCACCATAAAAAATGCTCGAAAATTTACCAAACGAACTCAGAATTTCAAGAAACTCAAAAGGAGTTCATCAGATTATTAATTTGAGTTCAAGTTCCATCGCCATAGTTAAATCTGTAATACACCCATGGCAAGAAAAGCCTCAGATTAGCATTTTGGCACATTATTCCTCGCATCAACAACCCCAAATCATATATGGGTGCGCAAATTGTTGTTGCAGCTCATGCCCAAAATTTATCATCACCGGCTTTCTTCAGTTATTCAATTTCTGACTCAAAACCACCATTGGGTTTGATTAAAGAGACGATATAAACACGCATATATGTATAGATACGAAACCCTAAACCTATTGCGTATCAGGTAAACAGTTTTCGCTGCCGCGGGAGAGCAAGATCGAACTTTTGACGAATTTTAGGGTTTGTTCTTTAGAGATCTAAAATAACTTCTAATAACTTCTAAGAAAGAACGGAAATACGGAGTATATAGGGTAATTAGATGGGCTAGATTAGATTTAGGTTGGGCCTGTCAAATTGTTTAATTTGGGCCTAGCTCAGTTGAGTTCAGTTCAGCCAAGATCAGTCCATTGACCCATTTTTTGAAGTTCACTATCTAGAGAAGAAAAGAGAAAGACTCCATCCGTCGAGTTTTGGACCATCGGTGAATTAATTCGACGGATGGAGACTCCACAATCACAATTAGGATAATACAAATGAGTTTTCCCCCATTTTTTGCAAATGAGTTTGGATGGTATGGGGTGTTTGGGAGTCTCATTATTTTACTTTTTAAAATTTTGATCTTTTGGATTATGGCTAAAATGTATTACTCCAATATGTAGAGTGTTTGATCGATATGTGTAGAATGCATTTTGCAAGAGGAGCAGTGTTTGTAAGATATGTGCAGAATACATTTTGTATGTCTGTTACGTTAACCAAAATGGAAAAAAGGGAAAATGAGAAGTCAAAAAGCTCTTCTTCCCCCACTTCTCGATTTTGCTCTATATCGCTATCATGCATTCTTTGCGAAAACTCATTCTAGGGTAAGGGGCCAAACACCTAAAAATGAGGAAACCAAAATGGAAAAAAGAGGGTTTAACCAAAATGGGAAAAAGAGGCTTAACCAAAAAGGATCTAAGATTAATTGGCATTGTGGTCGACCTCACATGTGAAAAGATAAATTTTTGCAGCAAAAGAATAAAGAGGAAGCTTGGCACCTAAGTTAGAATGGTGAGATGGTGATGGAATGTGACTAGGGAGGAATTATGTCCATACTTAGTGTGCCTTTTAGGCATGAACACTCCAATCTCATGCTTGTACCAATCAAATTCTAACTTGCTGGAACAAGAAAAGGTGTTCATTTTTTCTCTTGGTAGCAAAACATTTAGAATGCTCTTTCCTTGGATTAGAATACTGGATTTGATGAAGGGGTAGCCTTTTATCCAATAATAATAATCCTTTGACTTCGATCTGAAATTTGTAAACACCTGTAATTCTTTCAAAAAATCACTCTATCCAACCTTTTATGTATCTATCGTTGGAAGTAGGGTGAGAACAAGTCAATTTTAATTTGCTACCACGTCAATCATTATCTGAATTTCATTATCGATCAGAAGGATTCGAAATTCTATCTTCAGGCCCACCTTCTAAAGAACATGAAAAAGTAAGACCCAGATGATCTTTTACCTTCATATTGTATGAAAACATGATATTGGCTTTAATAATCTTTTATTCAACAGCTTTCATATCGTGCGGAAACATGATGAGTCATGATCTCGCCTTGAAGTGATTTGTTGCGCGCCTTAAGCCTCAAATGAGTAAATTCCATTCCTTAATTCTTTGCTACCACGTCGGTCTACGTCCTAATTTCATTTTCGACCTCAATGAAAGAAGGACGATAAGTCCTATCTCCAGGCCCACCTTCTTAAATGCTTGAAAAATAAGACCCAGTTAATAATTTACTTTATCTCAAGTGGGTATATTATTGTTAGATGTGATTACAAATAATGTGATAAAAAAATAATTACTTCAATTTTTTTCCACCAAAAAAAGTGCAATTCTTTACATTGTACAGTACTATCTGAATATTGGACCACAACCCATATGTGGTACAAATATGATGATGTACTACAATGCATATCACTTTGCACATTGGCACATGGGGAATTCCACATCACAATTTGGTCCCTGAGGCATGGTTTTTGACAGACTAGCCCTTGAGCTAGTGGTCCACATTTTGTACACAATGGCCAAAAGTAGCTCAATCAAGCAATTATAACCTATTGAATTTGTGGTGTTTATTTGATTAGGAGCTTACCAACTGAGGACCACAGGGGGGGACTGTCAAATGAACCCAAAAAGTGTAGAGGACCCATAAACAAATTAAAAATACAAAAAGCCATTGAAATATTATGGAAATTGATCATTTTTCATTCTCAAAACAATAATTTCTGGAGAGAGTTTTACCACCCTGTGGTCCCAGACACTAACCCATAATTGCAAATGATGGTTACCTAATTATAACTGATGCTGCATCCCAGGTTTGGATTGGGAAAACCACAGATGAAGGGCCAAATTTTTCATTGTAAATTAATCGGGAAAAGACAAAAATCAGCATGACGTAATATTAAATTTCAAATGTTTAAGTTTTTTTTTTTTTTTTGGGTTATAATGATAATAGATTTCATTGATAGACAACACAGGTACACAAGATAAACACCTAGAAGTAGCATTTATCCTTCATTAAAGGATTTAAAAACCACAAAGGAGGGTAGCCTTCCCATATACCGGCACGGCGGCATTGAGACCAAATAAATAAATCCTCTCCTAGCCAATAAATAAATCCTTCGCGCCCTATGCATTAAAAAAAAAACACACTAAATAAAAGCCAAACACCCAAAGCAACGAAACCAACAAGTCAATCGATCTGATTCTTCATTGGATCGCCACTGCCTGCCACCTCCACCTCCTTCTTTCGTCAAAGAGCCACACCATGTCAGAATCTGACTTGACACCTCAGCGATGAAGGAAAAATCAAGATAAGGAATAACACTAACAAACTTTCAGATTTAATATCGAGAGTGAAAATCCTCTCTTAAAGGGTGGAGTTATTGAAAACGAGAAAAAACATCACTACGAAGGATGGAAACAACAATAAAGGGTAAAACCCTTCTTTCTTGCCGTCACATAAGGGTGTTGAAAACCTTAGGGGAGGGGGAAATAGTTATTAGTCATCTTAATTATTAGTGTATGTATGTGTATGTATGTGTATATATGTATATCAGTGTACCAACCCCCTTCTAAAGGATTCGAGTTCAGATCTACATACACACAAATATCAGTTTTTGGAGTTATAGTTTTTAGGAAATTGATATTGGCACTCTCTATTTTGATATTGACCCTCCATTTTTGTCTTTATTAGGTGACGTTACTAAACCATATTTTTACTTTATAATTAGTTCCCTTCTTTTACTGTTTTACACATGAAGATATAAAGTACATGGGTGGTGTAGTAACTTCATCTAATAGGGACAAAAAATGGGAATGCCAATATTAAAATGGCGAGTGCCAATATCAAATCCCATTTTTATTTCACTTTTAAGTTTCCAAATAGCTAGGCAATAATATATACGGTATACATACAATTGTCTATACATGGTGATAAAATTTTTAAAAAGCCACTAGTGCGCCAGAGCAATTTTGTTCAAGGCGAGGGTAATGTTAACCACATGCGATGAGCTATGTGGTGGTTCCGATTCGGTAATTAGAATTGCTAATTTTGTTTGAATTGATTTGTTCATACACCATGTAAAAATTCAGTTTAATCGGATATGGATATCGTAAGTACTTGATCGAAAAGTCTAATTCACAAGTTTAAAACTACATAATGCAATTTTTTTTTCCCAGTTATTCCCAACATTTGTTTGAGCTTAATTTTTGTGTAATCTCCTAACAAATCAATTTATATAAAATAAGCGATTATGATTACCATATCAACTCTAGGAGCCGGGTCTCCTCTGTTAGGAGCTCAGTCTCCTTTGTTACCCCTAGGGTTTTATCTCCATCCTTTAGCCGCCACCCCTTTCCTCCATTATTCACACCCAGATCTCATCCATCTTTTCCCCTCTCCTCCTTCCTCCTTCTGATCTCTATCTTTGGGGGTGGGGTTGCCGCCCTCGCACCCCACCCCCGCCTGGCTCTTTTGCCGGCCACCAGTCTTCAACCCCCCTGCCAGTCCACCTCCATCCGCCACCTACCCCCACCGTCCATGCCCACCAGCCGCCACCACCCTCCACTGGCCTACCGCTACCTACCAACACTGTTCTCCATCTACCCCGCCACCTAACCCCACCGTCCTCCATGCCCACCAACCGCCACCACACTCCACTGTCCTACCGCTACCTACTTCACAGTTTTCCATCTCCGCCAGCCGCCACCAACCCACCATCATCCTCCATCTTTGACCCTTCCTTCACTATCTGTCTCAGGGCTTTTTCGGTAGATCTGACGGAGGGTTGAATCTCGGGTGGTTTGCCCCCCGATGTAATAAAACTTCAGATCCGCAGGCGGCCGGTCATGGAGCTTGGGCTTCTTCCCGGGGAAGCGGCTGATCGGTGAACTCGCTGCAACTTGGTGTGACTCGGTACACCCAATGGGGTGACTCAGTGGGGTAACACGGCGACACCAGTCTTTGGGTTCCTGATTAGTTTGTGTTTTGTTTTATTTCTGTTTAGTTAGTTTTTTCTCGATTAGTCTGCGTTGTATTGCTTTATGGATTGAGCTGGGAATCCGTTGGGATTCTTTACCACTTGCTTGTGAATAGGATTCATAATCCACGTCTTTGGTGTCGGGTCTGCTTCGGCAGGTGTGTCTGAGAGTCGGTAGCCTAGTGTCTCTTGCCGTACTCATGTCACTTGCTAGTGGTTTTGGTCTCTTTCTTGTCTTTCGTTGTAATCGATGCCGTATGGCGTTTTGAATGATATGCTGACATTTTCAAAAAAAAAAGATTACCCTATCAAAACCCGCAATATACTAACCGAATGTGAGTAAAGTTACCTTCGGTCAAAACGGGAGTGGACAAAATAAAAAACATTATGATACATCAAAAAAAAATTCCCGAAAACGTCCAAAGATAAATGAACGGTTTAGGGAGAATGATGTTTCATATAGGGTGACAATTGTACCCATACCCATAGATACCCGGTCCAATCCGATCATTTGGATGTGAATATTACCCATTTTTCTTACCCAATAGGAGTGGGTATGATGATAACAATATAATACCCGGTCGGATATGGGGAGGGTATAATTTTGCTATCCCCATATCCAAATACCCGTACCCGCTATATCTTTCTTGGACAATTATATTTTTCTTACCTTAGTGACTGACGAATAATCTTGTTTTTATTTTGTACTAGCCGCATAGTTACTTATGTATCTTTGTTGCATTTATTTGCATTTTTGTTATGTAAATTGCTTTATGATGTTTTTTGTCGTGTACTTTTGTTTTGTCATTGTGTTAATGCATTAGTACGATATAATATGCATGGAATTTTGGACATAATATTGGCATATATTAAGATACGTATTTACTTAAAAAAATTAGCTAGTGATTTGCCTCTTTTTTAAAGTGTAATTAGGTATTGGGCAATACTCGTTCCACCCGTTATCTAAATGGATATAGATTCGGTGACTTTTAAGTATCCCTACTTGGGTATAGGTATGAATATAGAGGTGAACGTGAAGTTTGGGTATTAGGTTTAGAATGAGCACCCCCGATCTAAATCCAATCCGCTGCCATTCCTAGTGTAATTCGTACATAACCACGTAAGCACGCATGCCTCGTAAAAGTCTCATATTGCATGCAAAGTTCTGTACCGATTGACTATAAACAGATGAACGAAATGATGACTAGAAAAACGGGGGAAAGTCGGTGTGCATGTCCATGCACAAAAATAGGACTGATTGACTAGATATGTACAGGGACAAGCCAGGAATTTCACTATGCAAGGACGAATTTATTTTCTAAAATACTTAGCCGGGGTGAGCCTATATAATTCATAGGAAAATTCTTGTTTTCCCTATATAATAGTAGATGTTTTTTTTCCCTCTTGCAGGAGCGACCGTCCCTACTGGCTCCCCTCTGGCTCCAGCCCTGGATATGTACAACCCGTCCATTAATTGACAAGAATTCCTTTAAAATTATTGAGTCCATGTATGAGACGATTTTGAATGCATCTGTTTTTTACAAATTCCATAAAATATTGAGTTTATGTCATATATGAGACGATTTTGAATGCATCTGTATTTGAGTATGTAGAAATTGTATTTGCTATTTGATCCAAAAACATTATGGTCTTTCATAAATCTAACTTGGTTGAGACTATTATCCACTTCTTTTCTTCTATTGAGACCGTTCAATATGAAAAAATTACCGTCACATAGTGCTTCAGACCCTTCTTTACCACACATTGATGTAAACTCCATCACAGATCTGACTGAGTTTCTATTATAACATTTTCAGTATTTTCCACTATGCATGCTTTCCGTATTTTTTCACAAGTCATTTTCCTTACATACGTTACAAATAATAATTTTACGGAAATAATTCTCACTTTTAACTATAGTGAGAAGATGGTTTTTTTGACAGAAGTAAACATCCCTCAATTCAAAGAATTTAGAACCGAACTACAACAACCTTGAGAAATGGGGAGTAAAAGGGTTGTTGAGTCTGCCTAATAATCCAAAGAAAATAGTAATTACTAGAAAATATGTCCACATATAATTGCACAATTTAATAAAGCGACGGATGTAGTACTCAAGTAGTATAGTACCCATAATGCCACGTGCAGTTATTGTACAATTGGAGTTTATTAGATGAGGATTAGGTAAATCACCACTTGGATACGGATTTGAATTTCCCACGTTTTAATTACAGTTAACTTGGATTGATCCGAGAGAGTTGACTGATTAAGGGGCTGTTTCGCAGCCAACTTTTTGGCTTTTCATTTTCTCATTTTTAATTTATGGGTGTTTGGCAGCCTCCTTGCAAAACACATTTTAGGATAATTAGTTTTCAGTTTTGGGAGTTAGAGAGCAGAAGTGAAAACGAGGGATTGAGGAGATTTAATTTTGATTTCTCATTTTTCACTTTTTCCATTATTATTAACAAAAAAAAAGACCTGCAAAATGTATTATGTACAAACACGACTCTTGTTGCAAAATACATTCTACACATTACTCTCAGACACTCTTTCCAATTTCAAAATACGTTCTGACCATAATCCAAAAAGTTGAAAATGAGGCTCTCAAACACCCCCTAAATTTACGGTCAACGGTAATGAATTATTGGAGGATGGGCGGGCTGAGAAATTACAAATGGACTGTTGGGGTGCAGACAACCTTCAACAGTGGTCTATCCCAGTGGTGTAGGGGGCAGCGCCCCCACCGGGGGTGTGGCAGGCGGATATTTTTGGACCTCGGGATGTAATTTCGGCCATAGGGCCCGACCTATTTATTTAACAGTTTGTTAAATTTTAGGGTCATTAGTATTCAGAGAAAAACAGAGAGGCGAGAGAAAACGCAGATCTCAGAGAGATTGCTAGAAGACTTGTACTCTTATTTTCGATTTCATAGTGGACTGGTGTGTCTCCCGTGATTTTTCCTCGCGTTGAGGTTTTCCACGTATATCTTGTGTCTCATTTTTCTTTCCCGTTTTTCATTAGGCACGACTGTTTGTGTTCCGATTTCCTAACATGGACATTGTACCAAACTAGCAAAACATTGTACTATGATACACCATACACAAATCTATGTTTTTTTTTTTTTTTTAGATAACCGGAGATCTGGGTTAATTTGTGCGCACCTTCACTAATTTTGGGACCCTAGAGATAACGATCGGGCATAACTATTTAGTGGCCCTAAAAGTTGCTAGCAAAAAGATTCGAACTTGATCGAGACCTTAAGTTAATACCTTTACACAAATCTAATACCTTTGCACAAACTCATACTGTACCGTGCGACGTACCTGAGCTTCTAATGTAATTCGAGAGGCGGGTCCTAAGTGAGACCTACAACATCAAACTTAGGAATTAAGGAAATAATCTAGACAAAGTTTTAAAAAAAAATGATAAATCTAGAGAGATGACGATCAATGAATAATGGAGAAGACTGGAGCAACTACATGAGATATCTGGCAATCCAATGAAAAAGATGGGAGAAGCCATCAAAATAGGGTGGCTGAGATAAGAAAAGATTGATGAAAAAACATTTGGAATTTGTACGGGCGACCAACGACACATTTGGAATTTGTAGGAGCGACCAATGACACTACTTGAAAACATTGACCATTTTGTTTTCAAGAAATGATGCATATGAATGACAGTGTCAACATAAGAATATCGTAATCACGCCAAAATAATATTTATGGTTCTTTCAACGACATTAGGTGGCTGTTAGAAACATCGGGTGACAGCTACAGAAATTTATTTTTAATTTTTTTCTTTCTTAACTGCCAATAATATAAGCGACAGATGCCAAAAGCGAGAATATGGGTGATTTATAATATGCAACCAATGATATGAATAGCTTATGACGATATCTCATTGCATTTAACTACAAATAATAGTTATATATGGATGAGTGTCGTGTGTAGGATATTTTGGAGTATAAAAATTCGTTGATGAATTTTTGTAATAACATATGAGGCCTCATTTTAAGCACCAATTGCTACTGACCAATAGCGTGGCTAATATAAGAAAAGATTATATGATGAGAAAACATTTGGAATTTGTACGGGTGACTAAAGACATTTGGAATTTGTAGGGGCAACCAACGACATTATTTGAGAACATTTACTATTTTGTTTTCAAAAATGATGTGTAACAATGATAAGAATATCGTAATTATAGGAAAATAATATTTATGGTTCTTTCCACAACAACATTAGGTTGCAATCACAAGTAATATTGGGTGATAGCTACAAAATTTATCTTTAATTTTCTCTTTTAACAGTCAATAATAGAAGCAACGATGCCAAAAGCGAAGATACATGTGGTGTGTGATATCTAACCACTAATATGAACACGTGGTGGATGATATCTCACGGCAATTATATGTGGATAATAACTACCAATAATATAAGCGACAAATGCCAAAAGCGAGAATACGGGTGATTTATAATATGTGACCAATAATATGAATAGGTGATGACGATATCTCATTGCATTTAACTATGAACAATAGTTACTATATATTTACAAGTTGAGTGTCGTGCGTAGAATATGTTGGAGTATAAAAATTCGTTGATGAATTTTTGTAATAACATATGAAGACTCGTTTTAAGCACCAATTGCTACTGAAATAGTATGGCTAATAAGAAAATATTGTATGATGAGAAAACATTTGGAACTTGTATGGGAGACCAAAGACATTTGGAATTTGTAGGGGCAACCAACGACATTATTTGAGAATATTTCCTATTTTGTTTTTCAAAATTATGCGTGTCAAACTATCAATGATAAGAATATCGTAGTTATAGCCAAATAATATTTATGGTTCTTTCCACAACATTAGGTGTCAATCACAAGTAATATCAGGTGATAGCTACAAAATATATCTTTAATTTTCTCTTTTAACTGCCAATCATACAAGTAACGATCCCAAAAACGAAGATACATGTAATTTATGATATCTAACCATTAATATGAATACGTGAATTATCTGTGAATAATAACTATAGATACATTTATTATTTAACATAATCGTGTGTAGCATATCCATATAATTAAAAATTTGTAAGATGAATTTTTGTAGTAACATATGAAGGCTGCACCCGTTAATTTACTAGTGCAATTTCAAGTTTGAGTTTTGTCGGCCCCATGCTCTATCATTAATTTGGGAAAGCCCTCTCATCTTAGGTCAATCCAAATTGAGATAGAAAAGGGGGGATCCGGGGACCGCCCCAAAGCACTACATGGCTATAGTCCCTCAATCAAAGTCATCTGTTTGTCAATTATTGGTCAGAATTATCTTCACGTTATCTTACTTAAAGATAAATATTTACCTGTAGAATAATTCGGACCGTTGATTGACAAACGAACGACTGTGGTTGGAAGACTATAATCCTGTAGTACCCAAAGCACAACAAGGTCCTCGAAACCGAAAAGAGGGAGGAAAAGTAGTGCCATAGTTTAGTGTGGTTGGTTTGTGGATTTATTTTTCACGTAATTGACCATGGTTCAAATCTTTGGATCAGACTGTTAGGAAGTAATTTTCTGTAAATCTCTTAATCTTTACGTGGATGGCCAGTATTTGACCAAATTGAAAAAAATTAATTGAGCTATATATAAACTGATCTGGACACCGTTTAACGAAAAGAGATTGAGAGAGAGCGGAGGGAAAAAGGTGAAAAGTAAAGAAAGAAGATAACGTCACTCAATGTTGATTAGACGGTGCAGGCCGGCAATAGGGCTGGCCCCCACAATGGTGGCTCATGGTTCTTTTCTTTTAATAATGTCTCTTCTTTGAGCTTTGACCTTGTTTAGGCATCCCACTTTTTATGTTATGATATGATTCTTGCTTGTGATTTCATGTTATCCTATTAGTTTCAAATCAAAACCATTTTCCACTAGTCATTCCTCTTGACGTATTAAATTTGATTGAAAAGTTAAAGATTGTCCCAAAAATAAAATAAAGTCCAGACAAAAAAAAATAAAAAAAATAAGTGTTGTCGTATTTGAATTTCTTTCAACATCAGCCGATACTGATTATACTATTTCGGTTCTTTTGATTAAAGACAAATAGCTATTTCTTAAATTTTGTTCTATTTGTGTAATTAAATAAGTCATTGTAGTTAGACACCCTTTGATTTTTTGACCTTACATAGCACCTAAATTTTCATGCACACGCTCATTATACCTGATTTACCATTATGATGTTTGAATTATTGAGCTTTAACTTTCCATGCAACTTTACTTTTGCAAAAAACAAATAATTAAGATAAAATTTCATCTAGAACATTAAATCAAGTAATTACAATAACAACTTTAGGTTGAAAACGAAAAAAGAAAAAGGACTGGACCTGTGTGTAAACTTTATATCCACCCCAAGCAATGTGAGATTGTATTCCATAACATTCCCCCTCGCGTGCAACAGCCATTTGTGGTCTGGATCTGTCACTGTGGGGTTAGGATTGTGAATTTTTAAAATATAGGGTGAAATGGGTCCCGCTCTGATATCATGTTGAAACTTAAATCATCTCAAAACCAATTGGTAAAGAGTGAAGAACTCTCAAATATATTAAGTGATCGCTCATTTTACAGTGTGAAATTATATTCCTTAACATAGTTCAATTCCAAAACTATCTAGTTAACTCTCTTCTTTTGTTTTTTGTTTTTTGTTTTCTTTTTTTTTGTGTTGTAATTGAACATGTTAACTCTCTAAGTCGATACATTTATGAAGTTCACTCTCTAACTTTAAACACTTTTTTTTCCCCAGAGTGAAAGGTTGGGAGAAAGAGACCAGAGTTACAGTCTCCTAAAGCTCTCAATTGTCATAACATGTTTAATTAGTAAACGGTACCAGCTATTGAAAGGAGCCAGACTTAACGGGACTCTTTTAGGAGTTATGCCATGTCGTTAGTTTTAGGGCTTCGAAACTATTCGAGATACACGCAACCAGGGATGGAGTCAGAGGGGGGCCAGTAGGGGCGGTCGCCCTTGCAAGGGGGAAAAAAATTTCTAGTATTATATAGAAAAAAAAAATTTCCTCTGAATTATCTAGGCTCGCCCCTGCAAATTATTTAAGAAAAAAAATTCGCCCCTGCGTAGTGAAATTCCTGACTCAGTCCCTGCACGCAACCTAACCCGGGCATCCGGTTATCAAAAACTTGGAACTTACCTATAAAAGCCAACGAGATTCAACGAGCATGCGTAGCTACTTAGCTTTTGGAAACTACAGCTAGCTTTCGGTTGGAATACAATTTTGTCTTCATCTCTCTATCCAGCCCTCCACCAATATATGACTTGCAGAATTAAAGCAATTATGGTCATTTTTTTGGATAAACGTCAATGCCTCTACCTGATTCACATGTTCTCTTCCAATTATACTACTTTTATCATCATAACAATACGGTGCGAACACAGTACCAAAAACAACATCCGGTCACAACACTCACATAAGGGTAAGATCCACGAGTCGGCTCTATATGTGAATCACGCCCCCCATGTGAGTGTTCTCTCCGGATATTGTGTCTATAGCATTTTGGTTTCTCGTAATTGGATAACCCGTAGTTTACATGCTTCTCAATTAATATTAAGATCCAACATTATTGATCAGGCAAATTCCGCTAGTAATATTACAGTAAACACCACGTGACAAAGTCAGAATTTTAGTTCGGGAAGAGCCAATCGACTTCAATTTCTTTTCAACGTGTAAATAAAGTTAAATTGATCGTCACGGCATGTCTCCCATCCAAATACAGAGAATTCCCTTACAGTATCTGGCTAACAAGACAAAAGATTACAATGAATGGAAACAATACGAACGGGAAGGGTATATTAATTCGGGCCTAATTATTGGTGGAAACTGGTAAAGTATTTCGGTGAACTTTAAATTAGTCAATGATGTTGAATTTATTAATTTTGTAAATGTCATTTTCCTAAGTGGGTGACATCTAATAATACAGTTGTCAAGTACTTCCCATTTAAATAATCTCATTTTTGTTACAGGGTCATTGAAAACTTTACCACGTATGCTTCCAGCTAAATTCCTTATGATCGAATCAGCTCTTCCATGGACTTTAACCGTGACAGTTTCCCTTTTTTTTTAAAGAAGTGTCAAAAGTACTATTAAACAGGCTAAAAGTGTTGAAAATAGTTGATATATGTGAGGAAAATAAGCTTTCTCGAAATCTGTGTTTAACACTTTTACCGTTACTTTTAGCAAAAACGGGATTTACCCCTTTTGTGGGCTCTTTCCGGACCCAACTTGATGATCAAAACTATCTGTATTCTGGAGCTTGTCGAGGATACTAGTTACACTGGAAACAAGGTCGATTGGATATTAGTTTGATATGATTTCGTGGCACATTTATCTTAAAACATAACAAGATTACAACGCCGAATCGGAACACGTACATGACTCGTTTATCTCAATATAAATATATAAATGCATTTCAAGACTGTATCAATCTGTGTCTAATCAACCAGATTTTTGACGTGATTGATGTTATAAACAAGTTTTAAATTGTGAACGGTTGATAACAACAAAATCTGCCGGCCGGCCGGGAAAGGGCCTACAAATGGGTTAACTGGACGGTCTAGTGCATTTTCATGGACTCCTTCAATGCTTAAAAGGGCCCTGTTTTAGCAATCAAGTGAGAACACAAGAGAATTCCCTCTCAGAGTTAATGGCTAATCATTGGTTAGAAAGTGATAATGACTGGTTAAGGTAAGAGGGAGTTTATGTCCAACAACCCAACTGGAAGGGTGATTAAGCACTAAATTAATCAAACTTAGCTTTCTAATCACGTGTAAAACTGATCTCCTCCGACTCAATGCACGAAAAAAGAGTCGTTGGCTCATGACTTCCATTTTTGTACAAGAGAAAATTTGTACGGTTCAGACTTGTGAGATAATTCAAGGAATTCTCCCTCTCTGAGTACATTTTACTCCTTGTAGTTTCGACTTAGAACACTCAGCTCCTTTTTTAAAATTTATTCACTTTTTTACTAACCGTTTTTATGCGGTCAGTTCATACAGAGTTTTATTTTGATTGTAAATAAGATCCCGCTTATGAAAGGTGGAATTAATCTTTAAAAAGTTAGCTAAGATGCCTATCAACTGACCCAAGGATCGTGAGTTAATCAACAAAAATCATATCGGTTCGGAAAATGCGGCACAAGTTTAAAAAAAACTATGAAAACTATTAGAAGGAGCGATTCTACTTATTTCCAAGACACTTATTGCATTCTCCTCTCCATACTCTCCTCCCAAGCCAACACCTCTGTCAACTCTTTCCATCTTCCGACCACTTCCATCTACCAGTGGCCTCCTCCAACTTCAACTAAGTCCTTCCGATGCAATTTTCATGGCCACTTCTTACTTGTTTTTGAAATTAATTTTCAATACGCGTGTACTAAACAAATCTTTGATTTTGTTTTACCAAATATTTAGAGATTTAATTACAAGCTTGGATATTAGGAGGAAAAAGAATTTGCATGTTTGAAAGTTGGAGGGTGGATTAACAAAGAATGGGAGAATATATCTAGGGCAAAACCATGTGAAAAATCCTTTTTTTAACATTTTTACAGTGCCATGGGAATCAAGAAGTTTCAGGAAAAGAAATAATTGTTTTTTCCATATTTATGACCCCTAGAAATCGTTTCCCAAAAAAAAAAAAAATATTTGAAAAATAATATTTGGCAGGTGGAGTTGGCTTGGGGAAACCGCTGGAAAATACTAGCATACAGCAAAAGTCCAATCCATGGGGGGAGAGAGATTCCCGGAGAGCCATGCGTGCAGGGCTTAATTATCACTATTATTCTAATCACTTTCTTAACCTCCTAATTTAATCCTAATCCAGATTTCATACGTTTCTTTCTTTAATACTATATTAACTTGAAGTACATAAACTCTTGAAACAAAGCATACTGATTTAAACACTTTCTTTTTTTAATCATTTTTTGTACAACTAAACTCATTTATTTTTGGTCATTAAGTATCACCATTGCATTACCCACAAATAAATGATAAATATTATATACTCGCACAAATAGGAGTTTGATAATCATTTGGCGAAATAATTGATTAATTGTCAAGGTCTCGGTTCGAAAAGTTTTCTATCGAAACCATGGAATCCTACGTAGTGCCCTATTTCTCTAGTGAAATTGCAACATTTTGAGTTATTATGAAATAATATTTTGGTGATTGATTTCATTTTTTTATTTTATATAAATGCAATCATTTTTCCCTTTTTTGCAATGTGAATTTACAATGTTGTCATTATAAGTATGAAAAAAGTCTACAATATGAAAGGTAAATATTCTAAATTAACAAGTAGCAAACAAAAAAAAATGGTGCAAAAAGGTTAATCTACCAGTAAGGCAGTAACTGCATTCCGCTAAGATGGGTTTTTTTTTTTAAATAATGTATTGTGAAAGAATAACCTATCTTGAAAAGTGCAATAAGCCAAAAAAAATAAATCGTTTTAGTTTTCGCATAACAATAGCGCCCATAAAATTGTGGTTTCACTCTATTGTTCGATGGAGAAGTTATGGGAAATGGGAAATTTCATTTACAATTTTTTTTATCAATATCTTAAAATTAGCGCTCAGACACCACGTATATAAGATTTTGTTAGCAATTAATAGTCACATAGAGATGCTAACTGCAGTGGTGGATGTACAAAATTGATAAAGAATAAAAAGATTGTTTGGAATTTCAAAGAGGCTAAAATAAGTGATTTTTGTTGTGTTTGAAAAATGAGTGATTTATACCAATAATTGCACAGCAAGACCCTGAACTCTCCCGAGTGGGAGCTTCTCTCTCTAAAATGAGAGCAATTTAGGGTTTTATCCCTACCCCCTTCTACAGCCGCCACAGCCACCCCCTTCCTCCCTCCTCCACCACCACCACCCCCTCTTTTCCCCCTCTCTCTTCTCCTCCACCGCTAGCCTCAACCTCCTCCCGTCCTCCCTCTCCTGGCTCTGTTTGGGGGGGGTGAGGCTCCGCCTCTTGGCCCACCTCCCCCCGTTTTCCCTTTGCTCGCCGCCCTACCCTCATCACCTCGCCTTTTCTGCTCCAGATCTGGTATCCCTTCACCCCGCCGCCCGTAACATTCCCACCTCTCATCCCCACCACGATACCCTTCAGCCGCCGCCCTTTCCACCGTCGTTTCCTTCTCTCCCCGCCGTTATGGTACAGATCTGACGTGCGATGATGCTAGGGCGACTCGAGCCACCTCCGGCGAATAAGGCTCCTATTACCGAAGGCGGCGGCAATGGAGTCCAGAGCTTGTTTTGTCAGCCGGAGAAGCGACTCATCTTCACTCGGTGTAACTCGACTCGGGTGACTCAGCGATGGGTTTTCCCGAGTTAGCTCAGTTGTACCGGGTTTGATTAGTTCGTAGTTTAGCTTTCATTTACCTCAGTTTGCTTTGATGTTTGAGCTTCAATTTGCGATTATGTTTAGTCGTATTTGTCTGGTTTGTTTCTTGTTTGTGCTTGCTCGATCGGGGACTGGAAGTCATGGCCGCCGTGGACGCGGGGGGCCGCCTATGCCCAATGAGGCATACCCGCGCCCAGAGCCTCGCGTGACAGCGGAGGTTCTCGTTTTTTTATCCACTCACGGCGGCGTTGGGATGGCTGTACGGTGGAGGTTTTTTCATCGCCAGTGGTTGACGGCGTTAAGCCTTTTGTGATTTTCTAGTCTCTGGTTTAGCTTCCGATTGCTAGTGCTGTAATGTTTTTTAGGGATTGAGCTGGGTTCCCTCTGTGGGTTCTCTTCTGCTGACTTTTGAAAGGATTCATCGTCCCGTCCCGTAGGTGTCGGGTCTGCTTCGGCAGGTGTGTCTAGGAGCCGGTGGCGTGTATTAGCCTAATGTCGTGCTTGTTTCATCTGTTAGTAGATTTGGTTTCATTCCTATTTTGATGTAATCGGTGCCGAATGGCTGTGATATGAAATTTCTTGACGTGTTTCAAAAAAAAAAAAAAAAAAATGAGTGATTTTTTTTAATCAAAGAAAATATTTCAATAAGAAAAATCAAATATCAAATTTAATCTTTATGCTTTTCCTACTCTATTTTTCCCTCCCTGCCGAAATTCCTTCAACAAAAATCATTGCGATGAACAACCATAAAATCAATTATATAAATCACGAATTTATAGTCCGTTATTTTGTTTGAGATTTCAATGGCCCGTTTGGCCTAAATAATCAATTTGAACTATCTTTTTGTCCATATTTAAAAAAAAAATCACATTTGTTAGTTTTATGTCAATTTTTGGTAGACCGACATTGTTTCTAGTTTGGTTCATAATTTTTTTATTTTTAAATTATTTCGTCAAACGAACCAATAATTCTTAAAAAAATTGACGCCAGATTAATAAATGCAGAAAGAAAATTGAATAAGAATAATAAAATAATCAAAGTTAATTATTAATCCAAAAATTAAAGTTAAATTTGAAGGGTTTTACAGAACAGTGCAGATAGAGACAAGGTTTATGGGTGCCATCGATATAGACGCCCATCGAGCCAACCAACGATCCGGATCTCTTCTATATTGAACTCGGACAAATCTTGGCCGTTCAATTTTTAACTATCTTCTTTCTCGACATAGAAAGGGACAGCTCCATGGAGGCCATGCCGATGCTGTACCGCCCCATAATACCATGTCCCTTTCACCCACTGACAATAGTACCCCCATTTTCTCTCCTCATGTATGGGTACACACCGGACCGCTAGCCATTTAACGTAACTTGGTTTTATAGAGCTTGGGCTGGATTCAGGGGCCTGTAGTGAGCAATCATACATTTATTTTTGAATTAACTGGTCCCGATTAAATGTAATTATCTTACATGTAAGACACTTATCTTTTATGTAAAATAATTCGGACCACTGATTGTTAAACGGATGACCGCGATTGCTTACTACATGGATGTAGTGAATTTACTCATCACAAGGCCCCCAATCGCACTTGGGATACATGTTTAGGCCTATCGAGTTTTGTTGAGTTGAGTTTTTAAACTCATACAGTAAATGAATTGGGCTTAGAAATATCTTTTAAAATCAAGCCTCGCCTTGGCCCGACAAGTATAAAGGAATGATGATAATACTCATTATATATTTGTACTATCAACAAATATTAGGTATTAAGGAGAAAAAAAAAAACTACTTCCATGCTTGTACAAGTACAATATCCTCCTTTTAAAGAATATATATATATATATACATCTATTCCTTGTGTGTACAATAATTTAGAGTAATAAATGAGTTTGTTGGACAAACTTGGAAATGAATTTTTTTGAGGACCAAGTTTGAAAATACTAAATGAAGCCCGATCATTAATGAACTGAGCTTGGGCATACACAAGTCTTATAATTGTCTAGTTTAAGCTCAGCCCGATATATGTGCACTCCTTCCGCTGTAATATTTCATCATACTGTGCGCAAATGGGCAATTTCATCATTAAGAAAAAAAAATCCACCCAAATTTTTACTGTTATTTCATAGCGTGTGAAAGCAAAGAAGCAACTTGCAAGCGAGCTGAGTCGAAGTTTAGTGAATGACAACTCATATCAAGTCCAAGTATCGATGATGAGCTTTTCGTTTTTGCTAAAAGTACTGAAAATGATAAACATGAATTTTGAGACATGTCATTCTTCCCATATACGTTGATTATTTTTAACACTTTTAAAAAAAAAAAAAAAAAAAAAAAAAGGGAAACTTAGATTGTGCGTATAAGTTGACCGTGATATAAGCTGAGTTATCTACACAAGTTAAGCTACGACCAACTCAAACTCAGTTCATTCATTGAACAAGCCAGAAATTCTACGGACAATGATTTTTTGCACTCTTGCTATTTTTTGTTTGCACTCCATAGTTTGTCTTTTACTAGTTAAAAATTATACACAATTTAATTTCAAATGCACACACACACAAAAAAAAACTGGTAATGAAAAAATACGCACTTTAATACACCTTTAATACTTTTTAAAACATTTACAACTTTTTTATACATATTTTATACAGTAGTATTTTTTAAACCTTAACATAAATCTACTACACCTATTTTAGCATTTTCCTTTTCCTAAATATATATTCTGCTGATTATCTGAGTATTAACGGCAGAGATCAACAGTTAATTATAGCAGGGGAAAGGATAGCCGTGCGTAGTAAGTCAGGATTTCAACAATCACGCATGATTGGATGGCCATGATGTCATGATTAAAAATCCGTTTCACATCAGATAAAACCTCAATTTTTCTAATGGAATTGGAGTAGCAAAAGTGATGGTCCCCATCTTCATTAGATCCGTCAGATCCAGCCGTGCAATGCGAATCATGAGATTCCCTTCAATTAATTTCGTGTATAATAATCGCACTTTATAGTTACTCATTTTTTCACACTCAATTTCAAAAAAACAAAAGAAAATCATCTTAAAATAAAAATTACCCCAGTCTATAGTTGCAAATGAATTAAGCCAGTACCATATTTTCAATATTTTAGACATTTTTAGATTACAAGTAATCAAATTAATAAGTCACTCTCCTCGTATACATCAACTGATTTGACAATTTATAGTTCGAGAATAATAAAATTATCGAAATACAGTAATAGAAACTCACTATAATTAGTGTTATGCTAACTGTTACTTCCCTCGACTCGGTAAAGATTCGCTCGAATTTAATTGATTTGGTAAACGAAACCGAATTTGAGACTCAATTTTTTGCTTGTATGATAAGTGAGCCAGGTAAAATATCCAACTCAATTAGGCTTGTAATCTTGAAGCACACGTACAAAACAAGGACCTGGTTTATAAATTTGAATGTGTATAAACTTCTCCGTCCCAAATTTCTAGAGCTTTTTGGGTAATGTGCATTTTATAAGCGAAATGATAATCGCTTTGTTTGGTTGAGAGTTTGAGAATAATATTTTGAGAAATATTTCTGAAATAGCGTTTGGATGAGTTTTTGGAAAAAGTAATAATTAGAGAGAGGTGTAATAATTGGAGAGAGAAATGTGAATAATGATTGAAGAGAATGGAATGAGTAGAGAGAGAAATGTGATTAATGATTGAAGAGATGAGAGATGGGAAAAAAAATCCTTTTGAATTTTTTTTGGGAAATGTGAAGTGAACACAGTGAATATATTTATGAGATTGTATGGGAAAAATTTACTCCAGACATTATTTTTTTTATGATAAATTTACAAGCGGAAATAAATAATTATTTTGCTGGATTAATTATAATACTGGAATGAAATTACTCCAAAAATTTACTCAAAATATTATTTTTTATGATAAATTTCACACAAAAATCTTTGAATAATATTTCTGGATTAATTATAATTCTAGAATGAAATTACTCCAAGTATTAAAATTTTTAGAAATTTATTTCCTAATATTTCTACTCAAGAAAATTATTAGAAATTTGATTTTCAGGATTCTGGTCGTCCAAACATAGACTTTCATGTACTATAAAAATAGATGCACATTTGTTTTAATAATTGTGTGTATGTATAAATTACCTTATGTACATTGTAAAAATGTACAATGTTTCCGGTTTTAGATATGTATATGAGCATAAACATGTGAGTTTTTTTGGCTTATTAATGGGTGTTTTGGCTTAATAATTGAGTCGAATTATGTTTTGTCATTAATTTTTTTTTTGTATTTTTTAGTTTTAAGATATTTTTTTTTGTGAATTATTGGTTCGTTTCGGTGAGAGAAATTTATTAAATCTAAAAAAAATGTAATTAAAATAAAAAAAATCACTGACGACGTTAATAATCCAAAATGGATAGATTTTTTGAATTACTTTTATCTTTATTGAAAAAGTATTATTTTTTTGCTATTTTACCTTTGCTTCATTAAAATGGACTAATAACTCAAATGCATAATGTGTAAATAAATATAAATATTAATTCAACTAAATTATATTTCCAAAATACCCTTAAATCTCGTTTGAAAACTCTACCTCGGCTCAAGCCTATTGAGTTTGGCTGGAACTAGGGCTGTAAACGAGCCGAATCGAGCGGAACTTTAAAATGTTTAGGTTCGTTCATTACGTTTTTAAATGAACTCGACCCGAGCTCGATCTTAGTGAAATTTTGACGAGCCGAGTTCGAGCCGAGCTTGCCGAGGTTTGAGTCGAACTTGTTCATGAGCCTTAACAAGTAAAAAATACCAGATATTTATGCTCTCATACAAGTCTAGAACTACAAACAATTTTTTTATTTTGTACATAAAGAAGCCTATCCATATATAAAATTATAAAAACATACTACTAAAATTTAAGTTTACAATACATTTATAAGTTTATACATATACAAGTTATGAAACTTTCATTATGTATATGTGAAAGTTATACATATTTAAAATTATATATGAAATTCTTATGAGATATACGTATATATTATAAATTCGCGAGCCTAATCGAGCCGAATATTGTCGAGTTCAAGTTCGGTTCGTTTACTAAACAAGCCTAAAATTAAGGTTCAGGTTCAGGTTCGTTTAATAACCGAATCGAACTCGAACGAGCCTTTACCGAGTCGAGTCCCAAATAGTTAACGAACGACTCAGTTCATTTACAGCCCTAGCTGGATCTCGATTCCCACTTGTCAACATTGCGAGAACAGACCCGGATATTTTTGTGTTTCCACGGCGGCGAAGGGTTTGTACTTTGTAGCCTCTAGCAAGTGTACACACGTTTTTCTGCGGCTGCGCTTCGTCGCGAAACGGATAAGATTGGCTTTGTCCCTTTGGCAGTCCACCGTTGATCCAGCCGCTCATTTTTTGACACCAAACACGCGTCGACTGATAAGACCATCGATTACAACAACATCATCCACTTTTGCTTTTGCACGGATAGCTACAAGAGATTACCATCATCATCATCATCATCCATGGAACTGAAAACAGCCTTTGATTTTACCAATGGGGTCAAAATTACATAATTCACATCCCATCCACCATAACTAGTCAATTATTTGGTCACTGCAACAGTCATTGCCAAGTTTGAGTTTTTAGGCTTCCATGGTAGTAAATAAGTCGAGCTCAACACTCTAAAATTCAATTCGATTCGGAAAAACTCGACTCGTCTTTTTAATAACCACACTTCAAAATTTATCTTTGAGTGTTAAAAATACAAATAATTGAATTTTTTAAACGTAGCAAGGACAAAATTTTGGAGTGTCGTTAACTTGTTATCAGAAAGTGAAGTGTCAAAACCATTTTTTTTATTGAAAGACCTAAGACTAGACACAACTCAGTTTTATATATTTTTTCTTTTATTTAAGTGACACGACTCAATTTCAAGGTTTTATTTTGTATCTCTATGATTAGTTTTTTTTGAATAAGCTAAAATAAAAATGTGACGCCTGACTGACATCATGTTTAACATGGAATTATCTTACGTAATAAGTGGGAATGCGACCTCTTAATTTCTCTTGGAGATCATAAATTCTATACTAACTCCAAAATAAATTTTACCAAGTATTGAATAATAAATTTCTTAAACAAACTTTTGCTTACCTAGTCAAATATTACGTCTTCTTGAGTGATCAAATCAGCCGAATAAGGTTTTGGTAAGATCACCCATGAGCATTATTTACATTAAAAGTCAACTCTATTTTTATCTATTACTTAGCCACTAAAAAAAAGTCAACAGCTAGATTAATCACGAAGATAATCAACATCTTAATTTGTATCAAAAAAATTATTACTAATAAATCCATCTCAAAGAACATTAAAATATGATTAAAAAACATAGAATAAATTCAACCTTTTTGTGTGGCCCAAAATCAGGCATCTTAATTTGTATCAAATAAATTATTACTAATAAATCCATCTCAAAGAACATAAAAATATGATTTAAAAACAGAGAAGATATTCAAACGTTTTGTGTGGCCCAAAAAAAAAAAAAAAAAAAAAAAACAAAAAAAAAAAAAGACGATATTTTAAGACCATTCAAATGAAGACTCAATAGTTTAGGGACTTAACATAGAAGAAAGTAATACTACAGGGGTAAATGTTTAAATAAACATTGTTACCAATTCTACCCTCACCCAGTCCAACATCATAAAACCTTATCTTCTCTCCAGTAGCATTTCACTCGCCCCCACTCCTCTCTCTCTCTCCCCTCCAACTGAACTCAAACCTAACCTCGTCAATGGCGTCTCAGATCTGAACCCAACATAATCACATCCAGCTCAAACCCACCATTCCAACCATCTCTCTCAGTACTCCTCTGTTTCGCTGAGTAATTTCTGATCTGACATAACCAGCAAAAATGGCGTACTCATTTCCAGAGGAAGTGCTAGAGCACGTGTTCACCTTCGTGACCTCCGATAAGGACCGTAACTCGGTCTCCTTAGTTTGCAAATCGTGGTACGAGATCGAACGGTGGAGCAGGCGTCGGATCTTCATCGGCAACTGCTACGCAGTGAGCCCCGCGATTATGATCCGACGGTTCCCTGAGGTCAGATCTGTTGAGATCAAGGGTAAGCCGCATTTTGCGGACTATAATCTGGTGCCTGAAGGTTGGGGTGGGTACGTGCACCCTTGGATCGTGGCCATGGCTAGGGCTTACCCTTGGCTTGAGGAGATAAGGCTCAAGCGTATGGTTGTTAGTGATGACGCCTTGGAGTTGATTTCAAGGTCGTTTAAGAAGTTTAAGGTTCTTGCTTTGAGTTCTTGTGATGGGTTTTCTACCGATGGGTTGGCCGCCATTGCTTCTAACTGCAAGTGAGTAATTATTTGTTTTGTTTTTTGTTTCTTTTTGGGTTTTCTCAGTTGTGAATTTGGGGTAATGATGAGAAAGGAAGTTTTTAGTATTGGGTATTTTGCATTTTTTGCTTTCTGTGAGCTGAGAGATAATAAAGTTTGAATCTTGGATGTTTTATTTGGAAGATTTGTTTCTTATAGATCTGGGAATTTTTAACGTTCGTTTGAGTACCGTAAGGTTCTTGCTTTGTCGTCTTGCGAGGGGTTCACGACAAATGGGTATTTTCATTTGTTTTGTTTGAAGTATGGGTTCTGGTGTATTTGGCCCTTGACTGACCTGTAGTGGATTGACCTGTGGTTGAATCTGTAGTGGATTGACTGATTCTTTTTCTTTGGGAGATGATGTTTCTGGTAGATCTTGGAATTTTTGGCTTTCGTTTAAGAACTGTATAAGGTTCTTACTTTGTCGTTTTGTGATGGGTCAGCCGCCATTGCGTCTAAATGCAAGTGAGTACTTATTTGTTTTGTTTTTTTTTTCTTTTGGTTGTTGAATTTGGGGGAAATTATGCAAAGAAAGTTCCAAGTATGGGGGCTGGTGTATTTTTGCTTTGAGTGAACTGAGAGATAATAAAGATTTAATCTTGGATGTGTGGTTGAAACTTTGGTGGATTAATGATTCTTTTATTTGGAAGAGTTGTTTCTGATAGATCTCGGAATTTCAGACAAGATTTGTAGGCATTGGCTTCTATGTTATTAACTTATTAGTGGGGACTGCAGATTAGGGGTTATGGATTTGGGTTTCTTTGCTTCTTGGGACAATCTGGTTTTTGGGGGAAATGAAGCCCGTATTTTTGCTTGAAATGTGAGACTAAGAAAGTTTGAATCTTGGGTGTCTGTTTGAAGCTGTTGGATTGACTGATTCTTTGTTTGGAAAATTCATTTCGGATAGATCTTGGAATTTTTTTCAGGATAACAGAAATTGTGGGACTTTAATCAAGGTTTGTATGCATTTGCTTTAGTATGGAGGATAATTCTTGGGGATGCAGATTTTGGGGTTGTTTACCGATTTGGCTTCTTTGCTTCTTGGAAACTCTGGTTGCTTTCTGATACCATTAAAGATTGTTTATCCTTGCTTTACTTCAGTGGAGTGCACAGAATAGGTCTTATCTGGGATTCTTTGGTTTCTTGAAAATTCTTGGTATATTAAAGGTTATGCTGGTGGTCCTGGAGTAGAGCTTTGTGACTTTATGTTGTTTTATGTGGGAATTTGAATTTTTTTTTATTAATTGAAGGCTGTGTGTGATTTTAATGACTACATCAATAAGCAGAAAACAAATGCCGAATGACGATTGTAGTTACCAGGGTAGATTCATTTCTGGCAAGGATAGTCCTTTTCCTTTCTTGAATCTTGATATTACCGAGTTTCTAGATGGTATGAACATGTTTATTGTTTTATGGGATGATGTTTGATAATTTTAGACCATGTTTATTTAATTACTATAGCTTTGTCGGAATATTTGATAACTCAAGTCAGAGCTATATTTTATTTCCTATGTGCAATGTTGAACCATTGTTTTATTCGTGCAGAAATCTCAGAGAGCTGGATTTGCAGGAGTGCGATGTGGATGATCAGAGTGGGCATTGGTTCTGCCATTTTCCTGATACCTTCACATCACTGGTGTCACTTAACATCGCTTGTATAGAGTCCGATGTGAGTTTGCCTGCCCTGGAGCGCCTAGTGGCTAGGTGTCCTAACTTGAGGAGTCTTCGTCTCAACCGTGCTGTGCCCCTTGAGAAGCTTCCTTATTTACTCTGTCGTGCCCCTCAACTGGTTGAGTTTGGGACCGGTGCCTATTCAGCTGAGCTCCGAACTGATGTCTTTGTTAACCTAACAACAGCTTTTTCTGGGTGCAAGTATCTCAAGGGCCTTTCTGGGTTTTGGGATGTGGTTCCAGCTTACATTCCGGCAGTTTATTCTCTATGCTCCGGACTTACTTGTCTCAACTTAAGCTATGCCACTATCCAAACCCCTGAACTTGCCAAACTAGTTAGTCTTTGCCATAATTTGCAGCGCCTCTGGGTAAGTTTAGTCTTTGATTCTGATAGTTTTTGGTGTGTTTTCTTTTGTTCTCTTTCCTTATCTTTTAGCCATCCAAACTTCTTTATATGGTTACTTTGTCATAATATTATTAAGTTAGGGGAATTTTGCATTTAGGTCATAGCTGCATCCTCACAGGTAATAGAGCAGCCTGAAATAGTACTAAGTTGGGTGAACAATAAATGGACTTTAGGCCAATTTGTCTGGTATACTACGTGTCTTAGCCTGAATCTAGTTGAAATTAGGAGTGTTTGGTAATTTTCTGGTATCAATATTTTCCCTGTGTTATCTTGTGGATGACTTTTCTTTGTTAGGCTTTCTTGTCAAAATATCTTCAAGTTAGAGGGCTTTTAGACATATGTCATTAGCTGTTCCCCAGCAGCAGCAGGTAATGGAAGCACCTGAAATAGGATTTTAAGTAGACTTGGCCAACAATGGGATGTTAAGACATTTCATTTGGTTTATTATGCGTCTTTGCCTGAATCTAATTGACTTGAGGTTTGTGTGGGCATGTTGTGGTATGAAGATTCTCTAACCATAATTTGTCTATCAGCCAAAATCATTCTTCATCTCCGATCCCTTATTCCCTCTCTGCTAGTTTCTTAATTGTTATCACTACCATCAGAAAATGGTTGTGTATACCCTGTTAGGTTTTGCATTGGGTTCAAGTTTCAGGTGTAATGCTTTCCCGCTGCACTATTCTTCAACTAACAAATATATGATTGCAGGTACTGGATTACATTGAAGACACTGGCCTCGAGGCCCTTGCTGCTTCTTGCAAGGACCTCCGAGAACTGAGGGTGTTCCCATCTGATCCATTTGGTGCTGAGGCAAACGTAGCCTTGACAGAACAAGGCCTTGTCTCTGTTTCAGAGGGATGCCCCAAGCTCGAGTCAGTTCTCTACTTCTGTCGCCAAATGTCGAATGCTGCACTTATTGCCATCGCTTCAAACCGCCCTAACTTAACTCGTTTCCGCCTCTGCATACTTGAGCCTCGTGTTCCTGATTACCTAACCCTGGAACCACTGGACGAAGGTTTTGGAGCCATTGTTGAGCGATGCAAGAATTTACACCGCCTCTCACTATCTGGTCTTCTTACGGATCGTGTGTTCCAGTACATTGGCACCCATGGTAAGAAGATAGAGATGCTTTCAATTGCATTCGCTGGGAATAGTGATTTGGGGCTCCACCACGTGCTGTCTGGTTGCGAAAGCCTAAAGAAACTAGAGATTAGAGACTGCCCCTTTGGAGACAAGGCTCTCTTGGCCAATGCTGCAAAGCTGGAGACAATGCGATCCCTTTGGATGTCTTCTTGCCAGGTAAGTTATGGAGCGTGTAAACTACTTGGTCAGAAGATGCCAAGGCTTAACGTCGAAGTTATTGATGAGAGGGGGCCACCGGATTCGAGGCCTGAAAGCTGTATTGTGGAGAAGCTTTACATATATAGGACTGTCGCTGGGCGTAGGATGGATATGCCCAATTTCATATGGAAAATAGACAAAGACGCGGGTTTTAGGCTTTCCTGAGAGATCTTTCCATACGAGGGAAATCGCGTTGTTTGTTCCAATTGAGACGTAGAGGTACATGCTCGTAGACTATTTGCTGCTCATCGTCGTCTTCAATTCATTTAATTCAATGAAGCTTTAAATAGTTGCAGTGCTTATTGGAGTGGAGATTATAGAGAAGGTCAAGGGCTCGCATGCCATCTATTTTACTCTTGGCTGAGCGATTGGGGATAGCGGCTCGTAATTTTAATAAATGTGGTTAAACTCTTGTTGTTGTAACGTGTATTGGTTAGGGCTATTTGTACGGCTGAGGATGGTATAATTCTTGCAAGACTTATTGAATCGTTACGCATTTCATTTCAATTGGTTTCGCCTTAAAATCATGTTTGTCAATTTGCATTTTTTTGGAATAAGAAAGTTTTGCTTCTTGTAATCTTATGCCAGGACTTTGTGTCTTTGTTCGTGAAATGTAGAATTCAAATAGCAACATCTACTGTAACATCTACCCCAGGCAGTTGGCCTAACGGAAAAGCATCCCTTTTGCAGTCGGGTCCAAATCGTTTGGTTGTAGTGCTGTTCCTCCGTCATCCCCAAAAAAACATCTATCCCAATTCGGGTAGGATCTGGGATTTTGTAGTGCGGTGTCGCAATGTAATCTTGTAGTGCGGCACACGAGCCTTTGTCGTTAATATCGGTAATCAACAGCTCGGATTTTATAGTATATGGTTTTGATAGTTGAGTATGAAGCGTTTTGGTGGATGTGAAATTGACTCCTTAATTGGAATGGTTTGGAAATTTTCGTTGTTAAGTGTTGCAGAAACACGTTCCTTGCACCTCAAATCCGTCTTCCGGAACTGGGGGTGTTGTGCGGGGGCTGGCGCCACCGTGTTAGTTTCGGTCCGACGATTAAAGACATTCACCACATAGAGCTTGTAGAGTACTACTAGTGTGCCAAAAAGCAATTCGATTGAATATCTTTAAGTGCCTCATCGAAACATTAGTATCTTGAAATGCATGATTCCGAATGGATACGAAACACTTGATCAAAAAATCACTGCAATAACTTATATGTGTTCCGATGAGGCTCTTATCGATATTCGATTGAGTTGATTTTTGGTACACATGTAGAACACGATGAGCTCTACGTGGTGAATGTATCTGATCGTCGGCACAATACTGCCGTGTCCGCACAACACGCTATGCAGTACGTGGCTGTGCAATACCCATTCATTCTGACACGTGTGTTCGTTTTATGTTTTGAGGGATGTTTTTTTGGTAATGAGTAAAGAAAGATAAATAGAAAAAAATGAGAGTAATAATTGAAGAGAGAACTTACTGAGAATCACGCTAAGAGTTTATTTTGAAAAAAAGGTTTTTCTATTGATAATTTACTGGGCTAACAATAAAACAAGAATAAGGAAAAAAAAAAAACTTCAATGTATTTTTCATTTTTTATACATTTTTTTATACATTTTAATACACTTTTTTTATACCTTGATGACAGCTAAGTGGATTTTAGAGGTAAGCCCATGTCAATGAGTTAGATTTTACAATTACCGTTAAAATTACCCGACACACACATATATGATGATGAAGATCATAATTGCATGAAACGTGAGGGGGCATCAGCATCATCCAGCCAAAAGTTTGTGCTAAATTTACTTTTACATTTACGAACGCTGCTACGTGCACAGACCGTGGTAAACCGAGTCGCCGACCACGTACCGACGGCGTCGCTAACGCCGTTGTGGGTCCCAACCGGTCGATCCGAGTCGTTCATCCTTCTCAAAATCAAATTCCAAGTGGGCCTAAGCGGGAATCGAGGCAATCGGACGGCTGTATGAGCTTGATCCAAAATCACCCCATTTCGATCCAAAATTTTGAATGAAATGGGGGTGATTTTAGATCGAGCTCATACAGCCGTCCGATTGCCTCGATTCCCGTGTTGGCCCACTCGGAATTTGATTTTGAGAAGGATGAACGGCTTGGATCGACTGGTTGGGACCCACAACGGCGTCGGCGACGCCGTCGGTACGTGGTTGGTGCACCACGGTCGGTTCCCTTATCTTTTTCGTACAATTACACCACCTTCCATCCACAATCACAGTAATTTCAGGTAACTTTCCTTTCACCTACAGTACTTTCATAATTAGGGTCTCCCCACTCTCTCTTTCATTGAACGGAAAATATAAGGGGACCGACCGTGGTGCACCGACCACGTACCGACGGCGTCGCCGACGCCGTTATGGGTCCCAAATGGACGATCCGAGCCGTTCATCCTTCTCAAAATCAAATTCCGAGTGGGTCTAAGCGGGAATCGAGGCAATCGGACGACTGTATGAACTCGATCCAAAATCACCCCCATTTCTATCCAAAATCTTGAATGAAATGGGGGTGATTTTGGATCGAGCTCATATAACCTTCCGATTGCCTCGATTCCCGCGTAGGCCCACTCAGAATTTGATTTTGAGAAGGATGAACGGCTCGGATCGACCGGTTAGGACCCACAACGGTGTCGGCTACGCCGTCGGTACGTGGTCGGTGCACCACAGTCGGTGCATATAGAAGGGTTCTTCATTGAATGTCTCTTTTCCAACACTTTTGATTGCTATTGGAGCACCGCCACGTTGTGTGGTGTGGCGGTGCTCTAGAGACATTTTATCGCCACAAAATAACGTGGAGTGCCCTTCGAGAATGCTTCGGGGTAAAGGTTGCTGGAGCACTATTTAATGGTGCTCCAAAAGCAAAATAATAATTTCCCCATCAAGCAGGGATGACATTAAAAGTTGGTTATGGGGAGTCAAGGCCACCCTTAATCGATTCCGAGATGCAGTGTGAGATACCAAAGAGCTCTACCACATGCCACCACTTGGAAGGCCACCCATAACTTGAAAAAACTAAAATTATATACTATATTCTTTTTTACATGTTCACTTATTTACCATATCCGGCGTCCCATATATTGCCATATAAACAAATTATTGTCAACCGAATTGAATATTACAACCATATTTTCAAAATCACACTAATCTTTGAAATTTCAAAATCTTATTGTTGCTATTACGGTCACCCTGTATATGAAAACTTTGTTCCATCCTTCTCGAGTGGGTGGTGCAGCAAAGGAAAGGGTGACGACTGACGAGCGAGAGAGTCTTAGCAAAAGCTGTGCAATCCTGCAAGTGGAGTAATACCGAATCTCTCTCTGTGGCACAACAGTCGATGTTTCCCTCCATCCCTACCTGTGATTGAATTTTGGTTTATAAATAACTTTTTTTATGGGAGGAGAACAAATCTCAGAGAATTGACGAAATCAAGAAAATAGAAAAGAAAAATAAAATAAGGACCCTGCTAGGGGTACCGACTGATTAGTCCAGAAAATGTACAGATGGCACACGGGGACCCACTTTTGGGTCCCATACGAGTGATCCGAACCGTTCATTATTTCTGAAAACATTTTCCGAGTGCCCCCACAAAATTTCAGCTCAATCGGACGGTGGGAAGTGCACGAACCAAAGCCCCACCGTTTCAATGGAAAATGTTTTCAGAAATAATGAACGGTTCGGATCACTCGTATGGGACCCAAAAGTGGGTCCCCGTGTGCCATCTGTACATTTTCGGTTCCTTAGGGTCGGTACCCTTATCATTATCGATAAAATAATGAGTACTGTATTATTCCCTCCATCCCGAAATGTTTGACACTTTTATGCCTTTTTTTTTTCTTTTATCGGAGGTGGCACGTGCCGCCTACCCGGCCCACTTCAAGGCTTCGTCTCTGTTGTGTTGTGATCGCATCACGTCCTATCAAATTTTGTGTTACAAGCACCCCAGACAAGACTTGTTTGCAGTAAACGTCTCAAAATCTTTAGGTCTGAGATTTTGAAAATGACAAGAAATACATATAAGCTACTGGGATCCCGACCAAAAACAGAGAGATGAGCTAACGGTTCAGGTTTTCCTATCCTCATCTGCCTTCCAACAAGAACTTTTTGAAGCCTGCCAAAATACCCAACCATTTCCAAAGCATTTACACCAACAAAGCGCAACTCTGTCGGTTTGATTCTTCAAACGGCAATTCTAACATCGACATCAGCTCATTTGGGATGTCGTTAAGGTTTAAAAAATATATTGAAATATGTAAAAAATGTACATGAATATGTGAATAGAACGACTATTTTTCTAGTAGTATTTTCTTTCTTGAATACGGCTAATGTACAAACTTCCTTTGCCCGTTGGGAGTATTTGCTGAAGGAAATGGATCCTCCCCGGTCCGGTCTATGTTTTGAATTGGAAGAGATAGCCTTGATCTAAACTGTTCATTTGGTGCAAGCAATGGTTTGGATTTTTTTTTTTATAATAAAAACTCTCATCGGCAAGCGTTTATGAGAAAATTTGAACCATTGAAAATACCACTGGACAGTTCAGATCTGAACTGTCTCCTCCAATCCAAACATAGACCGGAGAAGATCTGGATCTTCGGTAAAAGAGGTTTTTCTCTGGGGTGATAAGTAGCTAAGAGAGCAAATTTAGTGCTAGGCACCACTATGTACCTATTCGTTTGATTGAGGTTCAAATCTCACCAACTACATTTGATAATATTGACTTTCGCTGAGAGGAAAAAAAAAAAAAAAAGGCAGGTAAGAGAGTTCTAAATGAGTTTACGCGCAAGATTGGTGCAAGTTTTCATAGTTTTTGAAAATGAAGCTGTTTGGTTTCAAAGCTTTTAATTGTGCAAAGTCCGTGAAAGGTAAATTAGAGAGAGCAAAATTGCAACCTTATTGTGTATTCGGTTTCATGCGGTCAAGGTTTTGCACAGAATTTCAAGCTTAGCCTGAAATATGGTCAAAATCTAAGATTTAGATACTATCAACTCTCGGGGGCTAGTTCATATAAAACTATACTCCGGTTTTAAAATCGGAGTTTCACAAACCGAGTTATTAGCAATAAGTCAATGACTTGTCTTGTGAAGCACAATAAGACAGTTTTAAGAATAAGTCACTTTTGCGAAACAAATTCTTAATAGACAATAGAATTGGTCTCTCAGATACCTGGTGTTTTCAAAAACAAAATTCAACACAAAGAAGATCAGTGGCTTTGCAACCTTCATTCCTCGCTTGGGTTAATTAGATCATCTAGATCGTCGTTCTTCGTCTTCTAAGAGACGATCGTTATCACCGGCATGCCACCAATGATCATCCCATCTCGGGTACTCCTATGCATCCCAGTCCTCGCTATCACTACAATTGTCAAAATTCTCGAAAATTCATCTTGTTATATCCTTCTGTTTAATAGGTATTTTTTGTAAACTCCGATTGTTTGTTATGAAGAAACCGGGTACAACCAAGAAATAACAGTTCATAAATCTACGAAAGAATTTCGTGACAATCCCCTTTCTTTTTTTTTTATAAAGTATTTTGTCGAGTATGTAATGAAAAATTGATTGCATAATTGTTCCCCATAATAATAATTTTTTATTGAACTGTTCAGCTGTTGGAATCATAAAGCTGAGTGTCGGAGTCAGCCATCAAGACCCAAAGACCAGGCAATCTGGGTCAGTGGGTATAACTACATCCGTACATGATGATTTCATCTCTAGGGTACCCCATCAAAGATAAGATACCTGAAAAATCTGTGGGGTATCCCTTAGCATGAGTCGTAAATGATGGTGACGACGATGATGTCCAGTAGATACTCATTTCTGATTATTACCCACAGGATTTACCGTATGTTTTTCCCATCTGATGATTTTCTCCATAATCATCTTAGTACTTTTTTTTTCTTCTGGTTCAACGAATTAAAGGACACAGCATTTAGTATTTAGTACTGTCCTCTCTTCAGTAAATACAGCTTTGATACTGAGCATCTAGTGTACAAAGGCTGGCCTACATCTTTAATTTTGGACCCGACTACGGGTACAGACGGAAACTTCCAGAAAACACAATTACCGACCGTGCTTGGGGATTCACTTGTGGGTCCCACACGAGTGAAAATAAGCTCAATCTAACATACGTAAGTGGTTGATCAAAAATTCTCCGTTTTTGATCGGAAGGAGAAATTACTAATGGGCATCTTACAAAACTAACAAAATACTAAATTTTACTAAACTTTTATCCATCTGGGACATCAAAAAACCCGAATTCCCCATTTTGTTCTTGCGCCTTTTTCATTCCATTACGTAAAAATCTCATTTCATCTCGCGTGTCTTGTTACAAAAATATTGCACGTTAGTATATTGTAGCTATTAATCATCGCGTCGATGATGAAAAAACCCGAAAAGAAAACCCATCATATACACGTAAAACCCGCCCGAGTTGGTGAATACCCGTTCTGTGAAAAATGTCATTTCGTCCCAGGAAATATTGCAGTTCCTTCCTAACGTTGCGTTAGGTTTGTGTGAAAATGAGACTTGTATGCTTGAAGTCAACAACGTAAATTGGAAGTCGTCGCACAGTTACAGAAAATTCCAAGTCTAACAAATTGACTGGTAGGAGAAAATTAGGTATATCACCATAGCAATCTAGCATAAATTGCATCTGCATTTCTGTCTTGCATTAAGAGAGAATTGGAAGGAAACCCAGGAAACAAAAATTCGAAGGGGAAAACAAAATTTGCGTTTTTCTGAATTGTAGAAGATGGGGAAGATGATTTGTTCGGAGTTTGACGGAGGTAGCGGTCTGGATCTCTCGGGATTTTTTCTGGCTCTCGTGATCGCTCTGGCTCTCATGGTCGTATGCATTCCACCCCCACGGCGGACTGTTGTTGTTCGTCGAGCATGGTGACGCGCTTTATGTTTGGTTCATTTTGTTGAGAATGGATCCTTTGTCCCCTTTAGAGGATCTGTGCTCGGTTCGCTTTTCTTTATCTCTCTCTCTCCCCGGTAATGTTTTTTCTTCTTCCCGTATCCGTGTCCGCATCTATCGAATGGAATGTATACTCTCAATTTTTCTGCAATAATACTCTACTTTTTTTGTTTTGCCAATAACATTCGTGAACAATTTTTCCTTATTTTGTAGCTAACATATGATTGTTTGAACTTGGGTAAAGACGAGAAGGCTTAATGAAACTTGATTCGGAGCTTGACTTGTGGAAGACTAGGACAAAGTAAGGGTAATGTTCACGTGTGAGTCGCTGTGACCTAGTCATTAGGTCGCACACACCAAAACTAGAGCGAAAACGGGAGTGAGAGCGTGAAAATATTTTTCTTAAACATCCTAAACTACTAAAGTCCGTGAAAAGCGAGAATTAAGAACAGAAACAGAGAGTCTTGAAAGATGATTATGTAACCTAACCCTTAACAGTTGAGTGATGACAATTAATTTGCCACCCATGGCCAAGTATCTCAACAGACTCTACGGTGGTGGTGGTGGTTATCAGTGTGGTCTCCCCCATGGGTGCTGTTGGGTGTCAGTGGTTCTTGCTCAATGGCTGAGGGAGCTTTCGAGATAGTATATTTTAGCTTCGTCTATCCTTGTGTTAACTGGTGGAGGTTTGGTGGTTTTTGAGGTGGTGACGTACTAACGTTGATGGTGGCTGCCGGCTATCTGGAGCTGAGTGGGCGGCGGTTGTGGATGTTTTGAATTTTGACGTTGCCTAGGTTTAGGGTTTTGCTTATGGTGGGCTAGGTTCCTTTTTTATGAGCTTTTATTATTTGATCTGGGGTTTTCAGGCCTTTGGGTGTCTAATTTTCATTGCTTTATCCGGGCATTTTAGGCCCACATGTATGATGTATCTCAACAACCTTAAGAGCTTGACTTGGGGAAAGACTTTAAAAGATGGCGTGGAAACAAGACCACTGAACAGCAGCCAATCTTGTGGTAGCCAAATCCAAGTACATGTCTATTGTTAACTTGTTATCACTAGCTGCTGCAATTATTTAATTGTAGTTAATGGAATATGCTTCAATCCAGAGCTCATGTCCCCTCATTTGGAGCTCAATATTTCATCTCTGTTACATACATTTATATGGGTTTTTAATTTTTTTTGTTTCTTTTGAACTTTACATTCAATACCTCATGTCTCTGAATTTTCTTTTGAACACGAAAAACATCATAAATTGTATTCATAATAGACAGTACAAGGAATCTAACAGTCAGAAGATACAAGAAATACCAGGAAAAAAAAGTAAACAAAAAAGCCTAAAAAACCAGCAATACTGCAATAGCAGTGAAAAACAAACAAATCCACTCAAAATTGGGTTTTGTGTAGCCAGGGCTGCAAATGAGCCGAATTGCTCGCGAGTAGCTCGTGGCTCGGCTCATTTAACAATTGATTCGAGTTCGAGCTCAAGTTTTAGGTTTGTTCAGTAAGCGAGCTTGGTAAAGCTCGGCTCGTTTTATAGTCTCGACTCATTTAAGGAGGCTCGTTTAATAATTTACCCTGACTCGACTCGTAAAGGGCTCGGCTGGTTTACGAACGAGCCAAACTCGAGCTTGTTTACTAAACGTTTGCACCGCTACGTATGGTAGATCTGAATTAAATTTGAAGATTCCAATTTGGGTCTCTTACAATCACCATTGCCACTGCAGCAGTTACTCCTCGCAAAACCAAGAGGAAAATGATCAGAAATTTACAATTAACAAACCTTAAATAATGCTACAGATGAACCCCAAGGTATTGACAAAGTAATCTTGCATTGGGACTTAAAGGTTTGATACAATCTAAAATTTCAGGTTTGATTCACTTTGCCAGCAAATTCTTGGGGCTACTGGGGTGTTATGCCCGATCATTACCTCTAGGACTCCGAAATTAGTCGAGGTGCGCGTAAACTTGTCCATACATCTGGTTATCAGAAAAAAATTAATGGCTACAGATGACAATTTACCCGGTCCTCCGTAACCGCCCCAAACACAATTTAGAGGATCTGTGCTCGGTTCGCTTTTCTTGGTCTCTCTTTCTCTCGGGTAATGTTTTTATTTTCCTTCTCTGTATCCGTGTCCGTATCTATCGAATGGATTGTATACTCTCAATTTTTCTTCAATAATACTCTACTTTTTTTGTCTTGCCAATAACATTCGGGAACAATTTTTCCTTATTTTGTAGCTAACATATGATTGTTTGAACTTGGGTAAAGCCTTTGTAAAATTGTATACTTTTTCCCACGCTTTTCAATTACCGAATAAAGCTGCAAAGTTAAACGGATAACTAGTACAAAGAAGTTATGACCATACAATTCAAGAAAATGCAAGGGAAATTCACCCCTAGGTAAATTTGAATGAAAACGGGAGCGAAAGCGTGAAAACATTTTTTTCGGTCTAAACATCCTAACTACTGAAAGCCGTGAAGGCTTAATGAAACTTGATTCGGAGCTTGACTTGTGGAAGACTAGGACAAAGTAAGGGTAATGTTCACGTGTGAGTCGCTGTGACCTAGTCATTAGGTCGCACATACCAAAACTGGAGCGAAAACGGGAGTGAGAGCGTGAAAATATTTTTCTTAAACATCCTAAACTACTAAAGTCCGTGAAAACGAGAATTAAGAACAGAAACAGAGTCTTGAAAGATGATTATGTAACCTAACCCTTAACAGTTGAGTGATGACAATTAATTTGCCACCCATGGCCAAGTATCTCAACAGACTCTACGGTGGTGGTGGTTGTCAGTGTGGTCTCCCCCCATGGGTGCTGTTGGGTGTCAGTGGTTCTTGCTCAATGGCTGAGGGAGCTTTTGAGATGGTATATTTTAGCTTCGTTTATCCTTGGGTTAACTGGTGGAGGTTTGGTGGTTTTTGAGGTGGTGACGTACTAACGTTGATGGTGGCTGCCGGCTATCTGGAGCTGAGTGGGCGGCGGTTGTGGATGTTTTGAATTTTGACGTTGCCTAGGTTTAGGGTTTTGCTTATGGTGGGCTAGGTTCCTTTTTTATGAGCTTTTATTATTTGATCTGGGGTTTTCAGGCCTTTGGGTGTCTAATTTTCATTGCTTTATCCGGGCATTTTAGGCCCACATGTATGATGTATCTCAACAACCTTAAGAGCTTGACTTGGGGAAAGACTTTAAAAGATGGCGTGGAAACAAGACCACTGAACAGCAGCCAATCTTGTGGTAGCCAAATCCAAGTACATGTCTATTGCTAACTTGTTATCACTAGCTGCTGCAATTATTTAATTGTAGTTAATGGAATATGCTTCAATCCAGAGCTCATGTCCCCTCATTTGGAGCTCAATATTTCATCTCTGTTACATACATTTATATGGGTTTTTAATTTTTTTTGTTTCTTTTGAACTTTACATTCAATACCTCATGCCTCTGAATTTTCTTTTGAACACGAAAAACATCATAAATTGTATTCATAATAGACAGTACAAGGAATCTAACAGTCAGAAGATACAAGAAACAAATCCACTCAAAATTGGGTTTTGTGTAGTCAGGGCTGCAAATGAGCCGAACTGCTCGCGAGCAGCTCGTGGCTCGGCTTATTTAATAATTGAGCCGAGTTCGAGCTCAAGTTTTAGGTTTGTTCAGTAAGCGAGCTTGGTAAAGCTCGGCTCGTTTTATAGTCTCTACTCATTTAAGGAGGCTCGTTTAATAATTTACCCTGGCTCAACTCGTAAATGGCTCGGCTGGTTTACGAACGAGCCAAACTCGAGCTCGTTTACTAAACGAGCCAAGCTCGAGCTCTATAAAACTCGGCTTGGCTTGGCTTGACTCGTTTGTACCGCTACGTATGGTAGATCTGAATTAAATTTGAAGATTCCAATTTGGGTCTCTTAAGTTGATCATTTGAGAGCTTTGAGTCTATATCTTTTCTTGATTGGAGATACTCTAACCTAAACATTAACAGTCGGAAATTTTCTGTTTAAGGACAAGAAAAGTCGTGTACTTACAATCACCATTGCCACTGCAGCAGTTACTACTCGCAAAACCAAGAGGAAAATGAACAGAAATTTACAATTAACAAACCTTAAATAATGCTACAGATGAACCCAAGGTATTGGCAAAGTAGTCTTTGCCTTGGGACGTAAAGGTTTGATCCAACCTAAAGTTTCAGGTTTGATTCCCTTTGCCAGCAAACTCTTGGGGCTACTGGGGGTGTTATGCCCGATCATTATCTCTAGTACTCCGATTTTTTTATTTTTTTTATTTTTATGGATTTGATGGAAATAGTTTAATATGGTAAAGTTAAAATAGAGAGTGTGATTTTGTGAGTTTTTGATAAAGTGACTTGCTAATTTATAAAATGTGGTTTTGAAGTTAAATTTGGTGAAAATTTTGGTGATCCTGATGAGGATGCTCTTATGGAAGATATAGTGATGTGGGGTTTGGGTATGGATTGAAAACAGGAGCGGAGAATATATGTAATCTAGCCCGTGACGGGTGAGTGAAAGAAAATCGATTTGCCACCCAGGACCAAGTATCGCAACAGATAAGGGGGTGTTCCACTAACAAAAAAAAAAAAAAAAAAAAAAAAAAAAAAAAAATATATATATATATATATATATATATATATATATATATATATATACAGTCCTTATCTAGTCCGGGATCCCGGATCCGGGATTCATAGTTCGGATCAAATTTTTTTTCCAATGTAACAAAAAAAGGTGTTTTTGGAAATCTTCAAAAAAATACCGGTATATAGTTTTTGCGAAAAACTGCTTGGATCAAGCCCTTCCCGGTATTTTTTTTTGAAGATTTCCCGCGTGGACCTTGGAAAACACCTTTTGAACACATTGGACGGCTCGGATTTCCCAAAAACAATTTTTAAAAGCATCAAAACACCGAAAAGGCTTCAATCCGGGATCCTTGACAGGATCGCCGGTGTATAATATATATATATATTTTAATTTTAAAATCAGGAAAACCGAAAAAAGTCAGTTTATTCTAAACACTGGCTTAATAGAACACCCCCTAAGAGCTTGACTTGGGGAGGACCATGACTTGCAATTGTTGAAACTCTATCTCCCAATCATATAGTAAAAAAGATGGTGTGAAAACAAGACCACCGAACAGCTGCCGAAGCTGAAAATTCTTCCGATAACCAAAATCCAATTAAATTTCTATTATCTCGACTCCCCAATTATTTAATTAACTAGTGGTATTGCCCGAATCCAGAGTTCATGTCCCTCCATTGGGAGAAATTTTTCAGTGCCAAGCGCGGGTACACGTGGTGTCTGACGTGATACCCGTGGCGCCTGGGCACAGCCATTCATCTTAAGAATCAATGGTCCGGCTTTTAATAACTCTTCCCTGGAATAAAATCCGGACTGTAACACATTTTTGGAAGACCGAAATGCGCGCTGGATACCGCCACTTGGTATCCACCATGGTCAAATCACCAAACCAAGAGAAAAAGGAACAGAAACTTGAGATTAACAAACCTTCAATAATGCAGTGCATTTAACCAGCTTAGGAGGGGGGAAAAACAGTCATTGGACAAGTTTCATACTATCTCATCAATAGACAACAGACCATCTGAACAAAATATTTTCCGGAACAAGGGGCCTTGTAGTGAGGGGCTCACTACAAGGGTGTAGTGAGCCCATCCGGCTGTCCGTCTCGAAAAGAATGCTCGGATTTGAATCTAAACAATGGTCATCTCGAATCATTTGGAGCTTGGATTAAATCCGAGCCATTGGTGCCTAGATGGACCGGACATTGATATCTACACATGCAAGAAAGATTCTTCTCAGAATATATATTTGAAATCAAACGGACCATCTATTTTCGTACTTTAAAAAACTGAATGCTTCAAATCACGAACGAAATTTCGATTAGACACTGAGGTGCTTTACAACCCTGTAGTACATTGAGGTTCTAAGGGATCCCCTTGTCCCTTTGGGTTGTCTTTTTCATTATCACCATGGTCAAATCACCAAACCAAGAGAAAAAGGAACAGAAACTTGAGATTAACAAACCTTCAATAATGCAGTGCATTTAACCAGCTTAGGAGGGGGGAAAAACAGTCATTGGACAAGTTTCATACTATCTCATCAATAGACAACAGACCATCTGAACAAAATATTTTCCGGAACAAGGGGCCTTGTAGTGGTGAGCTCATCCGGCTGTCCATCTCGAAAAGAATGCTCGGATTTGAATCTAAACAATGGTCATCTCGAATCATTTGGAGCTTGGATTAAATCCGAGCCGTTGGTGCCTAGATGGACCGCCGATGCTTAGCCAAAAAAAAAAGATGGACCGCCGGATGGAACTCACCACACCCCTCCTGTGAGTCTTCTCACTAGAGGTCCCCCGATTCGAAATTTTCCTCGAGCATTTTATCCATTCAAATCCCACTTATTACCATTTATCAGCAAAAACCAACATAAGCTTTACACCGCACCTCAAAGGAGGAGCACAGTCAACCCTACCACTCAATAATGGAAGAGCATAATCGTGGCAGAAATTTTTGATATCGCTTGAAGAAAATGGATTACAACATGAATAACTGCATAACCAATTACAAGTAAAAATTATAAGCTGATAAACAATAGATTTCATTCCAAACGTTACATAGCAATTACAACAAAATGGTCAAAAATTGTGAAACGGTTTCCTGGCTGTAACAACACATGCTTCCGGGTTCAAAGGATAGTGCAGGAGCATGGGTTTTTCGTTGGCTCCTCCTTGCTCTTGTCTAAGAGCCAAAAAAGGGAGATTGTAAGGTTAACGGTTAGAACCTGCATTCGTAGCTATACAAACAGGAACTTCAAGTAAACGTGCAAGAGTAGTAGCAATACAGTAACTATGCATCTCATTATCGAACGTAAATATTCTTCCCTAACAGTGAGAACAAATTTGCGTAAACGCTAGCTTTTGCAAGTTACTCATCCTTCTGATGTATATTAACGCTAATTGCAAGTTCTAACTCCATACTCTGCAACTCCGAGCACATTGATAGTCTTTAGGATTAAAAGACAAGCATCCAAGTTGGTTGGACCAGAGGAAACCAAGTCACAATGATAATAAAGTACATTAGGAACATGAACTATTGATGTGCTTGATATGTGGTGATCAAAACATGGAACTATTCTGTGGTGCTAGAACTGCAAATCTGGAAACTCGTAATCACTGACTCCAACCTAAAAACAAAATATCCTTCTGGAACTTATCAATGGCATTATCATCACGCCAGCACTATTGCTATTAAGAAAGTAAAATTTCTATTTCTGTTTCAAAATACAATGTGATACAAAATAACCATTTCATCCCGCAAAACAATATAGTATAACCCGGATGATCCCTTTTCCCAAGCTCGTGTAGCTGTCAAGTAAAGGTTTCATGAGACCGGCCACGAGATACGCACTTATCCCAACATGTAATTCTTTATCGCAACATCACATATATAAATTTGTGCGATGTTAGTGGGAGACTGGGAGCATCAACTTAAGCATCCCTTCCCCCATCTTCTCATTATAAATTATAATTGACAGAGATGGTACTCATAAATCTATAGAAATTATCAGTGTTGGCCTAATAGAGGTAAAAAGAATGCAAAGCAAGGCACTATGCTATCAAAATTTCTCAAGTCCAAAAGTTTTTCCCTTGATTGGCAAAAAGGAAAAGAACTGAAAACAAACCTGTCTTCTTTTTTGCAACAGGAGGCTGTACCACGACATGCATAGTAATAACTCCACCAGGAAGATCACCAAAATATAATCTGGACTCTGCAAGTGTCTTGCTATTCTCCAAAACTTTGCCAGCATGTATGAGTTTGATATCACTTACAGATTTAGGTACAACAGATTTCTCTGTAAATACAATACACCATTAGAAACATAACAACTGTACAGCACAAACAATCCAAAAATACAGAGACGGGTGGTTTCCTGTGAACATTCAAGGGCACGCAAATAGCAAATACTATGTTTAAACATATCTAAACAATTATAAATTCACTTGTTTACATCAGGTCCATGGTAGGCAGCACAATTCGTAAATTACAATGGCAGCTCATTGATAGGCACAAACTTTGTATTATGCACTCACTTTTTTTGTGTGCCCCAAAGTACAGGGATTAAACAAGACCACAAATAGAGCAGGAATATCATACACAGCGCCACAAAATATCCTCATAAGAGAGACGAGTAACTGATCAAATGAAACTACTTGAATGAGAATTATTATCAGCACAAAAAATAGAGGGAGAAAGGCTCTTAACAGTCTGTTCCAACATTCTCTCATATTGAATCCTCATGTTTTAACTACAACAGAAACTCCCGTACAGTAGAAGAACCTAAATCGAATTGAAGTTTATTCTCCCAATATTAGGGAAGAACCTCAATAATTAGATTGATAGGTAGCACTGCCATGACTAATTATCACTCAAACTATCTACAAAACTAATACAAAAGCCACTCACTTGGAAGACATGAGCTTTTACATATGAATTGTGTAGCTGAGGTGACTACCTACCTATACTACAGGAAAGCTTTCTTGAGCCCAACCAGGTCATCAGAAACTGCTCTTATTGATCTATGACTGGCGTCCTTGCAAGTCATCAATACTTTGGTTTGCCGACTGACCATAGCTAAATACATCTACTGCTAATAGCATTTGGGGCACTGAGTGCATCATAATGCACAAAATACACACCAGTTAAGAATAAAGGGCAGACAAGATATACAAGAGCTGAACTCAATGAAAAGAAAAGAAGTCCATGAGAAATAACAGACTAACAATGATATTCAAACCACAGAAAGTTGAGTGACTCGGACCGCTGACAGTACAGTCATATTGGTCAAGATGTGCACAATGGAACACATAAGAAAAAAGAAAGGAAACATGAACAGGTAAACAAGCCAACAACCTTGAGGCCACTCAGCGACAAGCCTTTGCTTAAGAGTAGCAACAGCAGTAGATAGTGCATAGGTAGTATGAGCTATATCTGTTCCATCAAAGATTCTGAACTTAAGTTCGATGCGGTCCTCTCCTTCAGCCATGATAGCCCTTCTCTTTCAAACAACAAATTGACAACTCCTCCAATCAAACAGAGCACTCTCTCCCAATTTACCTATTCACCATTTCCAAGAGTGTCAAATGAAAGCAAATGGTTAGAAATTCCAAAATCCTATTTTGCTATAGTAATTTTTCGTAAAAGAACATAATTGGCCAGATTAAGTTATCTACATTGCTTAGGCGAATTAGGGACCACAACGAGCATTTCTTTCAACGAATAAGAAACATTACTTCTTCCGTTTCCATTTGTTAAGGTCTGCGTGTTCCGAAAAACTACCGCGAAGGCGTGCCTGTTTCGGATTGCGTTAAGGCCTGCGTGCCTTAATCTTGACTTCTAATCGTTGTGATTGTGTTTGGCCTAAAGGCGAGACCAAATGATGGTTTGTGGTTGGCCTATGTGCGAGGATTTAATAATTTCTCAACCATGAGAACAAGAGAACAACTAAATAAAGCTAATCGAATTCCATTAAATCAGATCCTGTTTATACCCAAATTTGGCACAAAACCACAAGGGGCCAAAAAGTATTATTTTTGGACCGAATTGGGCTAATTTCACTTGTAAATTAATCTGCCGCATTAATTTTATTTTGTTAAGTTGTGGCCCAATTAATTTTTGATGGAACTTGGCCCATTAACCATTTTATTTGGTTAAACCCCAAGTGAAATGGATGCACCAAATAATTTTCCTTCGAAAGATTTGTCTAGCATCTGCATCCATGGGGGCACATGGATTTGGTCCATGTTTGTAGGTAATTGTTGGGATATCCCTTTAAAAATGGAGGTGGTTATGGACACTAGCATTTTGGTGTTGCATTATCAAGACCCCATTATCCAATGACCCATGAGAGCAGGAAGTGGGTACTTTACGTTGGTGGAATTTGGCTCCAAAATGGAAGTGCAAACTGCCATTAACCGTCATGTTGGAGGAAAACATGCACATCATGGGACACATGGCAGCTTAAGGTGAAGACGGGAAGTGCATGGGAAAACTTGGTGACTTTACAAGAGAAGAGGAAGTTGGCGCCAAGAGCCTACGAATATGAGAACTCAATCCGTTGAGTAAATGTTTATCTTGTCTAGCCTAGCCTAGCCTTAGTTTATCTTTAAATTCCCGTGTAATCAATCAATTCTGATGTTCAGAAAAGACTTGAAGGGTGAAAATATAAAACAACAATATAACAACTGTAATGATCATGTTTGCTTAATAAGTTAGAATCTCCAAAAGGCAATAATATACAGGGAAAGAGAGTCCTAGATAATGCATCAGGTCCAATCCACAAGTCTCACTAACCTCGGTTAATCCGCCAACAAAAACGTCACCAGTTTGAAGATGGAACACCTGTACATTTGAATTACTACTTTCGAAACCGAGTGAACACCTCATATGATCAAATACTTCCCCAATTGAAAACGTCACTGCATCAAAACACAGAAACCGAACAGTCGAATCAAGAACATCTAAAGATCCTTCCTAATTCAAAGCGATGATAGAAAATCACAAAACAGCACATTAAAATTAAAGTAATCAGATCCCCATCCCTCGTTCCCAAATCAAATCAAACGATTGGCTGTCAACCGAAGGAAAATAAAAATAAAATCGAAATTTCTACTTTTTAGATTCATCGCAAGCTGTGACAAGAAGCGAGCCCGTCTAATTCTAAACACTTGAATAATCAGATCCGTAGATGAGAGAGAACAACGACGCTAGTGATTGACTTTACCTGATCAAGATACCATCGAGAGACGCTGATCAACCGATTCTTTGTGTTTAGGGTTTGGAGCTGACAGTCGGTGTTTCTCTCGATTGCAAAAAGAAGAGAGAGAGAGAGGAGAGAGGAGAGAGGAGAGAGAGAAGATTCGGTGGAGTATTTGTTTCGCAGTCCTTTGTGTATTCTTTCTTTTTTTCCTGGTTGAGATTCTCTGTGTAGTTGGGAATTTTTTGGCCCGTCAGCCAAGGGAATGGGGCCTGCAGTGAGTATTATCTTCACGTTATCTTTACGTCAAGATAATTTTTTTCATATAAGATAATTTGGATCGTTAATTGCCGAATAGACGGCCATGATGGCTCACTACACCCTGTAGGGAGTTTTGTTTTACTCACTATAAGCCTCCCGATTTTCAAATTCAATTATTGGAATCACTCCTTGTGTAGAGCTCATTGAAAATATCAATCACGTAATCGAATTTCGATCAGTGACTAATCGGATTACATTTATTTAGGAAAAATGGGTCTGGATAATTTTTTTTATAAAAGAAATGCAGAAATAATTTTTTTCTAATCATTTACATCTTGGAACTCGATCGGCATAGTTTTTGATCTGATTAATGTTTGCGACAAGCTTTACAGAATGAATAATTCCGATCATTGAGTTGAACCCATCATCGGGCCAAAATATACTCTTGAACTGCTGAGAAGCCATCTACAGTGGTATTTTTTCTTTTTGTTGGCATTATATCAAACGTAAATTACGGGTAAAGTTTTTTAGGGGGTGTTCCACTAATTCGGTTTTTTGAAAAAACTGTTTTTTCACGGTTTTTTATGTGATGTGTTGTGAGAGAATGACCTGTCTCGGGGTTTGGAAAAAATAATTTTTTGTTAGTGGAACACCCCCTTAAAAACAGTTGCTGCAGAGTTACTATATCAGGGCGTCACGTGTCAAAAACGGTTGGAGAACGCCACGTAGGTGGTAAGTTCCTCAAATGACTTGGTTGCCCTTCTATATGTCAAATTCTGGATCTACCCTCAACTACCACTTCTTTTTGCCTACTTTTGGGAATATGAATCATTGATTATAAAAATGAACAACTCGAATAACCGGAGGGGGCGCTACAGGGAACCCCGGGTTCTTTTTTTCCCTCGTTAACATTCTTACTCCTGTGCTGATCAAAAAAAAAAAAACTTTTTTTTTACTCCTGTACTTTTCTTTCTCGAAAATTTGAAATGTCTCAAAAAGTGTGATTTTTTATTAAGATTAAACTAAAAATATTCATTTTGATTGGGATGAGGTCCTGAGGACACTAGGAGTTGAGACAATAGTTAAGTGTGTGTGTGTGTTTTTTTTCCCTGACATAGTAGGGTTAAACTCGCTTGCAATAGTAGCTGCTGTGTGAGAGAGACTTTGTTCTATTCGCGTCTTGAAGGAGCAATACAAACATGTAAGGAGTGACCGAGTTTGGTTTGCAATACGCTGCGAGTTTGTAACCTGTTTCGTAGCTACACTGGTCGGCCCCTCCGTGTTCCCTTGGCAGAAATGTAACAAATAGAGGCAAATTGAAGCTTCTATAAATGAGTCAACTTCTAGAATTGAAAATTCTTGCTTGATTTATGAGCTGCTTTGTGCTGTGATACTTTTCTTTTCCCTCTGGAATAGCATCTCATTATCAGTATAGCACAGCAGCTACTGTATGGTTTTAGTACATGAGTAAAGATAAAAAAGAATGGCAAAAGAGACGGCAAAGAATTAGAACCCTTTCCTTATCTAAAATAAAGAGTGAGAATCTATGAGAAGACCTCATTTGTGGAAAGTGGGGAATTTTCTATCTCAACTTTCCGTAAATGTAGTAACCAAAAGGTGTCACTAATGAAACATATCTCAACTCTTTCGGTCCGGGCATAAATTTACGTGTCATGGATTGAGTTTTCTCTTCTGCTTACTTATCTTTGTTACAGGCGAAAACGCGCTACAAACATGCATTATGACTAATCCAATAACGAAAGTTTCGTATGGGGGCACTTCTGAAATTGTTTCAGCAATAGGACGTTGGACATATGATAGTCGCGAGACAAATCTCTTTAGAAATAAGTCTCTTCCAAAGCTTTGATACCACGTTAGATCACAATTATCCTGAAGAAGACTGTTATCCAATAAACTCATATGAAGCTAACACTGTAGTAGAATGCCAGAGCTACTCTTCACATCTTTCTCAGGGTAATAGTTAAGAGAGAAGCACTCCTGTGGATTTTGCTGAGGAGTGTCCCAATTACACTTTTTAAGAAGCTTAGTACATGGCTCATTAAAGTGCATATCAAGCGATGTTGCTTGTTAATGAAAACCCTCAAAATCGAAATAACAGCAATGCACCATTTCAACATTCAACACTTGGAAGCAAGAATAAATAAAGCTAACTTCATTAAGGTAAAAGTAAATAGGCTACAATCCTTTCCCTCTTTCTCTACAAAGCAAAGAGGCTCCAACAACCTTAAGCTAATTAATATGAAAGCTACCCACTGTTCCACACATAAAGCCAACTACACACACACAAATTCACACACACACGCATATCGATAGACTCGTAAACAAGGAGCAGATCCTTACAGCTCGGCCAAGCTTTTATTCTTCTAGTATTTTCTCAGTACTGCAGTAGATTCATTAGTTATTAGCCTGATAAGGCTGGAGAAGTGGAGTCAAGGAGCCACTCAGGTGAAGGGACATGACTTCATTGGTGGAACCAATCAGTTTCCCTTGTATGAAAACTGCCGGGACAGGTGCATTGCACCCGTAGCTCATTAGAGCCTTCTCCAGTTCCTTCCCGTCAGGGTCATGATCAATCTCATGAACCACAGGGTTCACCCCTAGCTCCTGAAACAGAAAAGTCACTGCATAGCACAAGCAACATGTGCTCTTGCTGAATATCACCACGCCATTCTCTGATGCCAATCTTTTCACCTTATCCATCTTGATTGCCCAATATCAAAAGTTAAGGCAATGAAATTAGCTTGAAAGAAAAATATAGCTAGGGGGTGGGCCTCGGTGTGGGATGAATATTAAACTAAAGTATCACTATCCATCGGATCAGTGTGAATTGTGATCCGATGGTAGTTTTAGCTAGGGGATCAAGGAAATTAAGGAAAAAGCAAGAAGTGGGTAAGAGTGAAATGGAGTTGAAGGTGAATGTTAATTGCTTGAATGGTGAGTTCTTGTGCAACTCTATTTATAAAACTAGAGTGAAGACTCCTTTCATGTAACCAAGAACATTCAAAAGCTGATGTGCTTTATTTAGATGCCAATTAATAGTAAAGTTGCTTTTCATGATAGATATGTTTGTGTTTCATATGCACTGAACAAGTTTGGAATCATTATATCTATCTATACATCCGTGACTATAACCATCTGATGAAGGGAGTTGATTGAATTGGATTGGGGCACCGCAGGCTAAGGGCCATATGTGCAACCTTTGCAGTTTTCATGGAAAGGATGCTCTTTGTGAAAGTACAGGAAAGTAGAGGATTCTTATAGTGCGGCCAATTTCCAAATATTCTCCCAATCACAAACTAAAATATTCTCTGCCGCTAGAATGATCGGGAATGAGGTATCTTTCGGTGGGCTGTGATTCTTTCGCTTGTGCCCACTAACTTGCATTATTCCTTCTCCCAACGAAGCACGCATAAGGCCCTGCGGCGTTACACAGATGCGCCATGGTCCGTAGTCCATACAGTGACTGTGGTTCAGAAAGAAAATGCCCATCTGTGCATAGTAAGGACTAATACAACTCTTCCGGGCTAAAAACTAGAGCACTCATCTCTTCAGCAAATGACTTTACCACAAAAGGCATCATTTTTCATCTGGGAAATATTGATTTCATATGATGCACTTTTTGGAAGTTTAGATATGTATATGTGAAGGGTCTGCAATAACATGGTTGCTGAACTCTTTCGGAGCCTGACCATTTTAATGGTTTTAGGCTTTTAGCTTTCTTTCTTTTTTTCTTCTTCATTTTTTGTCCGTTCTGTTTGGCTGGAATAGGTTTTAGCTTTAAGGATATGAAAAATTTGAAGAGGGGCCGAGAAAAGTTCCCCAGAATCGTCGTTATCCCCTTCCGTTAGCCACAATAACAGTAGCAGTTGGGAAGTCAGAATCTCAGATTGCTATGTGATGAACCAAAACTTCTTTTGGGACATCAAAAGCAGCTCACCAATTTCTACGTTTTCCACATCTGGGTCACAACATCCCCCAACAGAAATGGGGTTTATGCAAATGGGATTTGCAAATACGAGATTGAAATGCAGTGAGCTAATTAAATATTAGACTAGTAAACCTACAAGAACATGATGGAAAATGAAATACATAAGACAAAAGCTATATCATGTTGCTTGGAGCTACTACAAACTGTTGGAATTTCGGCTCGATTTTGGTGTTCGCAGCATGGTTGGTCTGGACCAAGGCTTCTTTGGTCCGGAACAAGCAATTTTGGGCAATTTTGGACAAAATTGCAACTCGCAGCATGTTTGGTCCGGACCTTGGTACCCTTGGTCCGGACCAATGAATCTGGTACACAATGGAAGCTTGCAGCATGCTTGGTCCGGACGATCGGGTCTTGGTCCGGACCACCGGGTCCGTTTTTGCACATTTTAGCCGATTTTGTTGTGTTTTGAATGGGTCTTGGACTTCCTAAAGAATTATTTCCTTGTTGGGGTGCAAGGAAATCTATTTGGGCAAGTATTGACTTTAGGAAGGGTTCTGTGGCTATAAATATAGCCTTGCTCTCTCCATTAGGGTTTGGACTGCTTGAATGCATCCCTTTGAGAGGCCCCTAGGAGGTCTCATATAAAATTAAGGTTCTTGGTTAGATCTTCATGGTTCTTTGGTTGCTCCTCCTTGGTGGGCTTGGGAAGATCTTTGTTTCTGCGTCTCTTGGTTAAAAACCCTAACGGTTTTATGAGACTTAATGAGAGAGAATTAGTTTTGGTAAGAGATTCCAATTTGATTTTGGTGAGAGAACTTGTAATAGGGGTTGGTGAGTGTCTCTTGTGAGAGCTTTGTTTATTTGTCACCATTGTAGCTCTTCGGAGCATGTTCTCATCACATAGTGGAATCTTCTCTCGTTTGCTTGCCCCGTGGAGTAGTTTTACATCTGTAAGCCGAGCCACGTAAATCTTGGTGTCTCTCTTATTTGTTTATGCTTTTGGTTTCTCCATTTTGATTTCGCATATGTTTAGTTTGTTACTTCTCCACTATCATAGCCATCCATAATCTTGGGTTGTAGTTGGGTTCTTAGGGGGCCCGCCGCACAACACAAACATATAAAACACAAACAATACCAAGTCGGCCGATCAAAAAACCAGCAGCAAGCATCAACAATAATATTACTAGTATCAGGAAAAAACATGGGCTGAGAAATTTGATGGATAAGATAACACTCTCCCACTTAGTGAAATGATTTATGCCTACAAGTTGACTACCCTTGTGAATAAAACAACTGATTTAATGTCACTTTTCATCAAATGGACAACTACCTAGTGAGATAAAAGGGAATCAATTCTGACTACTCGATACGTTTTCTGTCTGAGATATATCTCATTTTTAACCGAAGTGCATGGTGCATTCTGTGGAGAATTTGTTCTGTGTAATTTAATATGATAAGTAATTTCCTGCAATTCCTTCTGAAACCAGAAGTTACTTAAGAAAAACCTAGGAAAAAAAAAAAAAAACCAGACAATTCCCAGTTCATTTTCTGTTTTGAGTTCCAACTTTAACACGGAAAGAACTACGGACTAGAGGCTTTCTTCTCATTGAGCAATTACTAAATATGATAGAAGGGACTCACAATTCTCTAGTTGATAAAGTTTTCGGTTGAGACCTGTCTTATTTTCTTATTCAAGGTGGTGCATTATGGAGAATCAGTTTAACTTGGTGGGGTGATTGTCTGCAATCCCATCTGATCAAAGATGGAAAGAAAGCTGGAAAAATAAAAACAAAACAAACAAAAGATCGACATTTCTTCTTGCGTTCCTTGTAAATTATACTGCTGTTAGAAAACTCTGAGGGACTTGATATGCCATGGTCATATAGTCTGGGCTCTTATACAACCAAGTCACTTGAACTTAGCAACGAACCGAGAAAAGAAAGGAAAGAAGGAAAGCAAAGAAAACAACCTAGTCAGAAACTTCACATCTTTTTTGTTTTCGATTCCAACATACATAAGAAAATGAACTTGTTGGAAAATTTTGAGACACTTGATTGGCCATGCCCATAGTCTGGCCTCTTATACAACGTATTCACTTGAACCTAGCATCGAAAAGGGGAAAACAAGAAGAAACAGAAGAAAAAAAGGCCCTCAATACCAATTTTAGTTATGACATGGTACAAAGAGCTTGATTGGTATATCTATCTATATCATAATATAGGCTATGCTAGAACCAGATAGCTCCAGCATCAATGAGCATTTGTTTAAGGGACCCATCAAGGTGAAGAGAAATGATATCTCTTGACGAGCCAACATATCTTCCACCGATGAAAACAGCAGGGACAGAAGGGTTGGAGCCAAGCCTTTGCAACGCCTTCTCCATTTCCCTCCCACTTGGATCTTGGTCAAGCTCGTGAATCGCAGGACTTGCACCAAGTTCGTAAAACAGTGACTTGATGCTATGGCACATGCAACATGAGCTCTTTGTGAAGATCACTGCTGCCTTCTTTGATGCCAAATCTCTAATCCTATCCATTTGGCAGAAAAACTTACGTAACTCAATGCACAGAAGAAAGAAGTCAGTACTTGTAATTTTATCTCAAATGCTTGTCTATGGTAGACTTTGAGGTTTCTTCACCCCTTATATTTATAGGTGCAAATGGAAAAGGCTGTGGGACTGGAGTTTATCCAGAGAAGGAAAGAAATCACATATTTAATGACAAAAAAATTAAAAGAAAGTTCTGTAAAGATACTTGTTTGGATAAGAAAAATGCTTCCCACCCTGATGATTTGGTTGACAGTGATTGTTTGTGCTTCAATCAAGTTGACACCTTGGTATCATCCATATAAGCAGTAATCCACGTCTGCAGGAATGTCCGTACACCTGAACAGCGTCAGAATTATTGGTAAGATGAAAGCATTTCTGAGTCATGTTTCAATTAAAGAACAATTTGGTGGGGGTGGAGAGGGATTTATTCTTCAATGTTTGTGTCGAAAAACACTTTCTCTAGAGCCAACTTTCGGAAAGGAAAGGATTAGTATAATAAACTAGAGTGGCATGTACAGACATACATGTTCTGATACCAGGGAATCCTATTTTGAAATGAAAGGTCAACTTGACTAAATATGCTGGTTGTCCAAATTTTTTTGGTTACAACGCAATTGAAGAGGCATCACAACTGGGAAATGGATACAACGTCTCGGTTCATTATCAAGATTCAGGTTCACCGGTGTATAGATCTTTTCGAGTTTAAAATCAATATTTGTAATCATTCTATCATTTTTAGGAAACACTAATTTTTCTATGTAAAATTGAGAGACTGAAAGAGAGGACAGATTTTGATTCATAAAAAATGTTTTGGTGTTTTTCCCTTTCCCTTCTTTTGTACTAAGATTTTGTATTCTGTTACTATCACAGTAGGATCCTTGGGCTGATGTGGAATGACGAGTTTATCCAATTGGTCCCTAGATGGATGGAGAAGTCATGGGCAAAAGACTCAACTCTAGTAAAAGAATAAGAAAACTAGGCATGGCAACATGATGAAAGACAGATTACAAGGACTAAATATCAATCCTACTCAATACCTGTAAATCATTTTTCGGTTGTAAGATGATAAGGAAGGTATTGGTTCTTATGCAGTTATATTTTCCTTTCATTTGATTTGAGTTTGCCTTATAGTAACCGTATATAATTTTCTAGGAATTTCTTCATTGTTCTGCTGGCAGTGCCAAAACTTATTTCCTCAGATATAGCATACTAGTCATGTCTAATTCAACAAAAAAAAGTACCCCAAAAACGGTTGTTGGATAATCGAGGGAATGTCTAATGAGTTAAAAGTTCTGATTTTAGATATGAAGGAATCATTGTACTGTCCTATTAGCCAAGAATCTATCATCACCTCGTCAGACGCATGTCAACCAATATTCGTATCCATCCATGTCGATCGAGATAGCAATAGTTGTTGCAGTATCTTTCTTTTCAATATCAGGGAACAGATCAGTTTGTGAATGATATCAACATGTTGATGATCCATCAGATGAACAAAAGATATGCATATATCGGTATGTCAATACCATGATTTTCATGACAAGTTGATAGGGTAGAAAGAGTACTAACAGTGTTAATCTCCTCTGTCGCGTAAGATCTTAAGATAACAAGAAGTTTCACAATTCTCTACTCGATAAAGTTCTCCGTCGAGACCTGTCTTATGTTCTTATTCGAAGTGGTGCATTATGGAGAATCTATTTAACTTAGTGGGATGATTGTCTACTTGCCTGCAATCCCATCATATCAAAGATAGAAAGATCGACATTTATATTTCCGTTCCTTGTAAATATTATTACTGTAAAAAATGTTTGAGGACTTGATATTCCATTGCCACTGTTGGAGCTTGTCCCACGTTGGTTAATTATAACATCCAAAGCTAGTACATGAGCTTGAGCGGCCTCTCCACTCATTGCTAATTGCTTTTGAGTTTGATGCTTTAAAATGGTATCAGAGCTAGGCTTTCGGAGGCTTTTGGACAAGACTCTATGTCGTTGATGGTTGGTTTTCCCTTTGTTTGTCGTTGATGGTTGATAGTTGTCATGTGTGTTGAATCGTTTGTTTACCACTCCGTGTGCGGATTAGGGGTTGCACGTGCGGGGAGGGTTAGAGCTTGTCCCTCATTGGTTAATTATAATCTCCAAAGCTAGTATATGATCCTGGGCGGCTCCTCCACTTATTGCCAAATGCCAATTGGTTTTGAGTTGGATGCTTTAACAACCACATAGTCTGGGCTCTTATACAACCAAATCACTTGAACTTAGCAACCAGAGCTGGCTTAGAGGGGAGGCAGAAGAAGCACCCGCTTCAGGCCCCCAAATTTTTGGGCAAATTAAGGGCCTCATACGTTTCAAACTCTCTCTATATTATTAAATCCCCTTCTTTTAAACAGACCAAGCCATTGGTATCAGTGGCATGAGAATCAACCTAACTTGTAGAAAGTCTAGTGTTTGAGTCTTGGAAAAGGATCTAATTTTTTTAATCTTATAACTTCTTCCAAAGATATATATGGGTCTTGTGAGCATACTTTATTATTTTGAATTTTGTCATCTATTTAAGTAAATCTTATCTTGTAATAATTTTTGTTTCGAAAATACTAAGGGCCCCAAGTTGGGAGTTCGCTTTCGGCCCCCAACAGTCTTGAGCCGGTACTGTTAGCAACAAACAAGAAAAGAAAAAAAAGAAGCAAAGCAAACAACCAAGTTACTAGATAAGAAAATAAACTTGTTGGAAAATTTTGAGACACTCGATTGGCCATTCCCATAGTCTGGCCTCTTATACAACATATTCACTTGAAAAAAAAGAAAAGAAAAAAGGTCCTCAATACCAATTTTAGTGACATGGTACCAGGAGCTTGGTTAGTATATAACCATATCATAACATAGGCCACTGTTAGAACCAGATAGCTCCAGCATCAATGAGCATTTTTTTAAGGGACCCATCAAGGTGAAGAGAAATGATATCTTTCGACGAGCCAACATATCTTCCCCCGATGAAAACAGCAGGGACAGAAGGGTTGGAGCTGAGCCTTTGCAACGCTTTCTCCATTTCCCTCCCATATGGATCTTGGTCAAGCTCGTGAATCGCAGGACTTGCTCCAAGTTCGTAAAACAGTGACTTGATGCTATGGCACATGCAACATGAGCTCTTTGTGAAGATCACAGCTGCCTTCCTTGATGCCAAATCTCTAATCTTATCCATTTGCGAAAAAAACTTATCAAATGCAATGCACAGAAGAAAGAAGTCTTTAGTACTTGTAATTTGAGCTCAAATGCTTGTCTATGGTGGACTTTGACAACCCCTATATTTATAGATACAACTGGAAAAGGCAGTGGGATCGGATTTTTTATCCAGAAAAGGGATTAAATGACATATTCAAAAAAATTAAAAGAAAGTTCTGTAAAGATATTTGTTTGGTTAAGAAAAATGCTTCCTGCATTGATTATTTGGTTGACAGTGATTGTTTGTGCTTAAATCAAGTTGACACCTAGTATCATCCACATAATAAACTTTTGGCAAGGAAAGGATTAGTATAACAAACTAGAGCTAGGAAGCACGGGTACTGGTATGAGATACGGCAATAACCCAAAAAAGTATGGTACGGGTACAGGTACAGGTACGGCGGGGGTGCGACAATTTTTTCATGTATATCTTTTGACAATTTTGGTATGATTCATTAGATATAATAAGTATAACGTATTTTATAGATAGAAGCAAGATAACAATAACAAAAACTAATAGCACTTGAACTTGAACCCATACCGCTTGATGGACTCATCTTCCTATGAAATAAAGTGCAATAACCTAATTTTTGTGCATGCAATTATCATCGGTTTCAAGATGGTGAGCAAAATCAAGCTCTAGATCTGAGTCGTGGTCTCGAGTTTATGACTTTATCGCATTGAGTTCTTGCATGTTAAGCCTAGCAGTTTGAGTTTTCTTTTCATGCAAAATCCCTAAAGTTTTGAAAACTTTATGAATAGACCCAAAAGTACCCAAAAAAATACCCAACGAAGTACCCATAAACTCAAAAGTACCCAGTATGTTTTTGGAGTACCTGGTACGTATTTTGAAGTACCCATGAAGTACCGGTACCCAGTACGGGTACTTTGGGGTTTTAGAAGTACCCATGCTTCATAGAACTAGAGTGAGTCAATACCACCCTTGGGGTTGCCCCAACGGAAGGGGAAGGGCTTTACCTAGATTTGGGCAGGGTTCGACTCCTCTCCAGGGCGTTACGGGTATTATGTGTAACCGGTGACTGAGGCGGTGGCCCTACTGTGGGTGCTTCCTTCGTCAACAAAAAAAGAAAAGAAAGGAAAAAAGTAGAGTGAGTCAGTGATGTGTACAGACATGCATGTTCTGATATTTGGGTATCCTATTTTGAAATTAAAGGTCAACTTGAGGAAATATGCTGCTTGTCCAAATACTTTTGGTTGCAACACAATTGAAGAGGCATGAATACCGGGAAATGGATATCTCATCTCGGTGCATTATGAAAATTCAGATTCTGACTTTCTATTGGAGTATATTTTTGACTTTAGGATGAATAGTTGTGGTCGTTTGATCATTTTCAGGAAACACTCATTTTCTTCCTAAATCGAGAGACTGAAAGGGTGGATAGATTTTGATTCATTAAAATTGTTTTTGGTGTTTTTTCCCCACCTTTTGTTAGTTTTAGAATTCGGTTACAGTCATAGATGGATCGTTGGGTTGATGTGGAATGAGATAAGAGTTTATCCAACTGAAAGACTCAACTCTAGTAAAAGAACTAGAGAATGGATAAGTCATGGGCAAAAGACTCAACTCTAGTAAAAGAATAAGAAAACTAGGAATGTTATGGCAACATGATGATATGGAAGGTATTGGTTCTTATGCAGTTACATTTCCCTTTCATTTGATTTGAGTTTGCTTTATAGTAACATGCTACATAATTTCTAGGATTTTCTTCACTGTTCTGCTGGTGGTGCTAAAACTTATTCTCTCAGATATAGCTTACTTGTCTAGTCTAATTCAACAAAAAAGTACCCCCCAAATGGTTGTTGGATAATTGAGAGAAAGTCTAACTTAAAAGATCTGATTTTAGATATGAAGGAATCCTTAATTCCTTATATGTACTATTATCCAAGAATCTATCCCCACCTCATCAGACAAATGTCAACCAATATTCGCATCCAACCGTGTCAAGATAGCAATAGTTGTTCTGTTTGTTAGGATTTTCGCAATCCCACAACACCCCTACGGATCTTGGAAACAATGAATCACAGAACATAAAATCAAGTAATCGTGCGTAATGGAAAAACGGAAAAGAAACGAGACACAGATATACGTGGAAAACCTTAACGCGAGGAAAAACCACGGGAGCCACACCAGTCTACTATGAAATCGAAATCAAGAGTACAAGTCTTCTCGCAATCTCTCTGAGATCTGCGTTTTCTCTCGCCTCTCTCTCTGTTTTTCTCTCTGAAAACTGATAACCCTAATTACACACTAACAGCGAAATAATTAGGTCGGGCCTATGGCCGAAATTACACACCGAGGTCCCTCAAATATCTTTTTCCCTAATTACACACTTGTGTCCCTGGGGGCTCCCGCCCCCATACCCCCGGTACTGCTGAAGGTTGTTTGCACCCCAACACTGTTGCAGTTTCTTTCTTGTCAATATCAGGTAATAGATTTGTGAATGACATCAACATGTTCATGTCTATTTGATGAACTAAAGAGATGCATGTTTCAGTTGTTTAATACCATGATTTTCATCGCAAGTTGATAGGCTAGAAAGAGAACTAACAGTGATAATCTCCTCTATTTCGGGTAAGATCTTAAGATAACAAGAAGTTTTATGCAGATTTATATATGAACGAGCTTAGGTGTTAAAAGATTGCGTAGAACTTTCCTCGATTTGCATCATTGTTCTTTGACGGGTGAACACTTTGTGCACCCTTTCGTCAATTGTGTTCGGTTTTTTTGACCTTTGTGTAAGCACCATAGGCCGAGGTTGGCATTTTCATGTCAAAACACACATTTGCTTGTATCCCATTTTATCAATTTGTATTTTCTAGAGCATCTGTATAGGTATGGAAATGATTAAATGAATCATTTTGTTTTGTATTTCACTTGATTGCGTTATTCATTAAGTCAAGTGGTTCTATGGTTTAGGAAAAATTATGACTCGGAAAGAATTATGAACTTATTGCATTTGGGAAAAGTAAGGATCTTGGGGGAAATGAAATAAAGAGTAAGGAAACAATATAATTGGAGCTGTGCTTTTTGCTTAAGGAAACACAATAATTGGAGACGTGCATTTCGCTCAAGAAGCAACCGGTTCGCTCAAGCAACTACATCTGGATGGCATTATGCTCAAGCTAAAGGTATTGAGCGACTGAGACTGTTTTAATTCCGCTCGAGTGAGACTGGCGGATATTTCTCATCTCTCTATAAATACTATGCAATTAGGTCATATTAGGTGTGGAGCACCTCACATATATTGAGAGATATTATTTACACGTCTAAAGTGATTCAAAGGCTGGTTTCCATGGATCTTGAAGTATATTGAAGAACAACAGATTCTTTGTGCGAATCATTCAACTTTTTATTCATGATCAACATTCAATCTTTGAGTTAAGCCCTTTCGTGGAGTTCGAAAAACATCTTTAGAAGGCTGGAGGATTCAAGATTCGGTGATCATGCACGAGTATGGTGAACGTGGATTCGACAAATAGTTCTTAGGACTCGTGGTGAGGATTGAGTATGAATACTTGTAACCATACGATGTTTCTAGTGTATGATTCCTACCCGTGGTTTTTTCCCGTTTAGGGTTTTTCCACGTATGTCGCTGTGTTCACTGTCTGATTATTTTTCATTGTGCGATTGATTAATTATCGGTTAGTGGGTTGATAATTAAAGAAGTTTAAATATCGCAAATTTATAAACCTAGATGAACTAGGGTTGGGTTTTTCACTTTGTATCTATAATATGAAGACCGGAACTACTCCATTATTTATGATAACTCAGTATCTGATTCAATGGACGGACAAGTTAACCCATAGATTGACTCAACACAGAAATTGATAGCAGGCAAGTGGGAGTCAAACGATAGCCTGCAATGCCTACTGACCATAGAAAATAAAAAACCAGACTATCCACATGTCTTTTTCTGCTTTGAGTTCCAACTTAAACACAGCTAAAAACTACGCACTTGAAGCTTTCTTGAAGTTAAGCAATCACAACTCAGAATAAAAGGGACTCACTTGCGACTAGTCCATAAGTTCTCCGCCGAGACATGTCTTATTTTCTTATTCAAAGTGGTGCATCGTGGAGAATTTGTTCCGTTTAACTTAGTGAGATATGTCTGCAATCCCATCTGATCAAAGAAAGAAAGATATCTGGCAAAGCAAAACAAAACAATCAAACAGAAGATCAACATTTTTCTTTTTCTTTTTTCGGTTCCTTATAAATATGACATAAGAAATGACCTGCTGACAGAAAACTTTGAAAGACTTGATAAGCCATGGCCATATGGTCTAGGCAATTATACAACCTAGTCACTGGAACTTAGCAACCAAACTATTTAAGGGAGAAGCAATGCAAACAAAACAACATAGTCAGCAACTTCACTTTTTTTTTTTGGTTTTAAATTTCCAACATACATAAGAAAATAAGCTTGTTGGAAACTTTCAGACACTTGATTGGCCATGCTCATATATAGTGTAACCTCTTATACAACCTATTCACTTGAAACAAGCACAAAAAAAAAAAAAAAAGGGAAAAAGAAGAAAAAAGGCCCACAATACCAATTTAGTTATGACAAGGTACCCAGAGCGTGGTTAGTATATAACTATATCATAACATAGGCTACTGCTAGAACCAGATAGCTCCAGCATCAATCAGCATTTGCTTAAGGGACCCATCAAGGTGAAGAGAAATGATATCTTTCGACGAGCCCACATATTTTCCCCCGATGAAAACAGCCGGAACAGAAGGGTTGGAGCCGAGCCTTTGCAACGCTTTCTCCATTTCCCTCCCACTTGGTTCTTGGTCAAGCTCATGAATTGCCGGACTAGCACCAAGTTCATAAAACAATGCCTTGATGCTATGGCACATGCAGCATGAGCTCTTTGTGAAGATCACTGCTGCCTTCTTTGATGCCAAATCTCTAATCCTATCCATTTGGGAATAAAACTTATCAAAACTCAATGCACAGAAGAAAGAAGTCTTTGCTACTTGTAATTCAAGTTCAAATGCTTGTCTATGGTGGATTTTGAGGTTTCATCACCCCTTATATTTATAGGTGCAACTGGAAAAGGCAGTGGGATTGCATTGTTTATCGAGGATAGGAAAGAAATCACATGTTCAATAATAAAAAAAATTAAAAGAAAGTTCTGTAAAGATATTTGTTTGGATACGAAAAATGCTTCCCACCCTGATGATTTGGTTGACAGGGATTCTTTGTGCTTAAATCAAGTTGACACCTAGTATCATCCACATAAGCGATAATCCACATCGTCTGTACACCTGAACAACGTCAGAATTATTGAGATGAAAGCATTTCTGAGTCATGTTTCAATTAAAAAACAATTTGTGTCGAAACAGTTTCTTTAGAGGCAACTTTCGGAAAGGGAACAAAACTTAATATAATCACAAGAGTAACATGTACAGACATCCATGTTCTGATATCAGGGAATCCTATTTTGAAATGAAAGGTCAACTTGAAGAAATATGATTTTCTTGTCCAAATACTTTCGGTTACAACACGATTCAAGAAGGGTCACAACCGGTAAAAAGGATATATATAACGTCTCGGTGCATTATCACAATTCAGCTTCACCGCTGTATAGATTTTTTTTTTGTCCTCGTCTGCCAAAAATCGAGAGACTGAAAGAGAGGATAGATATTGATTCATAAAAAATGCTTTGGTGTTTATCACCTTTCCTTCTTTTGTAAGATTTAGTACTAGTACTGTCATAGTAGGATCCTTGGGCTGATGTGGAATGAGATAAGAGTTTAGCCAATTGATTACCACTTTGTTCGATTGGTCCCATATATGGAAGGAGAAGTCATTGGAAAAAGGATCAAATACAAGAATAAGAAAACTAGGACTGTTCTGGCAACAAAAATACAGATTCCGAAGGACTAAATTTCAATCCTACACAATATCCGTAAATCATTTTTCAATTGTAAAATGATGTGGAATGTATCGGTTCTTCTGCAGTTATGTTTACGATTCATGGTGTTTGAGTTTGCATTATGGTAACAGTATAGCAATTTCTTCATTGTCCCGAAAATATAGAAAACTTGCCAAATCTTCAACAAGAAAGCACGCCCCCCAAAAGTTGTTGGATCATTGATAGAATTGCTGAGTTAAAAGTTCTGGGATTAGATATGAAGGAATCCTTGTACTGTACTGTTGTCCAAGAATCTATCACCACCTCATCAGATGCATGTCAACCAATATTCGTATCCATCGGTGTCGAGATGGGAACAGTTGGTGCCAAGGATGGAGCCAGGGGGGGCTAGTAGGGGCAGTCGCCCCCCCTACGTCTTAAAAAATTCGTACTATTACATTGAAAAAAAATAAATTTATTATCAAACTATATAGTCCCGTCCCCCCTCCGTTTTTTCATTAAACAAAAGAATAGCAACAACTTAAATATTTATCAAGCTATGAAACAACTTTGTCCTAAAATTGGTTTTAATGAGGTTTAATTACAATTCTTTTAAACAAAACAACGCCCAAAATTTATAACCCAACTCACTTCAGGGACTTAAGGCCCATTCACTTTTAAAAACTAAGGCTCACTAAAATTTCAGAAGCCCAAAACTCTTGAACATGGTCTGTGGGCATCAAAGTGAAGGAAAAAGAAAAGAGCAAAAGAAATTGGGGGGCCCAAAACAGTCGATTCTCAATTGCAAGAATTGAACATTCGGTTTAAGAAAGATACAATAGAGTTGCTAATTCTCAGCACATCTCTAGATCCCCGCGATGGCTTCAAATCATTTAACATTGAAGATAGTCGGAAGCTTGCAGAGAAGATTATCCAATGGATTTCACTAAGCAAGAAAAGTACCACTTGAGATATCAATTGCAAAATTATAAGCTTGATGTGTCTAGGCATCCTGAGTTTCAAAATTTGTCAACGATTTCAAAGTTTAGTGAAGTATTGGCGAAGACAAGAAAGTACACAATATATCATCTTTTTGATAGGTTGATTCGACTTATATTAACTTCACATGTTTCAACGGCTACAACCGAACATGCATTTTCTGCTATGAAATGTGTGAAGACAAAACTTCGCAACAAGATGGAGGAGGATTATTAAGCAAATTTCTTGATCTCTTATATTGAGAAAGAAATTGCTCGAGGATTGGACACAGACTCTATCGTTGATGCTTTTAATAAAAAGAAAGGGTGTCGAGCATAGTTCAAGATATGCCTGATTTCAGTAGACACTACATAGGATTAGATAAACGTTAATACCTTTTGCAATCTAAGTTGATATTAGAAACATGTTTAGTTTCATATGTATATTTTGTATATATATATATTTTTTGAGTTACTAAAAATTCGTATCGTTGTCTTAATTTTATTTTATTTTTTATTGTGTATATCCGTCCCCCCTACGCCAACTTGGTGCTGTTTCTTTCTTGTCCTCCGGGACCTACGAAGTCTGAGTAGAGCTTTCACGCCTGCTCAGCCATCTTAGATGAACTAAAGAGATGCAGGCATCAGTTTGTCAATACCATGATTTTCACCCCAAGTTGATAGGCTAGAAAGATTACTAATAGTGATAATTTCCTCAATGGATTTCGGTCTTTTTTGCCTTTGAAATCTATCAGAGGAACTTGAAACTAGTGTCAATTTTTACGGAAAGACTAAAACTAGTACTTTGGATAACTTAGAATCCGGCTCAATGGACAAATAGCCTCGGCTAGGAGGCCAAATTAAAGCCAGGACAAAGTCCCGCATAAATTGACTCGACACATGAATTGATAGTTGGCAAGTGGGAGTCAAACTCTAGACCAATCCCTATGTACGTACTAGTCTATTTTAAAAGTTTGTTAGGTGACTACCATCATGCCAACCCGTCTATCTTAGTACGTGTCGTAAATATGTTTTCCCGTCACCGTTTATATACTTTGCTCACCATGCACACAAAAAATCTTACTAATCTATTCACCATAAGGAAGACAGCAGAAACTTTTCAAAAGCCTTGGCCTTTTTCAATAATCTAACAATGTCTGTGTGATGCTTTAATTGCTTAAAATTGTTTCACTAATTAATTTGTTTCATATCTTTCAACCGTCAAGATTTGGTATTTTAATTGCCACTTTCTATATTAACCGACATCTTTGATGCCTAAATAATAAATATGCCCTTTTTCGCAAATCGCACGACGATTATAAAGAATAATGAAATTGGACTTTTGCCCACATTGTTTAAGTACTAAACTAATCCCATCATTATATGCCTTAGAATAATATCCTAGTACGGATTGCAACTTTCCAACATGTTAACCGACATTATGTTCTACCCTTTTTCACAAATCACACGACGATAAGAATAGAACGATGAGCTAAGTTTGAAACTCGGCACTCTCCGGGCCAGACCACAAAAGAGAAATCTCGTGATTTATCTGGTTCAGGCGTTTGTTGTGCCCAAACGCGCACCTCTCGCACAGAAACAGTAAAATCAAGAGAAACACAACACACAAATATACGTGGTTCGGCCAAATCGGACCTACATCCACGGGGAGGGGGGTTTCACTATAATCCGGAGGAAATCCGTGATCTTGTGTTACACACTCACACTCTCATCTCACAATAATGAAACCTCACCAGTCTCTCGTGTATCTCTCTCTCTCCGGGAGAGCCACAACCGGCTCCCCCTCTCACACTCTCTGCCTCCCTCTCTACATTGTGCTACCACCCATAACCCTAGGCATCATAGAGTATTTATAGAGATAACATAAAAACCCTAAAACCTCCCATCTGGGCCTAAGCCCATCGGCCCACATGGGTTGGACTCTCAACAGCGTTGATGGTCTGCCTTGACTGGACTAGAAAATAGATTAGTCAACGTGCACGTAAGCTGGTCTGGACACCCACAAGAAAAAGACACAGCCCACATTGTTGAATCAGTAAACTAATCCATTGATTCTATGGGTTAGAATAATATCTAAGCCCCTTTATTTCTTCCCAAATTATTGAAACATGAAAAGATGGTCTAAAATATGGGGCTGGATCCTGGTACGACTTATTACGTTGATCAAAATTTCTATGGCTGCTGCCCACGATCTAAAGGAAGTATGCATGTAAATTTTCCTTGCAGATTTTTCCTTTCCATGTCATTTCTTCAGCTTTCGGTTTTCTACAATGTGAAGTGGATGGGAATCTTGATATGGGGGAGGAAATGGATTTTATCCAATTGGATAGACCCCAACAACATCTTTCTCAGTCAGCAGATGCTCTAATGGAATGAATTCCTACAATGAGGACGAAGATCAATAATACCCTCACACTGTTTTTGGCTAACGTGGCTTATGTTACATCTCTATTTGGACAAAATTCCGAGAGCAGATTATGAGATTCTAACTTTTAAAAAATTATCGTGAAGTGTTTGTTGCAAATTTTAGAAGCAACTTCTACAAACCACTGGTTTTTTAAAGCTGATCTTTTTAGAAGTTGGAAAATGTACCGAACATGTGAGAATCTCCGAAGATGAGATATCGATACATGATTTAGTAGTTGAAAATCCGTGTGCCAAAGTGTACAAAGGACCTAGCTAGATTGATACTCCCTCCGTCCCTTTTTAAATGTGTTGCTTCGTAAATCCAACTTATTAAAGAAACGTCATCATTACACCTTTCACATCAACTTTTTCCTCCACTTTACACTATTCACATCAACTTTTACCTCTACTTTCCAAAATTATCCTCCATTTTTACCCATTAACTTTTTACCCACTAACTTTTCAAAAGGGCAAAATGATAATTGTACAAACTTTTACCCATTAACTTTTCAAACCACACACTTATTTAGGGACAGCCCAAAATGGAAAGTTAAACACTTAAAAAGGGACGGAGGGAGTACTAAGGAGCTTTCAATAAGGGAGAAAGAATATAGAGACGTAAAGTTATGATAGCACTCTCGTAGAGATTAAGTTCCCTATGTACTAATTAGATTCTCTCAAGTGAAAGATATACGATAAAACTAAACTTTTCACAAATGCCCTTCATTTCAAATTGTACTTGCCACATCATTTTCTAGAAATAAAGGGTAGAATAGTATTTTTACGGGACTACTTTCTAGGTCTTCTAAATTAGACAAACAATTTGTGATAACGAGAAGTTAAAAAGTGGACAAAAAAATGAGACAAAATGAGTAAAACCTCAAGACAGACGAATTTCTCGGTGAGAAGTTGCAACATAAAATGCAATAGGACACGCGAACAAAGACTTTCAGGGACAAAGAATTGAATTTCCATCAAACTTTTGATTTCTTTTGAGTACCAAACATCAGTGTTATGGGCTACCTCAGGGTTAATGTGGACAAAGAATTGAATTGTCATACCCCACATTGTGACCATATAGTATTTTCCAATTCCTCTGCTGCAGCAATGGATAAAGTGACAAGCTTGGGGGCCGAAAAGCCGGTGGTGATATTCAGCAAAAGCAACCGCTGCATTAGCCACAGCATCAAGACACTGATATCCAGTTTTGGTGCAAACCCCACGGTTTACGAACTCGACGAGCTTTCAAATGGGCAGCAACTGGAGAGGGAGCTGGTGGCATTGGGGCGTCGGCCAAGCGTACCGGCTGTGTTCATAGGGAATGAGTTGGTGGGTGGTTCCAATGAGGTCATGAGCCTCCATCTCAAGGGCAAACTGGTCCAAATGCTCAGAAAGGCTAAAGCTCTATGGGTTTAGGAGAAATGTACCTGCCAAGTTCGATGACAAGTTCTGTTTCCATCTGAACGTTTGTTTTCCTTTTGATTGTAGCAAATGACATCTGTGTCCTGTCTTCCTTCAATAATCCCTCATTTTTATGTATCCTTATGCTTGATCACATTAATAACAAGAGTAAGTCTACCATCTTCCCACAATACTTACGATAGTAATTCAATAAGTCGAGGTGCGTGCATACTGTCCCAGACGCCTGAATAACAAGAGTGAACTTGTGTTGAATTTTTATCCGGCCTTTGAACTGAACTAAAAGTTGTGCTCTTTAATGGAATTGCTTTAACAAAATAAGGAGAATCGACCATAATTAAAATTCAGTTTCTTCTAACCAAAATAGTTGAGAATTAGTCGAGGTGGGATTGGTCTGCATGATGATTAGTTGAAGTGAGCGTAAATTAGTCTGTTCAAAATTCAGTGGCCCAACTATGGTAATTGGCAATTGAAGGTCCAATTCCGGTTCTCAGAAGCTGATCTATGGTTGAAGTTTCATAATCCAATGGCCCAACAATGATAAGGCCGCGTAACATAGATACTGAAGGCCCACTTTAAACACATTCGGTAGGATTTCTTCTTGAATATTGCCAAGGCCATTTATTGTCCTAGCAAAGAAAAAATTCTTAAAACAACTAATAGAATATGACTTATTTTGATGTTTGGTCTGAATATGCAATAAAATTCGACATATATATATATATATATTATAGGAAAAACTTCACATCCACTCCTCCCGGATTTAAGAAAAAATGGGTTTTTTTTGTGTTGCAAATTTTTTTTTTGAAAATCCGAGCCGTCCAATGTGTTCAGAAGGTGTTTTCAAGGGTTGATATAAATCAATTGTTGCTGCTGATATAAATCAATTGTTGCTGCTAATTTTTGGATAACCCAGTTGGTGATTGATCATGTTCTTAATTGCGGATACTATCTATTTGCGAATTCAACTGCCTTGGATACTCCTGGATTACTTCCTTTTATCTAGGGGGCATGTGATTGTTGGGGTTTTAAGTGCAACATAGTTGGGATTTTCCATCCCGTTGTGATGCCGTTTTGGCCCTAGTCCACCCTTTTGTAATATCTCTCTTTATCTATATATATTCTTCTTTGCTGAGCAAAAAGAAAAAAAGAAATGGCATAGAGTTCATCAATAGTTTCATGAAGGTAATCTTATAACATGCACACAGTTCTTATGCAGAATATTGACGCGGTACATGTGTCACGTCACTAAATTTATGATTTATGTAATTTCCAAGATTAATTTTGGTCGATTACTATTTTCGTTCCATGAAACATTTAAATAGAAATGCAGACAAATGGCGTATCATTTAATACAAACGACAATAAGTAGGATATTATTTATTAAAAAGGTGAAAATGGTAAAGAAAAATACATCTCAGAGAACACAAGTTCTCATCAAATTACCTCTCCCATAATAATAAAATAGGCTCATTATATTTTTATTCGAGGAAACCCATATTCTCTTTAATAACTAGCTAGTAAATATATATTGTCCTTGCAATAATAATATTAATATAAGGATTATTTGATTGGAGCTTGGGATATATTTATCCCCTCCTTTACTTCCAGACATGAATAGCCTTAGCCTTCAAGAGTTTTTTCACAAGCTCCCCCCTGAGATGGAGGCTGTTGACCTCATTAGGCCCACCAATCAGCTCGCCGCCTATGAACACCATCGGTACGCTCGGCCCACGGCCCAATGCCACCAGCTCCCTCTCCAGTTGCTGTCCATTTTGAAGTTGGTCAAGCTCGTAAATCATAGGATTTGCACCGAAACCATAGAAAAGTATCTTAACAGATTCGCTCACGCAACAAGTGCTTTTGCTGAATATCACCAGGGGCCTTTGGGCCCCCATGTTCCTCACTGTGTTTGTGTTCGTGCCCATTGATAATATACGAGCGAGAGAAAGAGGAGGGAGAATGTGAAGGTTTGCGAAGAGGATGTATATAGGGAGTTTTGAGATTTTGTTGTGAGGAAATTGTGGTGTTATGGAGGCTTTATATAGGGTTTACTAAGGTGGTGGGTGGGTTGCGAGTTGAGATGCCTAAGTACTACATTGCGGATAGAAAAGCAAAGTGGTAAAGAAAAATATTCCAAAAGATTGTCGTACAAATTATCCTTGATAAGTACTCTCCCTCCTTTCCTTTTTAAATTTCTCATGTGGGAACCATGTATGTTTTTGGGTAGACGTCAAATAATTTACTTCCGTAGAATGTTTTTAATTTTTTGTGCACCAAATTAAAGTATTTAATGAGCACTTTAATTTGGTATAAAACTATTAAAAATTTATATAGAAAAATATATTTTTTAGAGATTTGAAATTGCACGTATTCGTATAATAGACATTTAAAAAGAGACTGAAGCTAGGGAGTATATCATTGCTTGAAAGGGACCTCATTTCTCTCTCTCTCTCTCTCTCTCCAAGGACAGACGCATGGATGGACTATCCCGGCAACCGTTCTACCAAGTTTTAAAATTTTCTTATAAATATAGGAGTAATTTTTAAAGAAATTTATAACTATAGGTTCGCCTGCCCAATAAATTTTGTTGTAGTATTCGTCCAACCTACACTCAAATCCTACGTCCTTCCCTCTCTCTAACTCTCTCTGTATTCTAATTACAAGTTGGACAATATTGGAGGATTCTTAATATGCAAAACGTGATTACCATGGGGGTTATATTGACAACATTGACCCTGACGTAGACTTTACCACGTAGGGGCTATATTGCACCATGTTTTGCGACAGTACGTAGTACGCGATTAAATAATAGGAATAGGTGCCATGTCTTTTAGTCCGTAAGTTCGAGGAATTTGTCGAGTACAAAATAAAATAGGTTTTCAGGATTATTCGATGGTTCGGAATCGTTAGCATTCCCCATAACTATACATTTACGGGAAATTTGTACACTCAAATCTCAATTATTGGTCCTCGATTATGCCCTTTTCTTTTAGCACTATAGTTTTTCCTTCTCGCAAACCGCGGAACTAAGGACATTTCTAATACCGACAACAGCGCCCGCCCGTTGAAGCAATTGTAGCGGTTTAAGACACTATTCTCAGCTACAAAATAACTCGAGGACATTTTTGGAAACCCGCGTAACTAGGCGTCTCACCCTGTGAGCTTAAACATTTTACTCTATTTAATATAATTTTGCCAAATTCATGACTCAAACATGCTATAGTTGACCTTTGCTACTAAAGGTATAAGGTGCTTCTGTGCATTTTCATATATTTATTTTGAATAATGTTAGGGACACACCTTTCAGTACCACACCTCAAATCATGCCGGCTGCCTGCGTGGCACTGCATGATTGGTGCTCCCTCCGTCCCATTTTTAATGTCTCTTACGTAAAGTCGTGTCATTTTGACTTTAAAACAAAATGTATTTCTAAATGTTTTTTTTCAAAATTTTTTACACCATTCAAAAGTACTCGTTGAGATCTTTTGAACTGTGCAAAAAAAATAAAAAATTAATTTCATAAGTATTTTATTTTTTAAAGTCAAACTAGCCCGGTCTCCCGTAGGGGACATTTAAATTGGGACGGAGGAAGTAATAAGAAAAAACACTGCCTGTGTTGGAGCATCTGATGAGGTGGAAAACATCATCTTGGCTTTATCCGAATTGGTCCCTCAATGGAAATATTCGCCTCCAATTCAATGCAAAGAAAATGTGCTTAATATAAGTAGCTAATCAGCCTTTAAGAACAGGGTAAATTTATAAAAAAAGGGGGAAATTTATAAAATCCGCATAATTATCATTAAAGCACAAAACACACTGAAACATTAATCCTCTTAGTAACATTTTGTTTTTTTTTTGGTAAAGAGGTAGAAGAATATTATTAATCAAAACCACCGGCTCAAAACCGGCAAACAAAAACAACCAAAACAAAAACCACCGGCCCTCAAAACCGCTGGCCAAAAACTACCGAGAAGACTAACAACAAAAAAATACAAAAAAATAAAAGTGCAAAAAATAAAGAATGCCGGAGCTGTCATCCACCGCCGCCGCTGTATATCTTTTTATCATGCATGTGGTTATTCTTTGAGAATAAGGGCCTTTTTAGGCATCAAAAGGTCTTACCACTTGAAAAAAGTTGCAAATTATGCCCATAGATCCTGTGTGCTATTAACTGTAGTATATTAAACTCGAAAAATATTAAACATTCTCCAAAATGTGAAGGTAAAGAGTTAAGCAAGATTTTTTGGTTATGTATATGAGAAGAATAACTTATCTCAAAAAGTATAAAAAATCGATAAAAGCCCAAAAAAAACACCCGCAAAGCCCAAAGCAGCTTAGTGGAACGGCACCTAATTTCTTCCACAGAAAGAAATAATAACTTAATGACTAATTCCATGACGTCCAATAATTTAAATATTTTGGGAAATTATTATGTATGTGAGCATTTCGTAACGAATTAAATTTCTTCTCTTGCCGATCAAAACAAGAAAAAGAACCTTTGTATGCGAACTTTTCATATAACCATGAACACCATGTGGTGTAGCTCCGAGAGCAAGTAATAACCATACATTCACATGGGTCAAAACACTAATTAAATAGTAAGTCCCACAAGAAAATGTGGTGGTTATTAAAAACCGCAAAACACCATGTGGTGTATCTCCGAGAGCAAGTAATAATTTTCGTGTGTGCGTTGCAGCAGAGGAGGTCAATTTCAGGGATCGGAAGGGGGAATAAAATAAAGTAGAGAATGCGAGGTTGGGTCCTCGCATCGGAACACAATAAAGTAGAGAATGCGAGGTCGGGTCCTCGCATCGGAACACACGCAACGTACGTCTTCTATCAGATTTTTGTTCCTTGGAGCTATCCACAAGCTTTCTGCAAATTGTTTTCTTTTGCAATTCCACCACTTCTCTCTCTCTCTCTCTCTCCCTCCTAGACAAATGGCTTGCAGGATGAAAATGTGATTCACATTTCCTAAACCATATATTCTTTTAGCAATCAGTACCTTTTCCTTACAAAATCTTGGTTATTCTCGATTAAGATTTGTTGTAACATTGGCATATTAATGATGTAAAATAATTAACCTAAATATAGTTATTTCTTCGTTAGTTCACAAGTTAATAACGTAGAAAATCATTAAACTTAATTAAGTTCATGATCAAGTGTTTAACGTAGTTAGGTTATGAATGCATGTATTAGTGGGTGAGCTTACTTGAGACCTATATAAAGGTGCTCCTGCATAAACATTGTGCAGTGAATAACTATGATTGTACTGTTAACTAAGGGGGAGAGAGAGAGAGAGAGAGAGAGAGAGAGAGAGAGAGAGAGAGAGAGAGAAGAAGAAGAAGAAGAAAAAGGCGCTGGGTAGTAATCTGTTAGGTGAGAGGAGAGAGAAAGGGAAAAAGGGAGGAAAGAGAAATGGAGAAGGAAGGAGAGAGGAGATAGAAAGGAAAAAGTTTGGTCATACTTTTTATACCTTAACAACACTTTAACAAAATCACTGTAACGCTTCTTACCTTAACAATACATTTTGTCATAACAACACAAAAATGAGACCCACTTTTTACACTTTTGTGTCATATAACAACACATTTTTAACTCCACGATTGCGGATGCCCTAAGTTCTCTATTCACTTTACTTACTTTATTCCTAGTTTTCTTTAGGCAATGAAAGATGTTCTTTTGGTGGAGCTTTAGGCTCGCACATTTATGTAGAGTGTGTAAGAACCACAAAACCTGATAGTTGGGCTGTTGTAACCTAGGGGATAATAGCTTGTAGTCTGCTGCATCGGTATTTGAGAATTATATCCACCACTAAAGAGAGCGAGATTCCAGCGCCACAACTATTCTAGTGTTGTGCTTTACTATTTGTTTAGATATATGATTATTTGCAGTACATTTCAGTGGTTTCACCAACAATTTCAAGAAGATATCAAGTATATATGGAGAAAGTACCAGAAAAGACCAATGATGGTACTGGCGATTTCAACAAGCCCTTCAGGTTCAAGGGAGCCCATTTAAAGAGATGAAAGGAAAAATTCTTTTCTACCTTAGCGCGCCTTCTCAAGGTTGCCTACGTTCTAACCGAGGAAAACCCGAACAAAGTCTCTGCTGAGGAGATGAATGAAGAAGAATATGAAGCTCATCTAGAGCAGGTGGAGAAGTACAACACAGATGAGTATAAGTGTAAATATTATCATTTAAAATTGTCTTCCTGATCATTTTTATGATTATTGTGATACAACTTATTCTCTGCGACGAAGATTTGAAAACCTTTACAGAGCAAGTATAACAAAAAAGAGGCAGGCACAAAGAAAGATGCAGTTAGCTGATTCTTTTGCTTCCAAATGGTGGATGAAAAATCTGTTGTGGAACAAGCTCAAGATGATTTCTAGATGATAGTAGCAGAGATGACATAAGATTGGAGACAATCTTTTGGTGGCAGACATCATTGACAAACTACCATTATCTTGGATGGAATTCCAAAAGATGATGTGCCACAAACAAAATTAAGGAGACGTCCTGGAGGCCTTGATCACCTGCATCTGCGTGGGGGAGGCTAGAAGCCAAGATGCACTATTGACACAATAAAGTATTGGACATTCTACAAAGTTAAATTATATTTCTGTGAATAACTATAATCTCCACAATGATTAGTTTCTTAGGAATGCTTATATGAAGCCATACAAAAAGAATTTTAAAAAACATGGAAAACCTCAAAACAAAGGATTCCGTAAAACTTGAACCAAGGACTCCCTTTACAAAATCAACAAAACAGTACTCCTATTTGCTTTGTTTGTGACAAAAGTGGGCATCTTGCTCGAACTTGCAAGTTCCGGAAACATGGTCATGTTCCCCACGCTAATGTCACCAAGGGGCCATATGTGGCAATAATTACAGACATTTGCATAGTCAAGTATGTGGAAGGGTGATGGGAAAACTCTGGTGCTAATATGCGCATTTGCTATGATAAAACTTGATTTGAAGTATATACTTCCTTTCATGAGACAGTTATGCTAGGTGACTCTAGCAAAACATAAGTGTTTGGGTGTGGTGAGGTTGATTTGGAGTTTACCTCTAGACGAGTGGTAACATTATTAGATGTTCTTTACACGCTGTCCATGAGGAAAAATCTGATGTCAAGTTATCTTTTGAACAAGGTTGGCTTCAAGCAAACTATGAAATCTGATCAGTATGTGATAACTATAAAGGAAATTTTTGTAGTTAAGGGTTATACACGTGTTAGAATGTTCAAGTTGAATTTAGAAATTAATAAAGCATCTACAAGTTATGTTCACATGCTTTCCATTTTTAATTTCTACCATGTTCTTTTGTCATATCAATAGTAGAAATGCGGGAATCATAAGAAGTCTTGGATTAATTCCCAAATTGACAAAAGTTTTCGAAAAATGTGAAAGTTGCAGGCAAGCAAAGATTATGAAACAACCTCTAAAAGTTTTGAAAGAATTACCGAAGTGTTAGAGTTAATTCACACTGATTTATGTGAATTTGAAGGAATTTTAAATTGTGGTAAAAAATAGATACTTTCTCACTTTCATTGATAATTTTTCGAAATATAATTATGCATATTTGTTGAAAAATAAAGCTGATGCTTTCGAAATTTTTTAAGAATTCCTTCAAGAGGTTGAAAATCTATTTGGTAAAAGAAATTAAGAGAATTAGAAGTGATAGAGGTCGGAAGTATATGTCTTTGGCTTTGATGCATTTGTTCAGTCACTGGCTGAGAATTATCCATGAGATTACACCACCATTTTCACCTCAATAGAACACTAATTGATTTAACTAATGTCATAGTTATTGATTCGAGTGCTTCGTCAAATCTCTGGGGCGAGGCAATTTTGATTGCTTGTTATGTGTTAAATAGAGTACCAACCAAATTTGAAACATTTAAGAGTTTGGGGCTGTCTAGCTTTTGTAAGGTATACAGATCCTAAAAGACCGAAATAGAGTGTAAGAGCTACCGTTTGTGCTTTTCTAGGATATGCGGTAAATAGTAAACCTATATTTTTTTGGATATTAAGAATAATATCATTTTTGAATCTGCTTTTAAATCAAGAAATAGTGGGGATCAAGAATTTTCTGAAAATATTTTGTCTGAACCTAATTCTTCTACTCCTTAATTTTATTCAAAATCACTCTAATACAAAAGTTGAACTTAGAGCGAAAGAGCAAAAATCCCCCACTTCCTTCACCTTCTCCTTCTTCCCTTTCCTTTCTTTCCTCCTCAAATCACTCAATCCAAAGCGGCTATAATATGCATAAATACTCTACATAATAATTCCCGGAATACCCTTTTTGGCAACGCAATTATAAAGTAGAGTCAACTTGTAAAGGTGGTGGGAACTTCCTCAAGGATCTCAACTTAATATATAATTCTCTTTCTTAGTTCGACTTAATTAATCCAAATGTCCATTTGGTTGTACATTTTAATTGCATTTTTGTTCTCCAATAGTTGATGAGATACATATTTCACGATTGGTAATATAAGAACACGCACACAGTTCTTATATAGAATGAGATGTGGTACATGAGTCACGTCATTATATATATTTTAGGATTTATAATTTACCAATTAATTTTTTTCACTATACTTTTCATTCCCTGAAATATGCAAAATAGAAATGAAGATGAACCGTAGGATATCATTCAAAAGGCAAAAAGGAAAAGAAAAATACATCTTAGAGAACACAAGTTCTCATCAAATTAACTCTCCCACATACGTACCCCACACACACATATATATTTCTTTAGTAACCCCATAGTCTCTTTAATAACTACTATATATTGCTCTTGCAATAATAATAATATGGGGATTATTTGATTGAAGCTTGGGATTTATCCCCTCCTTTACTTCTACACATGAATTGCCTTAGCCCTCAAGAGTTTTTTCATAAGCTCCCCCCTGAGATGGAGGCTGTTGACCTCGTTAGGCCCACCAATCAACTCGCCGCCTACGAACACCATCGGTACGCTTGGCCCACGACCCAATGCCACCAGCTCCCTCTCTAGTTGCTGCCCATTTTGAAGCTGGTCAAGCTCGTAAATCATAGGATTCGCACCGAAACCATAGAAAAGTGTCTTCATGCTGTCGCTCATGCAACAGCCGGTTTTGCTGAATATCACAAGAGGCCTTTGGGCCCCCAAGTTCCTCACCGTGTTTGTGTTCGTGCCCATTGATAATATACAAGTGAGAGAAAGGGGAGGGAGAATATGAAGGTTTGTGAAGAGGATGTATATAGGGAGTTTTGGGATTTTTTTTTTGTGAGGAAATTGAGGTGTGATGGAGGCTTTATATAGGGTTTACTAAGATGGTGGGTGGGTTGCCAGTTCAGATGCTTGAGTACTAAATTGTGGATAGAAAAGCAAAGCGATAAAGAAAAATATTCCGAAAGATTGTCGTACAAAATTATCCTTGATTTATCATTGCATTGAAAGGGACCTAATTTCTCCCTCTCTCTTTGTGTGTGTATTCTAATATATAGCAAGTTGGACATTGGAGAATCCTTAATATGCATGATATTAGTAATTACCATGTGGGGCTTACATTTTTTATATTCCCAAATTGACAACATTGACCCTGACGTAGTCCTTAGCACGTAGGGGCACATACATATATATATTTACCAATTGTGCTCTGTTTGGCAACGCCGTGATTAATTTTGGGTTCCACTAAATGTGTTGTTATGAAGAGTATTGTAGCATTATGTTAAAGTTCTCCAAGAATACGTAATAATTTGTGTTTCTATTGGGGCATTCTCTGATGACGTGGAAAAAGATATTGGGTTTATCCGAATTGGTCCCTCAATGGAAAGATTATTCCCCTCTAAATTCAAATCCAAGGAAATGTACGCATAATATAGGCATGAAAAGGCAGCACACCACCACCGTGGCGGCGCCACGTGATGCCTAGCATCCTCCTCCTCCTCCACGCGTTTATACTTTATAGCTATATGACTTAGTACTAAGGCCTCATTTGGGTGAATTGAAAAAACTGGTTTTTTGGTGGTTTTTTGGTTTTTTTGGTTTTGTCCTTATTCAATTTTTTTTTGCATTTGTTAGTTTTAGGTCGATTTGTTGTGGTTTCTTGGCTCCTCTCTACGAGAGAAATCTAAAAAGTATAAAATTATTAGTCAAACTTAAAGTTTTGTGAATAAAGACGAAAAATAAACCACAATGGTTTTTTTACCCAAAGGAGGCCTAAGTCTATAAATCCCATAGAAATGCGTGGTAGGTACACGTGTACGGGAGGATTTGGATGCAAAGGATTTGGATAAGCATGTGCATGTATTCTTTCTTTATCAAAGAGAATAGAGATAGAGAGAGAGGAGGTCAACTTCATGTATCGGAATTGGGGAATAAAATAAAGTGAGAATGCGAGGTCGGGTCCTGGCATATCACACACACGCAGCAGCTTCTTTCAGATTTTTTATCATTTCAGCTACCCAAAAGCTTTCTGCAAAATATCTTTTTTGTTTGGTTTTGTTTTGTACTTTCCCTCGTACTATTATGCAATAGGAATGGAAACGGGGCGAGGCGGGTGGATTTTTGCCCAAAAATTAAGGCATGGCTCCGAACCCACCCTAACCCAATCAAGTAATTTGTGGGTCTCTATGTTCCCATCCCGGTCCGGGGGTCGGGTTTACCCGCCCTGTAAAAAGTAAGAAAAAATATACAATGTAAAAGCAAAATAGAAGAAAGTAATTATATCGAAGGTGTTATGTTAAAATAATGATGACAATATAAGGGTAAAAATAATTTTTTTGGGATAATGAAATAAATATCGATGTATGAATTTTGTTTTTTAGTTTAATGATAAAAATATTGGACGAAAACTTTTGTATGCAAAAATATGTTGGGGCTGAGTATCATAAACCCGAACCCTACACGATCCGATCGTTTTTTAATATAATTTCCTTCGAACCCGCTTGGTACCCGAAAATTTGACGAAACCCGCCCTGAACGGAGCGGGGTAGGGTTGGAGAGAATTGCCATTCGTATATCTGTGTGTTATTTTCTCTCTCTCTCGCTCTCCAACTCAGGACTTACAGAATGGCAAATGTGACTCATATTTCCTAAACCAAATATTCTTGTAGTACCCATATATCTTTCTCTTACAAAATCTTGGTTATTCTTGATTAAGATTTTATCACAATCTGCCAAAAATGAGAGGAATAGCAAACTACTTATCATGAAAGAGCTCATAATTATTGAAAGCGTCTTTAGAATCGTCCTATCTGAAATTTTTTCCAGACCTCTAACGACAAAAAACTTTTGAAGCAGAAACATCTTTGCTGTCTTTAAAATTTTTTTTTCCCAACTTTTCTAGATTCTCATACTTTTCTTCTGGCTTATTTACCTTTTTAGTCCCCAAAGTATTCGCGAAATGTCAATTTGGTCCCCAATATTCAAATCGTGTCTATCGAGTCCCCAATGTTCACAATGTGTGTTTAAATGGTCTCTGTGTCTAACTCCGTCCGTCTTCTCCGTCAAATGCAGGGGTAATTTCGAAACTTCACCCCCACAAACACTTCATGGCCGGCTTATTTACCTTTTTAGTCCCCAAAGTATTTTCGAAATGTCAATTTGGTCCACAATTTTCAAATCGCAAAAAAAAAAAAATCAGAGAAGGAACATCGTTGGTCGATCTTGCTTGAAGATGCTGTTCAAATAAATCTCCCTTCAAGATGTATTGTTGGTTGATCTCGCTTGAAGAGGCCTCCCATGGGCGATTTATCGATCGGACCGTGATAGGGGTACAGAGCCCAAGGACCCGAAATTGTACCGATCGCACACGGGGACCCACTTTTGGGTCCCACATGAGTGATCCGAACCGTTCATTATTCTTAAAAACAATTTCCGAGGGCCCCACAAAATTTCAGCTCAATCGGACGGTTAAAAGTGTGTAAACTGAAGTCCCACCGTTTCAATCAAAAAATGTGGGACCCAAACGTGGGTCCCCGTGTGCGATCGGTACAATTTCGGGTCCCTGGGCTCTGTACCCTTATCTTTATCCTTATCGATCTGGGGCAATTCCGGACTAGCCAGATCTGTACCACCAGCCGGTACAGCCACTGTGTCGCCGTCGAGAAGTGAGAACCGAAATGGGATCTTGGAAATTTCTTGTATTCTAGCTCTTTGCTTATGGGTTTACATTTGAAAATGCTTATGGGTTTACTGTTTGTTTTTCTTGCTCTGTAAAAAACAGATTATTGGGGGATTTTTGTCTTTTTTACATCTCCAGATTTTGAACCGATCCTTTTTTAACCGATCCATTTTCTTTTTCTTTTTTTCTCCTCCTCCTCCTCCTCCTCCTCCTCCTCTCTCTCTCTCTCTCTCTCTCATATTCTGCAAGGTCTGGCCCGGAATTGCCCCAGATCGATAAATCGCCCATGGGAGGTCTCTTCAAGCGAGATCAACCAACAATACATCTTGAAGCGAGATTTATTTGAACAACATCTTCAAGCAAGATCGACCAACGATGTTCCTTCTCTGATTTTTTTTTTGCGATTTGAATATTGGGGACCAAATTGACATTTCGCAAATACTTTGGGGACTAAAAAGGTAAATAAGCCGGCCATGAAGTGTTTGTGGGGGTGAAGTTTCGAAATTACCCCTGCATTTGACGGAGAAGACGGACGGAGTTAGACACATGGACCATTTAAACACACATTGTGAACATTGGAGACTCGATAGACACGATTTGAATATTGGGGACCAAATTGACATTTCGCGAATACTTTGGGGACTAAAAAGGTAAATAAGCCCTTTTCTTCTAGTAACTCCTAGGTGAATGACTAATCCAAAAAATTTCACGAAAAATTGAATAGAATTTTGTCACTAAACATCAAGAATAGACATAATTTGAATCAGCATTTAATTTATGTTAAACGCACCCTTAATATAGTACTTACAGGTTTTGTTATGCCAACATGATCCGAATTGGGTGATTTATAACATTACTTACTAATATTGGTTTAGGAAACAGTGCTTGCTTCTCCACTGCCACAATTATTTTAATTCCCACCTTTTAGTGCCTAATCTACAAATGGAATTGCTTGTATGAAATCTTATTGTACCTTCCCATTGGCAATAGTGGCGGAGCTAGGATTTCCAATCCGGGGGGGGGGGGAATTTAGCCATAGGCATTTGATAGCTCCGTCGATGCCTACGAGGAGGCCATAATTGTCCTCTCATGGGTGGCATTAGGGAGAGATGACTAACATTCGTCCTCGGTCCTTAAAAAAATTCGTTATAACAGTTGCCAAATTAGTTTTGCAATTGCAAGCTTGACGGCTATGTAAACATTGATAATTTGAGACACTGAAAATTAGGGACGGAGCCCGGATTCGGCCACGGGGTGGGCACCATTCAATGAAAAACTAATTACATGTTGTATGGAAAAATATGAAGAAAAAAAATATTAGGAAGTCATATAATTACATATAAAAAGACGAGTAATTCGTAATTTATTCATAAAAATATGTAAGTCGACATTGTGATTTAATTTTCATTTGTACATTAATTCCTACCATAGTCCGTAAAGAAACATAGAGTAAAAATGCTAAATTTTGAGAAAAAATTTAATGTCCAAAGGTGTCATGTTTCTCTCCATGTAACAAAAAAAAATTACAAACCTTGAGAGAGAGAGAGAGAGAGATGAGTATTATAGATGCAATAAAAAAAAAACCGCAGCTTTGTACCTACGGGAGAATCGATCCCAGGTGGGAATTGTGGAGTAGGGAAGTCCAACCACTAAACCAAAGCTCAGTACTAGTTTAAACTTTTCGTGCTTTAAAATTTATATTGTTCTTTTGCAATTTTTTTTAAAGTGCCGGCCCCACTGTACATCCTCCCTTGATTGGCAAGGCTAATAAAAGTTGTTTATTTGCTAGCATGAGGCCACTAAATTAATTAGTACACTTAGGACATAATAATTATTTGACGGAGAACTAATTAATTAATGGTTTACATATATATGGTTGTGGGTGTCATTCTTCTTATTTTGTCACGTCATCCGTAGAATCTATTAAATTAGTCAGAACATAAATATTCTAATAATCACCATGTGAATTCTAATAATCACTGTGTGAATTTTTCTTCGTTGTGTAGTGGGCTGAATACTATATGGACCACACCATGACCCCCATTCAATAATCGAGGTGCCAGCCATCATAGTCGATGGGCTGAACGATCGTGGCTGATCATGAAGGTTCATCTCGTTCCGTTTGGCCCTTTGGCTTGGGAAGGCCTAGATGGGCTGAGCGTACGTTGGGCTGAAGACCAAGGAGTGGCCCATCCAATAAGCTTAAGATTAAACCCTAGGTTACTAGAATCCTCTCAATCACCCTCTAAAAGATTCTAGTATAGTCTTTATATCCTTAAGGAGCTTTAAAAGATTTCAAGATAAATAAATAAAATTCTTAGAAATAACCCTAAGTCTTTAAAATATACTCCCTCCGTCCCTTTTTGTTTGTCATTTTTTGATAATTGTGTCAGTTTTCGATCGCTTCTATCTTTTAATATTGATCTCAAAATATATGCACTATGGATCTTGTTTGATAGTTCACGATTAATTCTATTATACAAAGTTTTTAAAACTGTGAAAAACATTATAGATTGAAAGATATGAGCAATTTAAGGCGTAACAGAAAATGGAATAATTGGCCCCTTTTGGGGAAGTGGGTTTTTAAGGGGTGTAAAAACTTTGTATTGACTTTTCTATTTTGCCCCTAAATCCAGTCAATATTACTGTGACCAAATTTGTGAGGCTAATTTATTATATGAAAGTCAAAACATATTCAATATCGATCTTGTTTGATAGATATCAATTAGTTTTATTATACAAAATTTTCAAAATCATAAAAACCGTTATAAAATAAAAGATAATAGACTAGCCAATTAAGATGGGAAAAATACTTTTTAAGGGTAAAATTGGAAAGTGACCCAGTTTTGATGGATGTTTTTAGAAGTGGGACAAATATTTTGGGACATCCCAAAATGGAAAGAAGGACCAAGAAATTGGGACGGAGGGAGTACAAGTCTTGAATTATCAAAAGTTAATCAAAGTACTTATGTGCTAAACCTTAAAGGTTATCCAAATATCACTGGACCAATCTCAAATTCTTATGTGATGATCATTTATGTTTACTTTCATGCAATATTACTGTCATTCATATACTGTCATTCTTTCTGCTATGTTGTCATGCTTATGAGATTGGACTATAAGTTGTTAGGTTGGGAAACGTGATGAAATTGATTAGACAATAACTTAAGGAAAGTGAAACATTGATGGTAGTCACGGTTGTGACGGTGATGGGTCTGGAGAAACCAAAGCGGCCGAGAACCTGGCAGGTCCTGAAAGAATGGTCAGCGGAATCGGGGCTTATGGTCAAGACCAGTGTCTTATCGAACCCTGAACATGGCACTGTATGATTTACTCCAGAACGTATAAAAAATGATAATTGGGGATTTGAGTCTGGGAGCCCGGTAGGTTTATTGCATTGGTCAGCGGAACCATTACTCATAAAAGTTATTTTCTTAAGGTCACGATGTGAACCTAAGGGATTGTTCTATCCTTGTGTAGGCACAGATGGGTTTGATTCAGTAGATAATTGAATCCTATTCATCCGGGGCCCCAGTGTTGGACAAGCAAGGGGAGTAGAATCATCAGAGAGACCATGGTTCAGTTGGTTGTGGGGAGGAATATCTTTCCAGGAAAAAAGATGTAGAATACACCTAATCAAAGATAATAAAAGAACTAGTCTTACTAATTATTATTCTTGCTGCTATTTATCATTCAGATTATTGTTCAGTTATAACTGCTTAGAATGGGTTGAGGAAATTCTATTGGGTGAATCTCATCACTCATGGTACGGTGTACCTTGGCATCCGTGCCAGATCTTACAGGAGAAAAGAAGAACAGTATCAACAGGAAGCTTGTTATCAATCAGAGCAGGTTCGTGGAGCTGAGTTCGTGGAGGATGATTTGGAGCGGTTAAGGATTATTTAATCTAGATATATTCGAAGGCTTTTATGTATTTATTTATTTTGATGTAATTTTGTATTGAGAAAAATAGGGCCTGGAAGTGTGTAAAATATAGTGTATTTATGGAGCTTTTATTAGAAAATTCGGGTCGTTAAAGTTTTATTTATATATTTTTTAAAGAAAACATTGGGCCTAGATTCACAAGTTCGTCTTAGGCTCCGAGAATCTCAGGGCCGGCCCTGTACATACTAAGGGATAAACCCTAGAGAGGTACGTACACACTCCAAGATCTGAAACTTTGATGCGTTGCTTTCTCTCCCTCAATCACGTACTTGCTCATCGGAGTGCCATCCAACAAGTGTAGCCGGGATGGCATTAACTAGTTGTTGAGTGTTGTAGGTTCTTGTGAAAGGAGAAGCCAAGCCTTGCCAAGGGAAGAATAACCGCATAATCACCCCACACATGTTGCGTATAATCAAGGGAATAGGGATTCTCGATGGGTATAATTGCAACTTTTTGACATAATAACCGATCATTGGCCTAAAAAGTTAGTTGGCTTAATTTTTCGTCTTTATTTGATTTTTTTTTTGTGTTTTTTAGTTTTGCATCAATTTTTTTGTGTATTATTAGTTCGTTTCGGCGAGAGGAATCAAAAAAGTAAAAAATTATGATTATTTTTTTTTGAATAAAGACAAAAATAAGCCAAAAAGTCAGTTTTTACACTTTTTTCGATCTTATTCAAAAAATTGAGAGTTCTAGTCATAATCTTTTACCTTTTTGGATTCCTCTCACCGAGACGAACCAATAATACTAAAAAAATCGATGCAAAACTAACAAACGCAAAAAAAAATCAAATAAAGACAAAAAAATAAGTTAAGTTGGCTTTTTAGGTCAAACCTCACCTTAGATGCACTCTCCAGAAACAAGGTGACCATTCTCTACTATTTTGCCTTTTGTCCAGATTTTATGTTCTTACTTTGATTGAACATAGACATTTGTTCCTCACGATATAGCTATAAGTTCATAAGATAATTGTCTTCAAAGAAAAAAACATATGGCTCACCTGAAGTGGGTTCTGCCTATTAATTGATTTTCTCTCATGGGTATTTGGATTTTCTCTGTTTTTGGGTTGTAGATGGAAGATGATGAAGAAGAGGACCAATGATCTACCCTTTTGCCTTCTCTCTCTGTGTCTATATATCTAAGCCGCACATATATACGTACAATGAAACAAACTGACTCAAGTATGCTTTGTTTAGTGAAGTTTCCATAAATAAATAAATAAATAAATAAATAAATAAAATCCCTATTCAAAGTTTTGCAAAAACAGAAGTCATATATGGTTTCCTTTCACAAAAGGTTAACTTTATTTCTACTACAATTGAGAACACTTGAGTTGCATAAATAAATAAAATCCCTATTCTTGTGGCCTCGTACCAAGCAAAACTTTGGAGAACACTTGAGTTGCATATACCTATAGAAGTCTTCCACTGTAGTTTATTTGTACTACAATTGTTTCCGTTATTTTTTTCGTTTGATCAAATTGCACGTCTGCTGCTGATGTTTTTTTAATAAGCCCGAGTTTTTATTCAAATGCCTATAGTTTTCTTTTCTCATTTTCCTCTTGGAAAACATGCAACCCAAAACTCATAGTTTTCATTTGTGTTTCTTAGCATCTTCAAGCACAACAGTGCATGCAGACCAATAATAATGCGCTTCAATGGCCGTTACTTGAAAGCAAACGGGCTTCATCTAAACAGAAACTACAAGGACTAAAACTAATCTCATAACCAATATTATAGCCAATGAGCATGCGATCTCGTGCAAAGCACGAGGAATAAAACTTGTTATTTAAAAGGCCAAAAAGGAAAAGAAAAATACAAATCAGAGAACACAAGTTCTCATCAAATTAACTCCCAAAGAAAAAGGGCTCATATCACACACACACACATAGTAAAAGCAAAAACAGCTACTATATATTGTTCTTGCAATTATTATAATATGGGGGATTATCTGACTGAAGCTTGGGATTTATCCCCTCCTTTACTTCCACACATGAATAGCCCTAGCCCTCAAGAGTTTATTCACAAGCTCCCCCTGGAGATGGAGGCTGTTGACCTCATTAGGCCCACCAACCAACTCGCTGCCTATGAACACCATCGGTACACTCGGCCCACGGCCCAATGCCACCAGCTCCTTCTCCAGTTGCTGCCCATTTTGAAGCTCGTCAAGCTCGTAAATCATAGGATTTGCACCGAAACCATAGAAAAGTATCTTCATGCTGTCGCTCATGCAACAGCTGGTTTTGCTGAATATCACAAGAGGCCTTTGGGCCCCCAAGTTCCTCACCGTGTTTGTGTTCGTGCCCATTGATAATATACAAGTGAGAGAATATGAAGGTTTGTGAAGAGGATGTATATAGGGAGTTTTGGGATTTTTTTTGTGAGGAAATCGAGGTGTGAAGGAGGCGTTATATAGGGTTTACTAAGGTGGTGGGTGGGTTTTGAGTTGAGATGCTTGAGTACTACGTTGTGGATAGAAAAGCAAAGCGATAAAGAAAAATATTCCAAAAGATTGTCGTACAAAATTATCCTTGATTTATCATTGCATTGAAAGAGACCTAATTTCTCCCTCTCTGTGTGTGTGTATTCAAATAACAAGTTGGACATTGGAGGATCCTTAATATGCATGTGATTAATTACCATGTGGGGCTTACATTTTTTATATTCCCAAATTGACAACATTGACCCTGACATAGGGGCGCATACATATTTGGCAAAAAAGAGAAAAACTAGTTTTTTAGTTTTTTGTTGTCTTTATTCAATTTTTTTTTTCATTTGTTAGTTTTACGTCAAGTTTTTGTGGTTTATGGATTGGTCTCGCCGAGACGAATCCAAAGAGTATAAAATTAGGGTCGAAAGTAATATTTTTTTGAATAAAGCAAAAAATAAACCAAAATAAACCAGTTTATTGGTTTAATTTTGGCTTTATTAAAAAAAAAATTTAGTTTCGACCATAATTTTATACTCTTTCGATTTGTCTCGTCGAAACGAATCCATAAACCACGAAAATTTGACGCAAAACTAACAAATGCAATTTTTTTTTTGAATAAAGACAACGAAAAAACTAAAAAACCAGTTTTTCCTTTTTTGCCAAAACACCCTATCTGGCAAAGCCGTGATTAATTAGTACCATGTTTTTTACGTTCGTGAGATTTCAATTGAACTAATTCGTGAGTACAAAATAAAATGATGGTGGAAGGTTTTGAGGGGTAATTATTCAGTCTAACGTATTCTATATATCCACGCACTTAGGTGGGATGTGTTTACGTAATTTGGGGTCCCACTAAATGCGTGGTTATGTAGAATACTTTGGTATTATGTGAAAGTTGTACAAGAGTACACAATAATTTGCATTTTTATTCGGGCGTTCTCTGATGAGGTGGAAAAAGATGTTAGGTTTATCCGAATTGGTCCCTCAATGGAAAGATTCCCCTCTAAATTCAAATCCAAGGAAATGTGCTTAGAGGCCGTTTGGGCGCCAGTTTTTCACCTTTTCCTGTTCTCCTTTTTCAATTCCGGGTGTTTGGGGCGCCAGTTTTTCACCTTTTCCTGTTCTCCTTTTTCAATTCCGGGTGTTTGGCCGCCAACACCTAGAAATCATTCCCAGAGAACATGTTTTCCATTTTGAAGGTTCCAGACGAGAAGCCAAAAACAGGTTGAACCTTCCTTTTCCGTTTCTCCTTCTCATTTTGATTTTTCTCTCAATTCTACTCTCCCATTCTACCTCTCACCCCTTGTTTATTTATCCTCTGGATCCCTTTTCCCCCTCAATTCGTGATTCCTTATCCTTTCTGTAATTTTCTCACAACACAAATAAAAGAGGATCTTGTTCTTCTTCTTACCTCATTTTGTTGCAGTCTTGCAGAGCATAGGGAGTGAAAAGTGAAAGGAAGGCCATGGATGTAATGTAAGGACCAAAACCACGATCTCTAGAGATCTTCCCATAGGCTTTTGAGTACCGAGTCCTTCCTTCGTCAATTGCCATCTCTTCTTCTGTGAACAAAAGATTAGCCGCCATCATCGTCAATTTCGTGCTCCCCTTCATCAGTTTCTTCTTTAGCGTGAGAGAGAGAGAGAGAGAGACAAATGTGGGAAACAAAGAGTTTCCTCAGATAATAAGCTCCTTCAATTAAAATTACACTCTTTGATTTTAATTAAATAAGTGTAATTTTAATAAACTCTTTTAATTTTAATCAATAGACCAACGGTGAGAGCTTTCAATTTCAATAGACCAACGGTGTACTTATTATTATTTTTACATTATTATTTCAATTACCTAAAAAAAAAAAGAGCAAAAACCTTTTTCTAAAAAAATAATAATAATTGGATAGGACACGTTTACAAAAATATTTTTTAATATGACTTTAAAAAACTTGCTAAAAACGATATCGCTACACATTTTAAATATCATAATAAATAAACAAGGGCAAAATAGTAAACAACCAATCCATAACTCATTCTAACAATTATTCTCCCAAACGCTACTTCTTACAAAATGCATTCTTGATATTTCTCCCAAACACTCTTTCCAAATTCAAAACACAGTATGACCATAATCCAAAAAACCAAGAAGTCAAAAAGTTAAATCAAAAGTTGAAAAATAGGCTCCTAAACACCCCCTTAATAAAGCCAATCAGCCTTTTACGATACCGCACAGTACAAAACATAAAAAAAATATTATTCGCGTAAATCGTATTAAAGCACAAAACACAGGAAACAATTCTCTTAATTACATTTTTATCTTCTTATCATGCATCATGCATCAAGAAGCGGATCCGTTGTCCCGAACTCCCTGTCCCAACTCCTTGTCCCGTCCATCTGAGCCGTCTATCCATGTAATCAACGGCTTGGATTCCATCTCACCTCAAACAAATTTGAGCCAAACATGTTCATTTCTGAATCTGAGCCGTCGATTGCTCAGATGGACAGCTCGGATGGACGGGACACGAAGTTGGGACAGAGTTTTCAGGACAGCAGATCCGCAACCCATGCATCATGTGTTTATTCTTTGAAAAAAAGGACCTTTTTAAGGCATCACAAGTTAATTGGTTGGTATTGGGGCAGCGCCCACTTAGGCATGGAACTACTATTTTTTAGTTGGGAGGTTATATATGTGGAGGAGGGGTGAGACTATATAATTTGATATATATATATATATAGTAAGACTTTTTCAAATTACAGCGGGGGCGGCAGCTCCTACTAACTCCCCTCAGCTCCATCCCTGGGTCGCTACGTGATGTCTAACGTCCTCCTCCTCCTCCACACATTTCTATATGACTTTGTACTTAGGTCTCGTTTGATTCGGGTATTAGGTACCTGAAATTGGACTATTTGTATCTAGTCCCGCCTAGTCCCTCATTTGGTTCCTAAAAATCGAATGGGATTAACAATCCCAGAACAGTTTTAGTCCAATACGTATGAGACTGTATAATACCCGGGGGACTAATCAGCCCGGGATAGAAGACATGGAAGAAGTGAGTTCAACAATTACAAAATTGTCATTCTTCTTCTTCCTCTCTCACGCCTGCTCTCTCTCACTCTCACTGAAGAACGCTCCAAGATTCCATCTCTTTCTGAAATTCTTCAACCCCATTTCAAGAAACCCATTTTCGTTTGTTGTTTCTTTTTCCCCATTAAAACCCATTTTCGTAGTTTGCTGTTTCTTTTTCCCCATTAAAACCCATTTTCGTAGTTTGCTGTTTCTTTTTCCCCATTAAAACCCATTTTCGTAGTTTGCTGTTTCTTTTTTCCATTGTTGCCATGCTCTTCCCCAAGGACGTAGTTTGCTGTTTCTTTTTCCCCACTAAAACCCATTTTCGTCAATCGATCTGAGTCTGTTGATTTCATATCACAAGATGAACTCATTTTCTTGATCCAAATCTCGGACCGATGACGGCGAAAACATTCCCCCAATCGATCCCAACCACAACCACCGATCAAGGAGCTTTATTGACGGTGAAAACACCGAGCAAACCCACTTTATGTTGAAATTTTTTGGAAACCCAGATCCATTTCACCTAAAGAAATCACCGAGCAAACCCATTTCATGTTGAAATTTTTTTCCAGAATAAACAACGAACAAAAATGGTTCAATTGATAAATGGTTTCAAGAACTTATTTGTCATGAACTCTATTTTCAATTAATCTGTTGGAGAGAGAGAGAGTCTTAAAATTAATCCCGAAATGTAGTTTAGGAATCAAACATGGGATTGACCAAAACATGGGACATCCCAATGTTAATCTTGCATGAATCAAACAGGGGACTGTGTACGATTCAGTAATAAATTAGTCACAGGACTATCAACCCCACTTGTTTTAGTCCGCGAATCAAACGAGGCCTTAGTGTATAAATCGATCTCACAGAAATGTGTGATAAAGGTGTACGGGAGAATTTGGATAGAAAGGATTTGAACTCGTCTTTTTTTGCCGTAGCTCATCCAGAAGAACCTAAAAAAGTAGTAGAACCGTGTGTGGTATAAGTCATGAGATAAGCACGAGCATTCTTTCTTTGATAAGAGAGAGAGAGAGAGGAGGTCAACTTCATGGATGGGAATTGGGGAATAAAATAAAGTAAGATTGCGAGGACGCAGAAACTTCCATATCGCACACGGACGCAGAAACTTCTTTCAGATTTTTAATTGACCCTTTTAGCTACGTACCCAAAAGCTTTCTGCAAAAATTTACTTTTTGTTTTGTTTTCCACTGTCCCGCCCTCGTATATCTGTGTGTTATTTTTCTCTCTCGCGCGCTCCAACCCCAACATAAAGGACTTACATAATTTCAAATGTGACACATATTTCCTAAAACCATGCATATATTCTTTTAGCATCCATCTTTCTATGACAAAATCTTGTTATTCTCGATTGAGATTTTATCGCAATCTCTGCAGAAAACGAAGTGGGCATAGCAAACTACTTATCATGAAGAGATCGACAATTATTGAGAGCGTCTTTAGAATCATCCTATCTGAATTTTTGTTCAGCCCTCTAAAGACGAAAAACTTTTGAAGTAGACAACTTTGTTGTCTGTAATCTGTTTTTTTCTTAACTTTTCTATATTCTCACACTTTTCTTCTGGTAAACTCTTATCCAAGCGAATGACTAATCCAAAAAATTTCACGAATTTTTTTGAAATTGAATAGAAATTTGTGACTAAACATAAAGAATAACCATAATATGAAGGAGAATTTAATTTATGTTAAACGCACCCTTATTGGTAAAGGAAACAGTGCTAGCTTCTCGACTGCTACAATTATTTTAATTCCCATGCACCTTTTAGTGCCTAATCTAGAAATGGAATTGCTTGAGCATATTTCTTTGTATGAAAGCTTACTGTACCTTCCCATTGGCAATGCTAATAAAAGTTGTTTATTTGCTAGCATGAGGCCACTAAATTAAATAGTAATTTTTTTCCCAAGTCAATTGGAATAATCCACTTAGGACATAATAATTTGACGGAGAGCCAATTAATTAATGGTTTACATATATATGACTGTGGGTATCATTCTTTTTGTTTTGTCACGTCATTTGTAGAATCTGTTAAATTAGTCAGAACATAAATATTCTAATAATCACTGTGTGAATTTTTCTTCGCTGTGTAGTGTGTTGAATACTATATGGACTAGACCATGACCCCATTCAAGTAGATAATCGAGTTGCCAGCCATATCATAGCCGATGGGCCAAACGATCGTGGCCGATGAAGGTTCATGTCGTTCGGTTTGGCCCTTTGGCTTGGGAAGGCCTAGATGGGCCGAGCGTACGTTGGGTTGAACACCAAGGAATGGCCCATCCAATAAGCTTAAGTATCAGAACTTGTTGGGCCAAACGATCATAGGCCAAGGATACTAGCCCAGACCATTCGGTGCATACCCAGTGTGTATTAATGGATCTCTGGGTTAGGTGGTTTTGGTTCGAGTTGTAAGGGCCCGACGCATGAGCCAACCCGGGAAGGCCATTAAAAGTCTGTTCAAGTACATGGGGGTAGCTACGGGGCAGACAAGTAGGTGCTTCTAGAACCTTTTAGAAGGCCAAGGTGGCAGAGCATCATCATTGGTTGTGTCACGTGACCGAAGCGATTACATGTCATGAGCTGGTGTCGAGCACGAGAAACTTAGAGAGCAAGTACACCCATGCCTATAAGTTCCCCTTTATCCAGTGTAAACGAAGAGAAACCCTAATCCCTATCTCACAGCCGCCTCTTCTTTTCTCGCATGGGGGGGGGGGGGGGGCTCCGCCTCCTCCCCCGGGCTCCTTCTCCCTCCTTCTCCTCCTCCCCCATCCATCTCCTCCCCTCCTTCGTCCTCCCCTCCCTTTTCGTCCTCTCCTTGCGGTTCTCTCTCCTCCATCTCTTCTGGTTCCGGCAGTTGTCGTGGTGTTGGCTACGGCTTCTTTGCCTAGCGGCTTGTCGGTCCAGCGGCCATCCACGCTGATCTCTTTGCTGGAAGTTATCGGTTGTACCTAACGGTCTATGGTTGGTTTGTTTTCTGATGGTGGTTTCTTGCGGCTGTGCTCTGGGCGGCGGCGTCGGGGATGGCTCGCTTGGATTTCGGATGCTGGGTTTTATGGTGGTTCTGTTGGTGGCGGTTGGTGGGGGGTGGTTTGGTTTTGGAGTTTTTTAGATTTTTAGGGTCTCTTTTTCAGGTGTTATGTTGCGGCTTGAGATGGATGTTTGGGGGCTGTAGCGTAGTCGGAGATCTGGTTGTTGGTGGTGAGGCGGGCTGCTTGTGGTGATGGTCAGATGGTGTTTCGTTGCTGTGGCTGCGGCCATTGTTGCTGTTCGGCGGGCAGGTTTTGGTGGTGCTTGTGACTCCGGTGACTGGAAGTGGTTGTCGGGCTGTTAACGGGGCAGCAACAGGGGCTCGTTCCCCGGGTTCCGAAGACGGCGGTGGCAGCGGCGGTCCATTTCTTGTCGCCGTGGTTGTGCATGTTAGGGTTTTTTTGTTTGGGCTGGCCCACATTTACTCATTGGTGGGCCTTTGGGGTGTTTTTAGGAGCATATTGTAAATCTGAGTTTTTAGACTCTGGGGGTGTGAGGCTTACGCCTTTTAGTGGTATTGTCGCAATGGGTTCCATTGATTGGTTTCTTACCAATCTTTGGTTTGGGTCTCGGATTGGTCAACTTTTTACTCTTCAAGCATTTTGTTGTTTTTCCTTGCTCCTATTAGTCTTGTAACAATTTCAAGATTAATGAAATTTTTTGCCTTTCAAAAAAAAAATACTAAAGTATAAACCATAGAGAAATACACACTCCTACATCTGAAACTCTGGTGCTTTGCTTTCTCTCTCTCTCAATCACATACTTGCTCGTCAAAGTGCTGTAGGTTCTTGTGAAAGGAGAAGCCAAGCCTTGCTCAAGGAAAAACCACTGCGGAATCACCCCCACACATGTTGCATATAATCTAGGGACTAGGGATTCTCGATGGGCATAATTGCAACTTTTTGACATAATAACCCCACACACGCTGCGTATAATCAAGGGCCTAGGGATTCTCGATGGGCATAATTGCAACTTTTTGACATAATAACCGACCATTATATTAGATGCCTAAGGCCCTTTTAATTAATTCAAACAGATTAAGCACATGGCCATAAAATGATGCACACACACACAAAATGTAAAGGATTGCTGAATTGTTTTGTGCAGCATGATTTTATGCGGAGAATAGATCTTAGTGCTCTCTATGGCGTGTGAATATTTGTCACTCAACTTTTGGTGTTCTTGAGATTTGTACGTACGGTTTGCGAATCAACCCAGTGGGAAAGAATAAAGGCTACCCAATTTGGATAAACCTTCCACAAGTGTACCAACATAGATACTAGCATGAATTCGTACAAATGGGGAAAACATGCTTGTATATATACGAGAGCGAGCAAAGCTACGGTGACCACATTTGGTAGTCATATCGATAATGAGTTTAAAATCTTCCTGTGACACAGGTGAAATCGTGGGTTTTCTACCACCGTCATTGTGGCCCCACGGTACATCTATTGTAGTAATTAGAACCATTTATATTGTCGAGCCCCCAAAATACGTAGTGTAACCACGCACAAAATTAGCTTGCTCGAACATGCATAGATATATCAAAAAATGAATTTTGGTTTATGAAATGGACTGTCATGGATAGTTTAAATTTAACATTATTGATAGAATCAAACAATTCATTTTATAAATCAAAATTCAATTATTGATTTAGTAATACTTGTCGATGTATGATTGAGTTAAGTTTTTTCGAGAATATACTACTCTGCGGGCTCTATAATGTAAACAATTCAAATTAAAACATTAAATGTCTGATGGAGCCCATAGGGGTGACGGAAACGGTAGGGTTTCCACTTTTGGCGGACATAATTTAATCCCATCTAGAATACCACGTGAGTTGTTCTTCATGCGATGGTAAAACACATGACGTGTTGCATTAAAGACGATTCAAATAATATGGTATTAAAAATATGATTACCAAAAGTGATCACCGTGGTATCACTGTACGAGTATGATTTCGAGGACATTGCTTTGCCCCATTTACACAATGTCCTCGAAATCATTATCCATCATCTAAGAAATCACGTTCGTCCAAGTCAGCAAAAGTATTGATCTTTTCTGCTATTTCTGCCTCTTCCATTTTAACAAATTTCTTTAAATTATAGGTTCTCCCCTCTCAAAATTGAATGCCCAACTAGCAAGGGCGGAGCTAAGCTTGGGCTGCAGGCCAGGTGAGCATGCAAAAAAACCAAAAAAAAAAAAAAATTTAAATGTAAAATTTAGATCCAACAAGTTTTAGCCCACTCCAAAATTTTCAGCCGAATCCATTCTAACAGTGGTCCAAAATAACAGCCCAACCCAACCAAAAACCCTCAACTCGGAAAACAAAATAGATCTGGAATTTCACACATCAAAGTGGGTCAAAACTCACCCAAAATCACTTCACAGTGTTTAATCCAAGAGTATTTCAAGTTCTGATACTTGATTAGGCTTAGGGTTTCGACTGAACTGAGTTAATCTGTTCTGCGATTTGTTTCTCTGACTGGGACTGGTTCCATTGCGACTTGAGAGAGAGAGAGAGAGAGAGAGAGAGAGAGAGAGAGCTCCGACTGGTTAAATTGCTACTCTGTTTGTCTTGGATCTTGATCGAAAAACAAGTAACAGTAAACGGTATGTTCTAGATTAACGTTTTGTACGTTCTTCTTCTTTGTTTTGCTTTCGGTGTGTTTGAGATAAGCACATGTTCTTCTTCTTTGTTTATATGAATGAGTCCAAAACTCTTGAGTTTTTTATATTTCCTCCAGACCCCACCAACAAATAAAATAATACTAGCACTTTATTTCCACCACTTGGAACTTGGAAGAATACTTATCTACATATAAAAAATGATACATACAAATTTTGCACCACAACCCACCACAATCTCACTCACATGGGGTGTGGGGCCTGGGGCCTGCGGGAGTCTAGTATGATTAATGTTTTGGCTCCGCCCTTGCCAACGAGGACATTCGGGAGTCTTTGAACGACTTATTTACAATTCATTTCTCTATTCTCGTTTCTAGTATGATTCCTCCATGGTAATCAACTATAAATATTTAACTAACATGTCTTCTTCATGATTGATTGGAGGTCATTTTGTTTGCTTTTCAATTTCCTTGTAGAGCTATCCCTCGTGTCATTCAGATTTATCATTTTTGTTTCAGTTTTCACCAATGTCTCTTAAATAAATTACTCTTTTGCCTCAGATTAGGGTAATGATTTTCGAGTTGCTGTTTTTTATGAATTATACATTGCCAGTGTTTTTTTTATTTTTATATTTTTTTTATGTTACTGCAATCCGCGCAAAAAACTGAAACCGATCCGCGACTCACGAATTGGATTGAAATTGGACCATGTCACTTTTGATCCGGACACGGATTGCAATTTCAAAAAACGTGACTTGCAGATTAGGTTCGGAATAAGAGCCCAATCATTATTTGGGTCGACAAATAGAGGAAAAAGAACAAAGATTTCCGAAAATTGACTGTTGGATACAAAAGATAGGAACGAATGAATCGGCCATCGACAGTGCGATTACCTGATTAACATTTGCATTGGCGATTTACGCAATTCACCTTTTGACTCTTCCATATCCTATTCCTATCTAGGGTTCGAATCACTAGCATATCAAAATCAATTAAAAAGATATTCTCTAGTGTCCTTTGCTTTGTTTCAGGTGGATAACTAGTCATTCAAATAGACCAGAATATGAGACACAAAACAATGTAGGATGCTTTCTTGCGTTTTGATGCCGTTTCTCTCGGTCCCTTTTAATCTTTGTAATTTGTTTTCAAAGATTAATAAATTTCTTTGCCGTTCAAAAAAAAAAACAAAACAATGTAGGATAATGTGAATTCCAAAACACACAAACAAAGGAGAAACTACAAAGGAAATGAACGAAAAACCAATTTTAAGTTCGTGGAGTAGTTACGTTATATTATACTTACACTGCAAGACAGTCCCTAATCATGGAGCCATGGACATAGTAGCTAGAGCAAGAAAGAGGACAGGCCACGAAGTTAACTTGGCCGGCACGGCCTGCCTCCCGAGACATCTCGATTATGTAGCAGTAAACACACATTTGGTTAGGTACATGATCAGTTGTTGATTCCAAGAGGGCAGCCAACTTTCTGGTTCCCAGTGAGACTAAATATATGTGATCGGGCTTATGCTTGCAGTCCAGAGGCGCTTTTGTTTTGTCTCTCCTCAAGATTGGATCCTAAAACCACTTTCTTAGGTTGGTTGTTAGGCTTGGAGAGATCCAGGCCAAACATAACCCCGTGATCGGCATGGTCTAGATGGTACAGAATCTCGTCTACGAATATGGTTGAGTAAGGATGATTTCCGATGCAATTATGGTAAATGCCCCATGAATCGGTATCGACATCGTACGAAATAAGTGAATGATAACAAAGCATAACAATCCGCTTCTTGCCGCCGTCACGGCCGAGAACTGCATGCCCGTCCACTATACGTATATTCTTGTAGCACCCATCTCTCTCTTACAAAATCTTGGTTATTCTCGATTAAGATTTTTTTGCAATCAGCCAATAATGAGTGGAATAGCAAACTACTTATCATAAAAGAGCTCATAGTTTTTGAGAGCGTCTTTAGAATCGTCCTATCTGAAATTTTTTTTTTTTGACCTCTAAAGACCAGGAACTTTTGAAGTAGAAGTCTTTGTTGTCTTTAATCTTTTTTTTTCCCCAACTTTTCTAGATTCTCATACTTTTCTTCTAGTAACTCTTACCCAGGCGAATGACTAATCCAAAAATTTTCACGAAAAATTGAATAGAATTTTATCACTAAACATCAAGAATAACCATAATTTATGTTAAACGCACCCTTAATATAGTACTAACAGGTTTTGTTATGCCAAAATGATCCGATTAGTGCTTAATCTACAATTAGATGCCTTAAGGCCCCTTTAATTAATTCAACTAGAATAAACAGTCCTGTAATCAGGGGCGGAGCCACATGGAGACAAGAGGGGTCAGTTGACCCCCCTGACCCCCAAATTTTTATAGGGATTTTACTAGTATACCTCACAAAATTGCTAATTGACCCCTCTTTGATTTTTTTTTTTTGCCCCCCCGAACCAAAATCCTTGCACCCTCCTGAACGCATCTAATTCTTGCCCCTCCCTGAACCAAAATCCTGGCTCCGCCCCTGCCTGTAATTCCTTCACCTTTTGGTGTTCTCGAGAGTTGTACGGTTTGCGAATCAACCCAATTGGATACATTAACATGCATGGATTCTAGCATGGAGTCATACATTGGCGTAACCATGTCTTGTCTATATACACACCGGAGTAGCCTGTAGGACCTGTTGCACGTGATTTCAAAATATGATCATTATGTGGTCATCATGATAGTTCTCCCTCCGTCCGAAAATGTTTGACACACATATACATTTTTTAAGGTATAATGAATTATATATGCAATATGAATATTGTTTGATAGATTTTGCTTAAATTTAATAAATTAACAAAAAAAATCCTATTGTAAAAAGTTGTATAAATTTCAAAATAAAGATGATTTTTCGAGAGGTGTGAATAGTGTTTTTAGCCAAACATTTTGAGACGGAGGGAGTATTATTGTATACAAAGTCGCATGTTAGTTCTTTCCTTTGCTCCATTTACGAATACGATAATTAGGTACAGGGCAGGCCCATGGAATTTGGGTGCCCAATGCCCAATCGCCATGTGGTGCCCTATACAATTTTACAGCTAAACAACAAAAGTGGTATAATTTGTCTATTCGAACACAAAATTTCATTATGGTTTTGGTTAGCCCTTCAAATTCATTTTTAGGAACATTTTGACACTACAAGTTTACAACTTTAGTGGTAAATTGGAAAATTAAATGCCCTCACTGGCATACATGATACACACAAACAGCTGTTAAAAAAAAAAACCAAGCTCGAGCCACATACAAGCCAAGTCCAAGTCACAACAACAGCTCATATGATCACAGATTCATTTTCATCAGGTTAATAGACCTACACATAGACCTACACACATGTAGTGCCTTGTGGAATCACTTCACACATTGAGTAGCCACCGAAGATGGAAGCGCTGACACATTAAATAGGGGTGGAATGATGCATTTTGGACTTCATCTTTCGATGTGGGACAAGTCGGACAACACTTAAGAGTAGGGAGTATTGGTTTTGCTTTATGTTGGCTTCCTTTGGTAGTCCCGCATTGAATACTTGTTAAACACTCACCACTAGGGAATCCCTTATAAATAAAGCCGGCCTCTAAACCCCTGATTGTGAGAGAAAAGTTTCAAAAGTTTAACTAGCCTTGGGCCTTTTGGGCTTCTTGGCTCTATAAAAAGACCCATATTCAAACCTGGTACCAAATTGTTTGGTAGTGTCCCTGATTTGGATCTTTTTGGGAGTGCCCTAAGCCCAGGCCTTGGGCATGGGCTGGCTCTAATTAGGTATGACAATAATATCACAGATTCACATGTATAAGGTATCTACCTTACTAGCTAGCCGAATTAGTTCGAGACATATGTTCAAGCACGAGAAAGATCATATTAGACCGCAAAACTCGAATTTTAGGAGGAAAATAAGAACAGACTACAGTTTAGTTGGGATGAGTATATCGTTGCATTCGGGAGTCTTTGAACGACTTATTTGAAACCAATTAGTTCCTTTATTCTCGTTTCTAGTATGACTCCTCCATTACATTAACATAGAATGCCTTGCCCAGCTCCTTAACGCATTGAGCCGATGTGGTGATCTGATCATGTCAATTTGAGAATATTTAACATACACACCCACATTGTAATCACTTTTTGCATGTTAAAGATCCTCCATTGTCCAACTTGATACTAGCTTATGGGAGAGAGAGAGAGAGAGAGAGAGAGAGAGAGAGAGAGAGAGAGAGAATATGAAGGTTTGTGAAGAGGATGTATATAGGGAGTTTTGGGATTTTTGTTTTGTGAGGAAATTGAGGTGTGATGGAGGCTTTATATAGGGTTTTGAGTTGAGATGCTTGAGTACTACATTGTGGATAAAAAAGCAAAGCGATAAAGAAAAATATTCTAAAAGATTGTCGTACAAAATTATCCTTGATTTATCATTGCATTGAAAGGGACCTAGTTTCTCCCTCTCTCTTTGTGTGTGTATTGATTCTAATAGCAAGTTGGACGTTGGAGAATCCTTAATATGCATGATATTAATTACCATGTGGGGCTTACATTTTTTATATTCCCAAATTGACAACATTGACCCTGACGTAGGGGCACATACATATTTAGGCCCCGTTACGTTCCGCTAAAAAAAAACTGTTTTGTTTTAACTCAAAAACTATCTCATTCCACTAACAAAAAGCCACTTAGTTTTTTTGCAAAACTAAAAACCAAAAAAGCCAAAAAAACTAGTTAGTGGAACAAGTTAGTTTTTTTTTGCAAAACTAAACATACAAAAAACTAGTTTAATGGAACAAGTTAGTCTAACGTATTCAGTCTAACGTATTCTATATATCCACGCACTTAGGTGGGATGCGTTTACGTAATTTGGGGTCCCACTAAATGTGTGGTTATGGAGAATACTGTAGCATTATGTGAAAGTTATACAAGAGAATATATGTAATAATTTGTGTTTTTATTTGAGCGTTCTCTCATGAGGTGAAAAAAGATATCAGGTTTATCCGAATTGGTCCCTCAATGGAAAGATTCCCCTCTAAATTCAAATCCAAGAAAATGTGCTTAAAATAGCCAATCAGCCTTTTACGACACCGCATAGTACAAAACTTGTGTAGGGGAGGTTATATCTGTGAAGGAGGAGCGAGACTAAATAATTTGATGATATGTACATATGTGTATATATATATTCAATGTAATAGTAAGACTTTTTCAAATTCAATGTAATAGTAAGACTTTTTCAAATTATAGCAGGGGCGACAGCTCCTACTGACTCCCCTCAGCTCCATCCATGGGCCGCTACGTGATGGCTAACGTCCTCCTCCTCCACACATTTCTTTATGACTTAGTACTAAGTCTATAAATCGATCCCACAGAAATATGTGATAAAGGTGTACGGGTGAATTTGGATAGAAAGGATTTGAACTCGTCTTTTTTTGCCGTAGCTCATCCAAAGGAGGAGATAAGCATGAGCATTGTTTCTTTGATCGAAGAGAGAGAGAGAGAGAGAGAGAGAGAGAGAGAGAGAGAGAGAGAGAGAGAGAGAGAGAGAGAGAGAGAGAGAGAGAGAGAGAGAGAGAGAGAGGAGGTCAACTTCATGGATGGGAATTGGGGAATAAAATAAAGTAAGATTGCGAGGTCGGGTCCTGGCATATCACACACGGACGCAGAAGCGTCTTTCAGATTTTTAATTGATCCTTTTAGCTACGTACCCAAAAGCTTTCTGAAAAAATTTACAACTACTTTTTGTTTTGTTTTCCTCTGTCCCGCCCTCGTATATCTGTGTGTTATTTTTCTCTCTCGCGAGCTCCAACTCCAACATAAAGGACTTACATAATCACAAATGTGACACATATTTCCTAATCCATGCATATATTCTTTTAGCATCCATCTTTCTCTGACAAAATCTTGGTTATTCTCGATTGAGATTTTATCGCAATCTGCAGAAAACGAAGTGGGCATAGAAAACTACTTATCATGAAGAGATCGATAATTATTGAGAGCGTCTTTAGATCGTCCTATCTGAATTTTTGTCAGCCCTCTAAAGACGAAAAACTTTTGAAGTAGACAACTTTGTACTGTTTAATTTGTTTTTTTCTCAACTTTTCTATATTCTCATACTTTTCTTCTAGTAACTCTTATCCATGCATGCAAATGACTAATCCAAAAAAATTCACGAATTTTTTTGAAATTGAATAGAAATTTATGACTAAACATAAAGAATAACCATAATATGAAGGAGCATTTAATTTATGTTAAACGCACCCTAATTGGTAAAGGAAACAGTGCTGGCTTCTCCACTGCTACAATTATTTTAATTCCCATGCACCTTTTAGTGCCTAATCTAGAAATGGAATTGCTTGAGCATATTTCTTTGTATGAAATCTTACTGTACCTTCCCATTGGCAATGCTAATAAAAGTTGTTTATTTGTTAGAATGAGGCCACTAAATTAAATAGTAATTTTTTTCCCAAGTCAATTGGAATAATCCACTTTGGACATAATAATTTGACGGAGAGCCAATTAATTAATGGTTTACATATATATGACTGTGGGTATCATTCTTCTTGTTTGTCACGTCATTTGTAGAATCTGTTAAATTAGTCAGAACATAAATATTCTTATAATCACTGTGTGAATTTTTCTTCGTTGTGTAGTGTGCGCTGAATACTATATGGACTAGACCATGACCCCATTCAAGTAGATAATCGATTGCCAGCCATATCATAGCTGATGGGCCAAACGATCGTGGCCGATGAAGGTTCATCTCGTTCCGTTTGGCCCTTTGGCTTGGGAAGCCCTAGATTGGCCGAGCGTACGTTGGGTTGAAGACCAAGGAATGGCCCATCCAACAAGCTTAAGTATCAGAACTTGTTGGGCCAAACGATCATAGGCCAAGGATATTAGCCCAGACCATTCGGTGCATACCCAGTGTGTATTAATGGATCTCCGGGTTAGGTGGTTTTGGTTTGAGTTGTAAGGGCCCGACGCATGAGCCAACCCGGGAAGGCCATTAAAAGTTTGTTCAAGTACATGGAGGTAGCTATATTTGCTAGCATGAGGCCACTAAATTAAATAGTAATTTTTTTCCAAGTCATTTGGAATAATCCACTTAGGACATAATAATTTGACGGAGAGCCAATTAATTAATGGTTTTATATATATATATATATATATATACAGTCCCGATCCCTTAAGGGATCCCTTAAATGGGATTCCGTGCGGACTTGGCCCTTTTTCAACTTTCCGGATCAAATTTTGACGATCCGAACCGCTCAATGTTTTTAAAATGCATTTTCCAAGGCCTACGCGGAAAATATTCAAAAAAAAATATCCGGAAGGGCTTGATCGGATCAGTTTTTGTTAAAAACACTATATATAGCGTTTTTAACAAAAACTAATCCGATCAAGCCCTTCCGGGTATTTTTTTTTGAAGATTTTCCGCGTGGACCTTTAAAAATGCATTTTAAAAACATTGAGCGGTTCGGATCGTCAAAATTTGGCTCGGAAAGGTGAGGTCCGCACGGAATCCCATTTAAGGGATCCCTTATTAGATCATTGGTGTATATATATATATATGTGCGGAGAGCTTCTACTCCGGGATCCCGGATTACAGGCTTTTGGGTGTTTTTTTTGTTTTGCAAATTGTTTTGGAAAAAATCCGAGCCGTCCAATGTGTTCAAAAAGTGTTTTCCAGGGTCTACACGGGAAATCTTCAAAAAAAAAATACCGGGAAGGCTTGATCCAAATAGTTTTTCGCAAAAACTGTATATTTACAGTTTTGCGAAAAACGGCTTGGATCAAGCTCTTCCTGGTATTTTTTTTTGGAGATTTCCCATTTGGACCCTTGAAAACACCTTCTGAACACATTGGACGGCTCGAATCGTCAAAAAAATATCGGGAACAAGGAGGTCCGGAATCCCGGATCCCGGACTAGAAGTGTTACTGATATATATATATGTGGTTGTGGGTATCATTCTTCTTGTTTTGTCACGTCATTTGTAGAATCTATTAAATTAGTCAAAACATAAATATTCTAATAATCACTGTGTGAATTTTTCTTCGCTGTGTAGTGGGCTGAATACTATCTGGACTAGACCATGACCCCATTCAAGTATATAATCGAGTTGCCAGCCATCATAGCCGATGGGCCAAACGATCGTGGTCGATGAAGGTTCATCTCGTTCCGTTTGGCCCTTTGGCTTAGGAAGGCCTAGATGGGCCGAGCGTACGTTGGGTTGAACACCAAGAAATTAATGGCCCATCCAATAAGCTTAAGTATCAGAACTTGTTGGGCCAAACGATCATAGGCCGAGGATATTATCCCAGACCATTCGGTGCATACCCAGTGTGTATTAATGGATCTCCGGGTTAAAGTGGTTTTGGTTCAGGTTGTAAGGGCCCGACGCATGAGCCAACCCGGGAAGACCATTAAAAGTCTGCTCAAGCACATGGACGTAGCTACGGGGCAGACAAACAGGTGCTTTTAGAGCCTTTTAGAAGGCCAAGGTGGCAGAGCATCATCATTGGCTGTGTCACGTGACCGAAGCGATTACACATGACGTCATCAGCTCCTGTCGAGCACGAGAAACTTAGAGAGCTGAGAGCAAGTACACCCATGCCTATAAATACTAAGGGATAAACCATAGGGAAGTACACACTCCTAGATCTGAAACTCTGGTGCTTTGCTTTCTCTCTCTCGCTCAATCTCGTGCTTACTTGCTCGTCGGAATGCCGTAGGTTCTTCTGAAAGGAGAATCGAAGCCTTGCTCAAGGAAGAACTACTGCAGAATCACCCCACACACGCTGCGTATAATCAAGGGCCTAGGGATTCTCGATGGGCATAATTGCAACTTTTTGACATAATAACCGACCATTATATTAGATGCCTAAGGCCCTTTTAATTAATTCAAACAGATTAAGCATATGGCCATAAAATGATGCACACACATAAAAAATGTAAAGGATTGCTGAATTGTTTTGTGCAGCTAGCATGATTTTACGCGGAGAATAGATCTTAGTGCTCTCTACGGCGTGTGAATATTTGTCACTCAACTTTTGGTGTTCTTGAGATTTGTACGTACGGTTTGCGAATCAACCCAGTGGGAAAGAATAAAGGCTACCCAATTGGATAAACCCTCCACAAGTGTACCAACATATAGATTCTAGCATGACATGTCCACTTCTTCTTTGTTTTTCCTCTGTACCAAAAAAAAAAATAGATTCTAGCATGAATTCGTACAAATGGGGAAAACATGAATGTGTGTACACACATACGGCGAGCGAGCAATGGCTAGGGATGGCAATTTCATCCGACCTGTTCGAATCCGATCCGATCCGATCCCCGATCCGAATGGATCGGCGTTTTGGAGATCCGTTCGGGGATCGGGTAGGATATGGGAATTTTTTTTTAAAAAAATTGGGGATCGGATAGGATGCGGGGATAGGTGTATCCCCGCCCCGAATCCGATCCGATCCCCGCCCCGCCCCCAAATCCTACCCGATCCGTCCCCGAATCCCCGTTTTTATTTATATTAAATATATAATAATAATAATAATAATAATAATAATAATAATAATAATAATAATAATATATTTAGGGTTTGAGGTACCGAAGAAAAGTAACCTAACATAGTGTTGTTGTTACTGCTTTGCTATTGTGTTTGGTGTTTTTTTTTATGGTTACTGGCTACTGCTACTATGAACTGATGTTGCTTAAAGTCTGTTTGTTCTGTTCATGATATTTTGTTGTAATGTTGTTGACTCATGAGTCATATCTGATAGGTTGTTGCCTCTAATGGCTCATGATAAAGTCTTTTTTAGTACTACTGTACGTGGATTGGAAATTTGGAATTTAGATGCTCTTGTGGAATGAATATGCTGGATATTTTTTTTTTGTTGTTGATATAGGCATGTGATATGATGAATTATGGAATATTGAAAATTCCCCGAATCCCCGTTTTGGATCCCCGTTCCCCGTTTGAAGCGGGGATGGAGGGGAGAAAATAATCCCCATTGCGGATCGGGTCGGGGACGGGGATGGGGGAGGGATTCGGGGATCGGGGACGGGGATAGTAGTCTCCGGCCCGCCCCGTCCCCATTGCCAACCCTAAGCATTGCTACGGTGACCACATTTGATAGTCATATCAACGATGAGTTTAAATAATTTCAGCCATAGGTGAAATCTTGGGTTTTCCACTACGTCATTGTGGCACCAAGGCATATTTATTGTAGTAATCAGAATCATTCATCTTATCAGGTCCCCAGAATACGTAATGTAACCACGCACAAAATTAGCTTGATCGAACATCTATAGATATATCAAAACATGAATTTTTGGTTTAAGAAATAGACGGTCATGGATAGTTTAAATTTAACATTTCTGATAGAATCAGACAATTCATTTTATAAATCGAAATTCAATTATTGATATGGTACTTGTCGATGTCTGATGAAGTTAAGTTTTTGCGAGGATATACTATTCTACAAGCTCTGCAAGGTAAATAATTCAACTTTAAAACATGTATGATGGGTCCACAGGCGGTGGCAGAAACGTACCGTAGGGTTTCCACTTGTAGCGGACATAATTTAATCCCATACCCATACCACGTGAGTTGTTCTTCATGCGATGGTAAAACACATGACGTGTAGTGCGTGTTTGATCAATGCATTAAAGACGATTCAAACAGGACAGTGTTGGGCGTACAGATTGGGGCGTACAGAAAACGTACCGATCGCGTTCGGGGACCCACTTTTGAGTCTCACTTGGAACGGTGGGACTTTGGTTGGAGTACTTTCAGACGATTCAAATAATATGACTATAAAAATAAAAAAAAAACCCAATGGACAAACCGAAATCCAAAAGATCAAAGACGAAGAGAAACAAACCCAAAACCGCCAAACCCCGGAATTAAAACTCTAGAAAAAGAAAAACACACCTTCCTCGAAATCATCATCCTCATCTAAGAAACATGCACCTTCCTCCAAGTCATCAAAAATATTGATCCTTTCTGCTATTTCGGCCTTCTCTATTTTAACAAATTTCTTTAAATTTTAGGTTCTCTTCTCTCGAAATTGGATGCCCAACGAGGACATTCAGGAGTGATGGAAGCTAATATTTTTATTCTATAAATATAAGAATTATTTTTATCAGTAGAACCGTTTTTATTTTAATCAAGATTTTCTAGAAGTATTTAGTTTCCTAATTTGTTTTAATCTAGTATTCCTACTTTGTAGGTTGCTTGGTCAAGAGGAATTAAAGTTAATTTTGGTTCCTTTTAGTATTTTAGCATTTAGGAAGTTTCCTGTTGTGCCGCCTGTTTTGGCAAAATTTCTTTTATTCGATGGTATTGAAATTTAGGAATATCTCAAAAATCTTTTTATTTTGGTAATTATTGATTCAATTAGCGATTTACTGGGATTCAGCTTCCTGTTTTTCTGATTCTTTTCCGGTCTTAGTTAATTTTCTAGTATAAAAGGGGTTATAGGGTGGCATCATTAAAAGTTGGTTGTTTATGAATTAAGAAAATCAAGTTTTTACTCATTATCGTTTGTTCAAAGATGGAGTACCTGTGGCTCAAATATTATTCATATTTTCACTTACAAATAATTTCATAAAAGGAGGCTGCCCTACATCATCAGGGAGTCCTTGAACGACTTATTTGCAATTCATTTCTCTATTCTCGTTTCTAGTAGGATTCCTCCATTGTAATCACGTTTTGCATGGTAAAGATCCTCCAATGTCCAACTTGTTACTAGGGGAGGGAGAGAGAGAGAGATGAGGTCCTTTTCAATTAAACAATCGCATGTCAAGGCTAATCCGTACGATCTTCCGGAATATTTTGTTACTTTTCTCTCTCTTCAATATTCTAGGCATCTCAACTCACAACCTACAAGTGGTGGCTAGCTCATGCGGCAGAGTTCTTGGATGCTGTACACTGCATTTTGAGATCGAGTCTCATTTCCTTCTTCCCCATGTCATAGATTAAGAATGACAAATGATACAAAAAAAAAATCCCAATCAGGCCGGCTCTGACATTTGTGAGCCGTAAAGCTATTTTTTTTTAAAATGGGGCCCTCAATCTACTTTGAATAGTTTGAATAAGTCATTACAATCATTTGAGAGTACAAGTACCAAAAATCGATAACCATTACAATAATTCAATTTTTATATAGGCCTAATTATTATATGGGGGCCATCAAAATTAGTAAAAAAATCGGAAGCATAAAGCGTTGGCTTTACATGCTTGAACTCAAAGTCAGCTCTGTTCCCAACTCACGCGCCACCTTTAGCGTATAGTGGTAAAACTCTATATATAGCTTCCATCACACCTCAATTTCCTCACAGCAAAAATCTCAACTCAGTATACATCTCTTCACAAACACCTTCACATCCTCTCTCTCTCTCTCTCTCTTTCTCTCTCTCTCTCTCACACACAATAATGGGCACGAACGGGGTGATGGATTTGGTGGCCCAAAGGCCCCTGGTGATATTCAGCAAATCCAACTGTTGCATGAGCGACAGCATTAAGATACTCTTCTACGGTTTCGGTGCAAACCCTGCGATCTACGAACTCGACGAGCTTCAAAATGGGCAGCAACTGGAGAGGGAACTTGTGGCGTTGGGGCAGTGGCCGATCGTGCCGGCGGTGTTCATAGGTGGCAAAATCGTTGGTGGTCCGAACGAGATAATGAGCCTTCATGTCAAGGGGGAGCTTGTGAAAATGCTCAAGAAGAACAGGATTATATATCTCTAGAAATGATATACTACAAGTAAAATAAAAAAAATCCCAAGTGGATGTCCAATATGCCTTAGCTATATATTATAGCAAGAACTGTAGAATCTGTTCTTGCATTTTGTAATGAGTTATGACTGAGGCTCTTGTATTACTACTAGTAATTGATGATTCTCTTTGTATGAAGAGAGCTTAATTTAATGGGAAACTTGTGTTCTATAAGGTGCTTTTCTTTTTGTTGTAATACTTAATAATATCAGACTAATTCGATCAGTTAGTAACTTAGTATTATGGTAAACCAATAATGGAAGGTGAGCATGTCTTTTAAGACCCAAATGTTGAGTCTATGCATCCACATTTGGGGGGATAAACGTGGAGGTATGGATTGATGAGATGGTACAATTGTTGATAATATAGATAATAAAGTTACAGAAACTCTAAGTACGTAACAGGAAAAATATCCCCGAAAACCTCCCCAAAAATAGTGTATTCACTGAGTGAATCACACCCGTCGCTTTTGTTTTCGGGGAGATTTTTCATGTTACGTACCAAGCCTCATAAAGTTATTAAATTAATAATCACACCCTCTAACAACTGAGTTGAGTTGGTGGTTAACAATCTACTAATGTGGTATCAGAGCAGGCAAACGATCCTATTTCTGAATCAGTAGGTTTTTCATTTTTCATTAATATTCTACTTAAGTTCGGTAAAGGAAACAGTTCTCCATTTACGCACCATCAACAAAATGACCTCTTGGAGGTGACATCAAGAAAGTGAGGTGGTGAAAGTAAGTCAAGTGGACTTGTAAAAGTATTCTTATACTCCGGACAACTTCCCAATGAGGACAATAATGTAATTAACAGTACTAGAAGTTTTTCAGGTAGCATGAACTCCCCATTCAATTCATGTTATAACAACTTTTTTTGGCTTTTAATGTGTTGGACTCATCGATCTACTCATGGAGATGTGTGGAGAGTCGATGGATATCTGGAGTGGTACTATGTTTGTTTCCACTGTTGGATCGCCAAGTATGCTCCAGACACCTCCACAGCCGCCGCCAGAAAGCTCAAAAACCCGTTGCCAAATCGACTGGATTCAAGAGCCAAAACCCAGATCTAGGCCTCCGTAGTCCAAAAATTATGGGGAAAGTAACGGAGCATTATTTTTAGCAAAAGTCTTGAAAAAAAATAATAACCCAGTTGTATATTGGTAAGAATTTGATTGTCGGCAATCGTGTTGTTTCATAATATTAATTTCAAACTTTAGACTTAGAATTGAATGCTTGGATCAAACACTTATAAATATAAAAAAATCGATTGAGTTATTATTATTACTCCCTCCGTCCCTTTTTAAATGTGTTACTTCGTAAATCCAACTTATTAAAGAAATATCATCATTACACCTTTCACATCAAGTTTTTCCTTTACTTTACACTTTTCACATCAACTTTTACCTTACTTTCCAAAATTATCCTCCACTTTTATCCATTAACTCTTTACCCACTAACTTTTCAAAAGGGCAAAATGATAATTGTACAAACTTCTATCCATTAACTTTTCAAACTACACACTTATTTAGGGACAGCCCAAAATGGAAATGTCTACACTTAAAAAGGGACGGAGGGAGTATTTTTTTACGTACAAAACAATGAATATGATCATTGCAGTAAGATTCGTTGTGGGTTCCACACAAATTGGGTTATGTTTGCCCAATTTTAGGTGGGTGAACAAAATTACTTTTCACCAGAATTGTCTACGATAATTAGCTACAAGATCCCAATCCTCCATTAGATTTTGATGTTGACAAGAACAAATTGGATTGACCGACCATTTGATGCCTCTTATATGGCCCTTTCCACAAAGAATAATCTCGTGCTAATAAGATGATGAAGAACATGTAACAGGATTGCTCACAGTGTTTTGTGCTTTAATCCAATGAATTTATTCGGAGAATTATGTCTTAGTGGCTTTCTATTCCAAGAAAAATACTACACGTACACAAGTTCGCGTACGTCAAATGCACGGACGGTGTATCTTAACCGTCTGTGCGCATTTTCGACGGTCCGGATTTTAAATAAATTGTTCACGCGAACAATTTGTTTGTTTGCACGAACAAATTATTTAAAATCCGGACCATTAATTTTTGATATGGACGATTGAGATGAGCTACGTGCATATGGCGTACGCGTGTGTGCGTACCCATAGCCACGTTCTCGATAGGAAGGAAAAATGGGCATGGCAGCTTCTTTCTTTTTCTCCTCCACCTGGACCACCTTGTATGGATAGTATGAGGATTTTTCCCCTTTTTTTGATAACTCGATTTTCGGACAAGTTTGCATGCACCTCGACTGATTCCGGGCTATGGAATTAACGACTGGACAAACCTCTAGTGGCCCTAAGGTTTGAAATGTTTGGCCTCTGTAAAAATGATATAAATGACCTCATTCAAGTGACACTTATTGCTTTCTCATAACCACTTGGAGTTTATCTTCTTTTCTGTTACCATGACTCTTTTAAAGGTTACCAGGCACAATTTATTTTTTCTGAATTTCTCCACTCCTTGTCATCCCTCCAGCTTTCTGTTTTCTTGAATTATACCGGATGCAAATCGATTGAATTTCAGAAGTACCGAAAAAAGGTCGAAGAAGAAGAATTGGTGAAACGACGAGGCTAGCTCAATTTGTCAGAGTCGTTACCCCCATAGGTCTGGTCTTGCGGCACATAGCTTTGTCAGTCTCCTAGAACTTGCACGTTCTAAGATCGTGGAAAAGAGGTTGATTTCGCGGTGGGTGTCTCTGCTTTCGCCCGTCAGTAAACCTTCCAATTTCCAATCTAGTACGAATTTTTCGACAGCATCAACAATCAAACACAACCTTAGTGACAAACATGGTGTTACTTCATCATATGTTGTGGCAAAACACAGCAATATGTAATATGCATGCACCCTACGTTGTTAAGGCTACGTCAGGGTCAATGCTGTCAATTTGAGAATATAGAACCATGTGGTGTTACTGGTGTTATCACTTCTGGATAAAGGATCGATCCTTCCATTAGCAACATGCTACACGTACAACGCTAATTTCGTACCTTGGAATAATTTTTTCGGTTGCTTTTCTATCCGATATCTAATCTGATAAAGCATCGCGAAATAATCATCGTCTGTTTTCCCTTAAAAAGGACTTATCCACCACCTTAATCACCTCTATATATATATATATATAACTTCCATCAGGTCTCATCTTTCTCACAGCAAAATCTCAACTCCCATCTTCACAAACTTCTCTCCCTGTAGTATCTTACTCCTTCTTCAACCAACAACAATGGCAGTGATGGATTTGGTAGGTCAAAAGCCCTTGGTGATCTTCAGCAAAAGCAATTGTTGCATTTGCTACACCATTAAGAAACTGTTACATGGTTTTGGTGCAAATCCTGTGGTTCACGAGCTAGATGAGCTTTCAAATGGGCAGCAACTGGAGAGGGAGCTGGTGGCACTGGGGCAGCAGCCAAGTGTACCGGTCGTGTTCATAGGGGGTAAGTTGGTTGGTGGTTCAAATGAGATCATGAGCCTCCAAGTCCAGGGGAAGCTAGTGAAAATGCTCAAAGATAATAACATCATATATGTGTAGAACAAGGGGAAAAAAGCCCTAAGCTCCAATAATATTTTCCCAAGAACTATAGTAGATGTTTTTGCTTTTCGTAGCGAACGGGAATTTAGGCTATAAACCAAAGGAGTAGTTGCTGAGAACTTGTATTCTCCACGGCGTATTTTCCTTCTGCTACACTAAATGATATGATCGGGCATTACTATGCGCGTGTCGCAACACTTATCAAGTATAATAATCAGTAAAGCACGAGTGTCCGATACTTCTTGGTATGACTATTTGTAAAGGATGAGTGTCCCAAGACTTCTCAAGTATTAGCATTACTGTAATTTTCTAGATAAGAAAGAAGCCATGTAACAAGACCCTAAATCTTAAAATTAACAAGACCCTAAATCTGTAAAGGAAATAGCATATCCAGTTTAAAAAAGTAAACAGATATTAAAATTATTGACAGAAAACTAGTACATAACCCATGTAACAAGACCCTAAATCTTTGTTGTAACTTCTCTGTTACTGATCTGCCCGAATGAAACTCTATGTACATATTCGTTTACCAACAAGATAAAGCCTTCCACATGTATCAGCAGTTGAGGAATCGGAATTGTGTCTTCGAGTCCTCTCCCCTTCCGAGCAGAGCAGTCTCTGTCTTCCGACATGTTGCCTTTCATCACCAATAACTGTGACTACACAAGCACTTTAGAGAAGCAACAAATTTCAGTTCAACAAGCAGCATAATAAGATCTTCTCCACCCATGGAGTTGCGTTTACTTACTAGTTACTGCCAACTTAGCTAGAAATCGAAGAAAACATCATAATCATTATAAAGCTGGAGGGATGGGTGTGTGTGCGTTTCTGGGATAAAAGAAACAAGAAACATGAATAAAACAGTAAAGTTTTGAGACACCAAATGGTTCACTTCATAAACCATTACACTGCTAGTCTCCCGCATGTACTGTGAGAGAGGGAACGCTTCATGCCATGAATATCAATCACTTGCAGCATCAATGATAAAAAGAATATTAAGAACAGCGAACAGAATCACCTAGATAGCTCAAATATGTGAGGGACAATTATTATATAACAAAAGCACCAAGAGCTGGTGTCTTGAAAAGGATTATTCTCTCGAAAATATATTTAGAAAATAAACCAGAAAGCATTGTCTAATTTGATACTTCAATACATGGCTACTTTACTCTAGCTTCTAGGTTAGCATTCCTTCGCCAATTTTCTACTGCTCTCTTAACAGTGGCATTTGCCTCCCGTATCTCTTCAGAAGAGAACTTGTGTTCAACAATTCCCAAAGGTCCAGGCTGTAGTACATTAATCACCGTTTCCATCTCCTGTTCAAGCTGCCTGTGAAACAACATTAAAAGTTTCGCCAAAAGGTAAACATTTTATGCACTTATCATGAAATCCATACACAGAAACAAACAAATGTAAAAAGCCCAACCAACTTTCAGTACTTGGACTGATAACTGCATGTAGAGAGCACAATAGATAAGGAATCACATACGACCCCAGTCCCCAAGTAACTAAGACTAAGGTGATTTATGTCAATTTAAGCTCAGATATGGCCTTTTCATATAAGAAGACAAACCCGATGACAATATAAACTGACTAACAAAAGAATGTATCGTTGTACAGAGGAGACTAGAGATAAGGATTCAAGTTAAAATGACTCCCGTAACCCATCTACTTGAGACCAAGCTATGGTTATAAACTTGTATGAGTCAAGGTTTCTATAATGGGAAAGCAAGCAAGTGTAATTCAGGAAGGCAGAATGGCATGATAACAAGTCCCTAGAGAACTGAGATGAGGAATTGGGATGGTCTCACTCAGGCCAGTAAGTTCGAACTTGAGATGTTGTGATGTACTAGCACCATTCTTAAGTCTCATTCAGGCCAGTAATTTGGAATAGAGATGAGAAGGGCTTGTTTCTTTTGTCTTAAACCGTGTACCACGAGTGCTGCAATATCAGGAAGCCTGTTTTAGAGATAAGTAGCCACATGAAGTAACCGCCTACCCATAGTTTCTACATAAGGCCCTTGCTTTGCAATCAAATCGAGGTTAAACATTATGGCAGCAACTTTTGGTAGCCAAACTAAAAAGAAGTGTAAAAAGTTTTATATTCTCCGCAACTCCCCCTTCCCAAATCCCAAAACTTAGAATAAGTATATGAAAAGAACCATAGTGCATACATCTCCCCCCCTCCCAAAACCCGAAAGTTAGAATAAGTATATGAAAAGAACCAGTGTTCTAAAAGTAGGGACTAGTTGGCGACTAAGTCGGGGTCGTGGCCTCACCGAGTCGACTAGGGCCTAGTCGATTGAATTAGTCGTTGACCGGCTTAGTCGGGATCAAGTTGGCGACTAATCGGACAAGTCGAAAGTCGGACAAGTCACCCAGTCGGATTAAGTCGACAAATCGGAAAAAGTCGGGACTGGTCGGGGCAAATCGGAAGAAGTCGCAAAAATCGGGGTGAAAAAAAAACAGAATTTGCAAAAAATTTGGGGCCATAGTGTAATTTTTAATGGTATACCCTAACCTAAATCCCCTTTTGTTTTCTTACCTCTTCTCTGGAAACACGATTCACTGCCCTCTTCTCTGCAAAGTTCAAGCACGACACTGCTGCTGCTGCCGACAGTCACAGGGATTGCATATCTTCATTTCTTCTCACCTCTTCTAGTCTTCTTCTTCCTCCTCTAATCTCAGGTAAGATCACATATCATCTTCTCTCTCTCTGTGTCTGGCGTTTATACACAATTTGTTCTTTTTTTTGTTAAAACTTGAAACTGATAAGTGATTAGAAAACAGATTGGTAGCACTTTAGTCCGTTTATACACAGTTTGTCTCAGGTTTTTAATTATTTGATGATGTGCTACTTATGTTATTCTACTAACTCAAAACTTATGAAGGATGAATGAGAATATATATTTTTAAAAAAAATCTAGCCGACTAGTCCTCTAGGCGCTAGTCGGCAGCCATCCGACCTGGGACCGACTAGTCCCCTAGTCACTAGTCGGCAGCCATCCGACCTAGGACCGACTAGCGACTTTTAGAACACTGAAAAGAACCATAGTGCATACATCTCCCCCTTCCCAAAAAGGGGATGACCTATACTAGGCCCAAGAATAAGTGTTTTTTTTTTTTTTTTTTTTTTTTCAATAAAAACCAACAGGCTGGTATGGACTTGTAGCGGTTGATTTTAGGCTTATGACCAACCCTGTTGCGTGATGAGATAGAGTAAAGAACATGTAGTACAGTTCCACAATCAGTATTCACTCTTTTAATATATTTGACCCCAATTAGTCATTTGACCCTAATTACGCCTCCCCCATTATTCCCGAGCTTACAATAGGAAAGCCAAATGTCTTTTGTTTAAGCAAATCACTAATTTTCAAAGTAAACAAAGTACAAATCAGCAAGTATTAACACTTTGTTTTGTACCCTAAAAAATATCTATTCACAAAGGTCTTATCAATTAAATTGTATCAGCTGAGACTTTAATGCCTTCACAGCTTCACGGATGAGAGAACAATGGTAACAAATCCTTCAAGGTATTCTCCAACGGGGGCAAGAACTACAAGGCGTACATAGATGCTAAGAGTTTATGACTGACTAAAATGTTGCCAAATAGGCAAATACCAATAACTGCACTTAAAACTTAGTGAAAATACAAACACTTCAATGACTGAAAACTCAAAACCAAAAAAAAGAGAGGCAGGTGTTGGTCTTATTACACCCCAGACTAATCAATTATTCTCAATAAGAAGTACCCAACTATGCCTAACAGGCCATTTGGTTTGAACGATTTGTTAAGAAACCCCTCTTTTGACACTGGCATCTGGTTCCAAGATTACATAACAAAGGGTGATAAATGGAGAGATTATCCTGCCACGGTACACGAAACCAATGAGATTTGGTGGGAAAATAAAAACGAGAATGGCTGCATATCTAATTTTCAAAAAACCGGAACTGCCCATCTGGATAAAGAAATCTCACTCGATTAACCGAACTGAAGCAAATTCTAAGCCAGACACTAAGACAACAACTAAAACAGAATGATTTCTTCCTTTAGGCAGAGAGAGTCAATAAACCCATGAAGATTTCATCACAAAACTTCAAAAAGCATATCAATACACGAAATTTCAAAAGACGTATACGTGGAGAAATGCACGATAGATAGCGAATAGCGCGAAAAAACTGTAGACAAAGAAAATTAATCACAAACCCTAACAGCGTCGGTGAATGAAAGGCTAACGATGGTTTCGAAAGACTATGAGGAGTACCTGAAGAGCCTGGAGAAGGGTAACGAATTGCGGAGCCGCGTAAAGGGTACCACCATTCCACCGGAAGGATAACCGTTTTTTCCCACGCGACACCGAAACGGCTTGCTATTCCGATTCGGGCAGCTATGTTAATGCCAACCGCTCTGTTTGGTTTGGATATTTTAGGGCTCAGGGGATCGTGCGTTGCGGTGCGGTGCGGTGCGGTTAGACGGTTATTTATGGTGGAAAATGTCCTGCTTTGATTTTAGAATTTTGCTCAGAAATTGTGGAACAGTGCAAGATTTTATTTTTATGTTCGGATTCTCGATTTTTCATGGGGATTCCTGTTGCCCGTTTGGAATGAGGATGGAGGATAAAAAAAAATCTCCGATGGAGATTGGAGCGGGAATTAGAAGTGAGTTCGGTGGTTTCATATCCCCTGTTCCAAAACCCCCTGTTTTCACCGGGGGTTTGTGCCGTTGGATGGTGAATTTTGTTTTCGTGTTTTAAAAATTTGTATATGATCCAACGGCCCAAATTCCCCTGCAACAGAGGAGCATAAGGGATTTGGAATTAGGTATGAGAGACGGGACTGTGGTATGCACTCTCTTTGACCAATTGCAAATCCTATCTGGGACAACATATATGTACCTCGCTAATCTATCCAACCGTCCTTTAGCGAGGGTTGATTAAAACCACAACAATTTTTTGAAAATAAACTCACCTAAAAAAATTGATAGCACCGTTTGAATGCGAGGATTTATGATGGGCATTTAGGTTAATGCCAATTTATCTTTGAAAGGACAAAATTACCCCTCTCTCTTTTTTCTGTTCTTTGGTGTGCTAGCTTTCGGGTCGGTCTAGTTTCGACAGTCCTCAAACTCATTGTTATGATCGGAACTCTTTGATTAGTACCTTTCGCATGGAGATCATTCATATAAGAAATCAGAGTGAATTAGCATTTTGTGGGTAGATCATCCCAAACATGTTTATTCCGTAATTTATGTACAGATGGTTTTAGTTTTTGAATTATATTTAGCATCTCTTTTTTCATCAAAGGATAATTTTTCGTGGAGTTATTGATATCCAACTATGCTAGTTTTGCATCTGTACGATCTTTATTGCAATAACCTAGGAGGTGAACAGGTTTGATCATTCTCGAAAAGGCCCAAATTGTACTCCCTCCGTCCCTTTTTAAATGTGTTACTACTTCGTAAATCCAACTTATTAAACAAACATCATCATTACACCTTTCACATCAACTTTTTCCTCAACTTTACTTTTCACATCAACTTTTATCTCTACTTTTCAAAATTATCCTCCACTTTTATCCATTAACTATTTACCCACTAACTTTTCAAAAGGGCAAAATGATAATTGTATAAACTTTTACCCATTAACTTTTCAAATCACACACTTATTAAGGGACAGCCCAAAATTGAAATGTCTATACTTAAAAAGGGACGGAGGGAGTGTTGTATAAGGATGGCAAAAGGGGGGGATTGTGACGAGTTTTGTCGTACCTCGACCACGAATCAGACTACGATCCAAAAAGTAGACCATGTTGTCCCCGCCCTAAATTCTAACCAGGTAATTCATGGGGAGTAACATCAACCCGAACTCTAACCAACCTCAACCGAGTTTTTCTAATTTTCTCTCGAAACGAAAATTTGACGGAAACACATGCCGAAAATTTAACTTTTTGAGTACATACCTTTTATTTTGCTTAGACCATCTCCTTACTCTATTCTTGAGTTCAACTCATCATTTTAGAAAAAAAAATCGCTTAAACTCATCTCCAATCGTAACTCATACTGTACTAAAATGAACTTTCACTCAAATTCATATTCAAAATCAGGAGGAAAACAACCAAGTACTCAGCAGTTGCTGGCTTTTATGTGTGACTTTCGCAGAACTTCATGTCACGATTCCAACCAGTACCATTGAGGTTGTGTTTGGATGGCCGGAATCTTGAGTAAGAATAGAAATATGATTATTGGAAATCAAATTCCTGAAAATTTTCTTAGGTAGGAATAGGAATATGATTACTGGGAATCCAATTCCTAGGAATTTAATACTTGGAGGAATTGCATTTCGGTATATGGATTAATCCAGTAATCTTACGCGGGAAACAATTAGGGATATTTACCGAGACACCTCCTGTAAGTTAACGTTTTTCACCAAACACCCCCTGCAAGAAAATAAAACCTACGACGAGACCCCTTCTAAATACTAAAATTGTCCCATCCCTACCTTTTGTCAGCCCTTGACCCCCCCGTTATATTTTGGCTAAAAATATGACATGGTCTACCCTCTCCTTTTCCCCCCATTCTCGCCCTTTTCCCCCATTTACGTGAAACCCTCTCCCTTTGTCGTCTGTCCCTCTCTCCTCCATTTACATCTTCCTCCTTCTTTCTATCGTCTCCTCTCTCCTCTTTGTCGTCTCTCTCCCTCTCCTCTCCAACCTTTCCCTTCTCCCTTCTCTTCTCTCTGAAAACCCTAGAAAACCAAATGCCAATGCCTTCTTCTTCTACTACAGCTGCAAGCAACTCAGAAGGGTATAAATTCCAATGTGAATGCAAACTGAGCCAATATGTCACTTGGAAATTTCCCAGATAGGGAATTTGATTCCAAATCAATACATTCTATTATTGAAGAATTGGCAAGGGATTTTGGAATTTGACCCACCAAGTCATTAGACCAAAGTAGAAGAAACCTCAAATCCCTAAGCTCAGAATTGTGGGAAAGATCCAAATATTGCAAAGAAGAGCCATTGCACAAAAGTGGCATCGGGTTTCGTAGATGGATTTCGGTTTGGACTTGAGAGATTTGGTGAATTTTGGGTGAAGGGACTGAGAGAGTGGAGAGGGTTTGGTTCGGTTTGTGGAGGAAGATGGAGAGGGAGGATTGTGGTGGTGGTCTGAACCATGGGGAGAGAGAGAGTGAGATTTCGGGTTCAGAGATTGAGAGGGATTTAGGGTTTTGATCGTGTCTAGGAAGGAGGAGGAAGAGAGAGAAAGAAGGTTTAAGTTTTATGGAAATTTCGTTCAACTATAAGTATATATACTAGAGGGTAAAATGGTCATTTAACTCTTACCGTTAACAGAGTTAGGGGTCCAAAACTTTAGTTACTTAGAGGGGGTCTCGTCGTAGGTTTTTTTCTTGCAGGGGGTGTTTGGTGAAAAACAATAACCCAAACAATTATTTTAAAATTTTATTAAAGTTAAAATTTCCTTTTCCAAAGAAATTTAAAGCTGACACTAAGGCCTCCTTTGGGTGAATTGAAAAAACTGGTTTTTTGGTGGTTTTTTGGTTTTTTTGGTTTTGTCCTTATTCAATTTTTTTTTGCATTTGTTAGTTTTCGGTCGATTTGTTGTGGTTTCTTGGCTCCTCTCTACGAGAGAAATCTAAAAAGTATAAAATTATTAGTCAAACTTAAAGTTTTGTGAATAAAGACGAAAAATAAACCACAATGGTTTTTTTACCCAAAGGAGGCCTAAATTACACTTAATGAGACCAGGAAGGCAGGAACAAACAAAACTAGTGCAGATCTATGGTTCTAATTAGGTTTATATGGATTTCGGTTTGGACTTGAGAGATTTGGTGGATTTTGGGTGAAGGGACTGAGAGAGTGGAGAGGGTTTGGTTTGGTTTGTGGAGGAAGAAGGAGAGGGAGGATTGTGGTGGTGGTCTGAACCATGGGGAGAGAGAGAGTGAGATTTCGGGTTCAGAGATTGAGAGGGATTTAGGGTTTTGATCGTGTCTAGGAAGGTGGAGGAAGAGAGAGAAAGAAGGTTTAAGTTTTATGGAAATTTCGTTCAACTGTAAGTATATATACTGAAGGGTAAAATGGTCCTTTAACTCTTTCCGTTAACATAGTTAGAGGTCCAAAACTTTAGTTACTTAGAAGGGGTCTCGTCGTAGGTTTTTTTCTTGCAGGGGGTGTTTGGTGAAAAACAATAACCCAAACAATTATTTTGAAAATTTATTAAAGTTAACATTTCCTTTTCCAAAGAAATGAAAAGCTGACACTAAATTACACTTAATGAGACCAGGAAGGCAGGAACAAACAAAACTAGTGCAGATCTATGGTTCTAATTAGGTTTATATGGATTCTACCAAAAACTTATTCAATTCTTTAGTGGCACACATTCAATGGGTTACACAAATCATTGACCTGCCAAGCGATTCTCAAGTCCGAGAAGGCAATATGCAGAGAAACGTCTCTCATTTCAAGGTTTGAGTAAACAGGCCCGGACATTTGAGTTGTTGGAAAAAAAATTGGCGATTACCTTTAGGGTTAGAAAGCAACAAAAAGAATTAGTTGTACGCGTTAAATAATGCACAGAAGGTAAACCCCAAGGGGTTTCGGCCAAGTGGTTATAAGAAAGTAATAAGTGTTCCTCTACGAGATCAGAATGTTCCATTCCCACGGAGACCAAACATTTTAAACCTTGGGGCCACTGGAGGTTTACCCGGTCGTTAACATCTGGGCCCCAGAATTAGTCGAGGTGCGTGCAAGCTAGCCTGGACAACCGGTATAAAACAAATATACACAGAAGATAAAATGGTCCAATATCCCAACAAAAGAGTTTGCATTAATTCCTCCCACTTTAACAAATTAACAAATGAAGTGAGACCAGATAAATGAAACCCAAATGGAAAAGCTTGAAAAAAGATACACAAAATGGCACATACCATGCCAGTATACCAACACCAAATGATGTTGACAAATTGAGCTCAAAACTGCCTCAGAAATAATGCAGAAACTTCAATGCAATCTGATTTCTAGAGCTACACGTCAGAGTTGTCTTCACAGCATTCGGGCTTATGGTCATTCTGTAACTTCTCCCACAGGCATAATAACACCTTCCTTGGTATTTCATAACGGGAAAGAATATAATTTGACTCACATCCGGCTTTGTTAAAGCGCTCATCGCTGATATACTGCACTTCGTGACCATGTTTCTTGAATTCCTCAATCCATTTGCCAACAGCTACGTCTTCTAGTTTAAAGAGCTGCAAAGACATCAATACACGAGCTCACAATCACATATATAATTTCAGCAACACCAAATCCTTCTAGAGCCCAAACCTCCATTCAGGGGCGGAGCCACATGGAGACAAGAGTCAGTTGACCCCCCTAACCCCAAAATTTCTATAGGGATTTTACTAGTATACCTCACAAAATTGCTAATTGACCCCTCTTTGATTTTTTTTTTTGCCCCCCTGAACCAAAATCATGGCTCCGCCCCTGGCCACCACCACCTTCTTTCTCTCTAATCCGCTCATTGCTCTCGCTCTCTCCCTCTCATGGCTTCATATCTGTCACCGCCATCACCAGTCCGATCTCCTTCTACCATTATTAGGATCAATCCCAAACCCTTCTACAAGCTGCATTCAAGATTAAGCAAAATCCACATACAAGGGTTATACAGGTGTACTTCCCAATTAATCAATTTTATCTAAATAGTACTCTACAATTGATTTCTTGTCACTCAAAAATAAACCACATGAAAAGAAATGAGCAGCATTCAAATACAAAGGCCAAGAATAAAATGCATTTACAGATTGAATAAGCATGCAAGGAAGCAAGCAACAAATATATTATATGTTTTTATCCATTTTTCCAAGAAACTGATGTCGTCAAACACAACCGGCGACCAGGAGATATTAACCAACTAAGCACAAGTCATCGCGGAAAAATGACTCAGGCCTGCGAAATCATATGCTTTGCAACTGCCTCAGGCCTGCGAAATCATACGGCTATAGTTATATGACCAGAGAGTTTGGTTATACCTTTTACCCCTCACGTTTGATTCTTTTCCTAATGTAATCAGTGATTACAATCACCACTAAATGTAGTACAAATTATCCAGAAGAGCTTCAAAAAAGTTCATTAGTATCCAGAACAATCAAAGAATTCCCAATTACTTGCAGATCACAGTCTGTCCAGAACGATGAGTTATACCATTACATATAATTTACCTCTTCCTTCTAAGTAAATTTTCAAACTCCTATAAATTTAATACATACTAATTGAATTTTCTCTCCATGTGCAATTAAGGGGTTGAACTCGTGTAACTCGAGGAAGGCACGAATAGCCGTTTAATTTTTCGTGTCGACCTATTCAGCTGAATGACACTAGTCGAGCACGACACGACACAAAATTTTGCCTATTGATTTAGTTCTAATCTTTTAAGTTTATAATCTATAAGACAAGACACAAAATTATGTCTATTATTTTAGTTTTAATCTTGTAGTTTACAATTTATAATGAAACTTATGTCATAGTACAAGCTCATATTAGGCAGGGGATTCTTCCGATTGCCAAATGACCTGTCCAAGCTCATATTCTACCGACGACATTAATGTCGGAAGCTTCATTGATAGAGAAGAAAAGGATAAATGAGATAATCATTTAGAAATAGCATCCGTCCTTAGTCAAAAGAATAGCAAGCTACAAAGGAGGGTAGCCTTCCCACCAGGACCACTACTACTTCTCATGGCGACAAAATGGGCCACCGCATTGCAGTCATACGAACAAAGGATCTTTTTGGTGATTATCGGTAGGGATTGCTACCCTTACGTTGGTCTTATTTTTGTGTTGAATGGATGCCCTAGGTTTATTCAAAATTTCCATTCACTCTCAAATTAAAATAAAAATTAATTTAAGATTCAGTAATTCAGCTTTTTATTCCCCACGAACGATCTCGGTCTTGATCACTATTCTACGGAGTCCCTGTTATTTCACTATTATTCGGTACATCGACTGTTACGTACAACAACGTATTTATCGGTTTTACAAATTTACATCACTAATTACTGCAATACCTCAAGGTGCCCCCGCTGTCCAACCTCGCCATAGCCTGTGAAGTGACAAATCAAACAGAATTAAGATTCACAAACCCAACAATACAATCAATGGTTACGAAATGGTCCCCATTCCATGTACGAAAACGAGCTGATCTGAGTTAGTTCCTAGGTAGTTTTCATCTAGCTGTGTGGTCCTCGGTTGTCTATCAAAGAATTTAATGAGGAGAATGACATGGTGGCTGTTACTTTGTATTATTGCCGGTCTTTAGACTTTAGACTTTACACTTACCCACTTGTATCAATCAAGTAAATGGCAATGGATAATACTTAATTATATATACAGTAATTAATTGGTTTACATAATTCGGACTATAATCTCGCTTTCTGTTAAGAGATTCAAGCCCTTTGTCGTCGGTAAAAACTTGTCCACTGAGAGACAATAGAATTTTACATATCGCTTATTCTTATAGGATTCAACAGCTTGACAATTCAGTCGAGTATAAAGAGGTTAAGCCAAAAGCACCTACTCAAAAACCGGTAAACATATTGGTACAGACGGGAATGTCCAGAAAATGTACTGATCATCTTCGGGGACCCACTTTTGGGTCCCACACGAGTGATCCGAACCGTTCATTATTCATAAAACATTTTTCAGAGGGGCCCCACAAAATTTCAGCTCAATCGAACGGTTAGAAGTGCTCGAACCAAAGTCCCGCCGTTTCAATCAAAACTCGTGTGGGACCCAAAAGTAGGTCCCATCGGTACATTTTCTGGACATTCCCGTCTGTACATGTAGTCGGGTCCCTAAAAAACACCCATATATTTGCGTATTAGTCTTTCTGTATCATAATGCTCTCAGCCATGCGCTTGCTTCATCGTCTCAAAGAAACTAGACAAAGGCATATTTAAGATGCGATAGGTAAAAGGTGAATTAGCAAACCCCTCTGATTTTTCCTAGCTGTTCTTAAATCACCCATGGCCATGAAATTCCAAAAAAGAAAGACTTCGGTCCACATCAGTTAGGCCACACACAACCTATTCAATGTGGCATAATAGCATCAAATGACAAATTTCAGTGCCCCACCACATGGGAATCATAGTGAAGTTAAGTCACAAACTTCGGTTTCTTTAGCTGTCGTGCTGCCCTCTTTGCAACGGTGTTGAATCCTCAAATCCCCATTATATCAGTGCAAAGGGACCTTCATGTCTAATACTCCCTCAATCCCAAAAATTTTGTCTGGTCCGCAAAATGAAGACCTAAAAATAGTAAGTATTTTTAAATAAAATTTTCAAACTTTTTTCATAAATTAAAAGTAGTCATTGATATCTAGTAACTTGTTAAGGAAAAAATTTAATTTTTCTTAAATTTTTTGTATTATTTTCAAGTCCTCGTTTCACCGACCGGACACAAATTTTGGGACGGAGCAAATAATAGATTAGAATCTATCCCTAAACAAAACTAACCATCCATTCCAGCAAGCAAAAAAGCTCTCGATCCCTACATTACTCAATGACATCCACACCAATATCAGTTTATTTTCTCGTACTTTCCTATGTTTGCTTGAATCCCCTCGCAGTGGCAGTAGACGAAAACCAGTTCGTCTACAATGGCTTCAACGGAGCCGATATTCACCTAGATGGAGGCGCAAAAATACATCCCAATGGTCTTTTGTAGCTAACCAACAGTTCAAGGCAACAAATCGGTCATGCTTTCTACCGGCTTCCAATAAGGTTCAATACATCTTTGTCCACATTACCCCAAGCTCTTTCATTTTCCACAAATTTTGTGTTTGCCATTATCCCTGAGATAACAAATATTAGTGGTCACGGAATGGCCTTTGCCATCTCACCATCTGTGGACTTCACTCGAGCCAATGGAAGCCAGTATTTGGGGCTTCTCAATTCTGCTAACAATGGGCAACCTTCCAACCATCTGTTGGCAATTGAGCTTGATACCATTAGGAATTCTGAACTCAATGATATGGATGATAATCATGTTGGTATTGATGTTAACAGCTCAACATCAAATGTGTCGGCTACCGTTACATATTACTCCAACAGGGAACGTACTAACCAGAGCTTGCAGCTTACAAGTGGGAGTCGAATGAAAGTTTGGATAGAGTATGATGGATTTGAGAATGTACTCAATGTAACGCTAGCTCCTATTACAAGCCCAAAACCAGATCAGTCTCTCCTGTCAATACGCATCAATCTTTCTTCAGTTTTGTTGGATTCCATGTATGTTGGCTTCTCTGCTGCTACGGGTTATTCAACTGTAGGGAACCACTATATTCTTGGTTGGAGCTTCAATAAAAGTGGCAAAGCTCAGGGCCTCGAAATTTCAAAGCTTCCTTCACTTCCTCATCAAAGAAATCCAACACGGAAACTCATTCTAGGAATTACACTGTCATTGACAACAATAATCATTGGGTTGACTATCACAATTGCAGGGACATTTTACGTGTTGAGGAGGAAAAAGTATGAAGAAATTCGTGAAGATTGGGAAGGGGAATATGGCCCTCATAGGTTTTCCTATAAGGATCTCTTCAAAGCTACCAGAGGTTTCCTAGACGAAGAGCTTCTTGGAGCAGGAGGTTTCGGAAAGGTTTATAGAGGAGTACTTTCCCCTTCGAACCAACAAGTTGCAGTCAAGAAAGTCTCCCATGATTCAAAACAAGGGATGAGGGAGTTTGTGGCCGAAATTGTTAGCATGGGAAGGCTAAGGCATAAGAACTTGGTTCAGCTCCTTGGCTATACCCGCCGGAAGGGAGAGCTCCTCTTGGTCTATGATTATATGCCAAATGGAAGCCTTGACAAGTTTCTATTTGGAAACGAAAAGCCAATCCTCAACTGGGCACAACGTTATCGCATTATCAGAGGAGTAGCATCCGCCCTTCTGTATCTTCACGAAGAATGGGAACAAGTGGTTCTTCACAGAGACGTGAAGGCTAGTAATGTTCTATTGGATGCTGACCTAAACGGAAGGCTAGGGGATTTCGGACTTGCTAAATTATACGATCATGGAGCAAACCCAGAAACTACCCATGTGGTGGGGACAGTTGGGTACCTTGCACCAGAGCTTACTCGAATCGGAAAGGCAACCACAAGCACTGATGTGTTTGCTTTCGGTGCATTCATACTCGAAGTAGCTTGTGGAAGGAGACCTATACAGCCACAACGGTCGCCTAAAGGGGTTGTTTTGGTTGATTGGGTTTTTGAGAATTGGAAAGAAGGAGCGATTCTCGAGACAAGTGATCCTAGATTGGGAGGAGATTATTTGGAGGAGGAAATGGAGTTGGTTTTGAAACTAGGCCTGCTTTGCTCAGGGTCTAATGCAACAACCAGACCTAGCATGCGGCAAGTGATGCAATACCTTGATGGAGATGTCCCGTTGCCGGAGATAAGTCATGTTGCCGCAAGTATTGGTATTGAATCATCTTCTGAACTTGTCATGTCATTCCCGCCATCAGTTACAAAGTCTTTTGATCACTCCATGTCTTGCACAGAGTCAATCTTCAATAGCGGTCGATAAATTTGAAAGTTTCGAGTGCCTTGGATATGCTAGATCAAAGTTCGAATGTGTGCAAAAACTGTAAGAATAAACTTTGAACATTGGAATTAGAATAAATTAGGAATCCCGAGATTGGTAGAATCACGGGTTCTTAGTCTTTAATTTTTTGGTCTACTTGTTTTGGCCTTGATCTGTTTCCTTATTTTGTTGTTTCCATAGTTCTTATTTCTTTTATTTTTCTTCCATCAATAGTACTGTATAAATATATGGAGCTATCCTTCTTTGAAGGCAAGCCAATTATATAGAATGGGAAAAATTTTACTGTATGGGAAAAATACAAGTGTAAAATTTTACTCTATGTTGGAGGCAAAGGCAAGTCTGATTGGCTTCTAGGAACAGAGAAGAAACCCAAAAAGGATGAGCCTGATTGGGCTCAATACATGAAAAACTTTAGGAATATCTATACTTCCCCGTCCCTTTTTAAATGCCCACTATAGGAATACATGCAATTATTAAATTTTTCTTCAAAATTCATTCAGTACTAATCGAAAAATTGAAATAGATTGACCATTTCTCGATCTTTGTCATTGTCCATTTTTTTTCTTTTTCCCGTAGGAAATACTTTCTGTTTTTCAAGCTTTATGAGCACAATATTTATAAAATGTTTCATAATGTCGAACATAAGACGGTGACTTAATAGCACGATTCCACTAAAACTGTACACCACATGCTTTGGAGTTTACAACAATGTGTAGAGTTTGAACACAACAAACAAAGGTAGTTTTATTGATTACAAGCACTTGTACACTTAAGTTGTGTACAACAACACACACTATCACTCACAATGGAAGACTCTCTTGCACACAAGAGGTAGTACACACACAATCTAGGAAGACACTTTTAACTTGGACACCTCACACTTGGACACTCACTCAACTTGGAGTATCTCTCACTTGCTCCTTGCTAGGACTCTCTCTCTCTCTTGCACTCACTTGCATTCAATTGTCTTGCCCACAAATGAGGACTTCACCCCTATTTATAGGCACCAATGGAGTATTCTAGAAGCACACATTACTCCATGCTTCTAGATGCTTCTAGTGAAGCCCATAACCTTCCATCATATTCCGGAACATTCTAGTAGAACCGGAATCTTCTAGCATGTTCTAGTAAACTCCTCAACATTCCGGAAAGGCCCAGAAGACTCTAGCATATTCTAGACGATTCTGGAGCATTCCAGAGAAGTCTAGATATTTCCGGAATAGCCCGGAAGTTTCCGGCGACGTCCGGAAGACTCCGGAAAACTCAAGAGAGGTGGTGATGATCTTTCAACACTCCCCCTCAGCACCAACTCTCTTAACTCTGCCTTACTCTTTATGCCAAGCTGCTTTTTGAATTTGCTGAGCTTAGAATTCCTGAGTCCCTCAGTAAAGTTGTCCGCAACTTGGTTTTTGGTCTTTACGTGGCTCACCTCTATCTCCTCCTTAGCCAACGCAGCATCCATGTATTTCGGATTCAGCTTCCTTTGTCGGGTAGATCTCCTTGGTGGTGGGTTGTCTTCTTCTACCTCCTGTTGACTTGGTCGAACCTCTTCTGGACTGCTAGGATGTACTCCGGTCTGCCATGGGCTCATAGACTTTTCTGGCGTGCCGGACGAACTAGGCTCTTGCTCACCATCACCTACTGTAGGTGTCGGCTCTTGAGTTGAATCATGATATTCTTCTCTCTCTCTTATCTCCCCCAGCTCCTCATGCAAATGATTTTCCAAATCTTCGTAGTTTGGCAACTCCACCTTTTGCGGCGACCACCATGACGAAGCTTCATCAAAGACCACATTCCTTGATGTATAGCACCGACCAGTTGTAGGGTCGCAACATTTCCACCCTTTCCTCTCACCATTGTAGCCCACGAAGATGCAACGAATCGCCTTCTTATCAAACTTGCTACGCAAGTGATCTGGCACAAACACATAGCATACACATCCGAAGACTCGGAAGTGACTTACTGTGGGCGGTGTGGACCACAACTTCTCATAGGGTGAGACAAAGCCTAGCTTTGCCTGTGGTAGCCTGTTGATCACATGAGCTGCCGTCTTCATGCACTCTGCCCAAAAACGACTGGGCACATTCTTTGCATGTAGCATGCTCCGACAAATCTCTGCAAGGTGTCGGTTTTTCCTTTCAGCAACGCCGTTTTGCTGTGGAGTACCTGAGCAGGTCAATTGTCGTCGGATTCTACACTCCTTTAGATATTCTGAGAATTCATCCGACGTATACTCTCCACCATTATCCGTTCGTAAGCATCGAATTCTTTTTCCGAACTCACTTTCAACCTTCTCACGAAACTCTTTAAATTTTGATAGAGTTTCTGACTTTTGTTTCATGAAGTCTACCCAAACGTACCTTGAGTAGTCGTCAATGAAGGTCACCATGTAGCGCATGCCACTAATCGATGCTTGCTTTACCCGCCCAAACACATCAGAGTGAACGAGCTCCAAGGGTTCTTTGGCTCTGAACTTTGACTCCACATACGGCAATTGGTGTGCCTTGCCGTATTGACATCCTGCACAAATCACGTCTTCTCGAACGTCTAGCTGGGGAAGATCCTTGAGCATAGCCTTCTTCATCATTATTTTTAGCTTATGATAACTCACGTGCCCCAAGCGTGCATGCCAGAGATCTGCAGTCTCATTCTTTCTAGTCTTATCTACGTAAGCCGATTCAGCTGACATTACGTAGATTGACTCCAGACGTCGTCCTTCCATGATTGGTGTACCTACTGGCTTAAGGCTTTGGTACACCTTAACATCCTTCGGGCCAAATACCACATAGTTACCCGAGGACGTTAGTTGTGAGACTGACAACAGGTTTTTCTTCATCCCTGGCACATGATAGACATCTTGCAGCTTAACTTCGGTAGGGCTAAACCGAGGATTGAAAACGGTCTTACCAATGTGAGTTATCGGCAACTTCGAGTTGTTTGTCGTTACCACCACCCGGTCTCCTTTGTATGCGGACAGATTAGACAGCTTCTTCTTATCTCCAGTCATGTGATTGGAACACCCTGAACCAACAATCCAATCATCATTGTAGTTGATGGCTCCCCGGTTGGGCACTGCAGCAAGGGTCGTTTCACTCTTCTCTGTCACTATCGAAGAAGCACCTACTTCTTCAGTGACTGTGTTAGATTGCTCTGGAGGTTCATCGAAGTCTATCTCCTCTTCTGAGCAATCTCCTTCAGTAGGCCCGAACATCGCAAAGGATGCTTGAAGGTCCCACTCTTCTTCACTATCTTCTTGGTGATTTTTAGAAGTCACCAAGTTCCCTTCTGCTAATTTATTCTTGAACCGGCAATTTTTCTGAAAGTGCCCTTTCTTGCCGCAGTTGTAACACCTTATGTCATACCGCCGACGTCTAGAGAATTGTCCCTCGTTTGTGTTATAATTTGGTTGAACTCCCCCTGTTTGAGGACTTCTCACACATTGGGGTTTGGTGCCATCTTCTCTTTTCTTGGACTTTCCATTACTTTGTCCGCCCTTTTTGTTCTGCTGTCGATAATGTCCGCCCTTCTTGTTGTTGCTGTAGAGTGCCTCCTCTTCATTCTTTATTGACACTCCAGCCATCTGCTTGCATAAGCTTTCTTGATTGGCCAATAAATTCTCTAACTCTATTAGAGTTGGTTGAGTTGGCCAACCTCGTATTGCCGTGATGTACGCATTATACTCGGGCTTCAACCCATGTATAATTATCCTCCTCATCCTTTCCTCATTAATATTTGCTTTAGGATCGAGGTCCGAAATTTCACGGCACAAGTCCTTTATCCTTGTAAAATACTCGCTTATGCTCTTGCCTCCTTGGGTAGTGGACATCAACTCATTTTCCAAGTACTGGAGCCGAGCATCATTTGTTTTTTAGAACAATGATGCAAAGGTGTCCCACGCCATCTTTGGTGTGTCGTCATCCCTAATTCGCCCAAGCAACTCATCTTCAATGGTTGTCTTGAGCACGTACATCGCCTTCCCGGCCTTAATCTTCCATTTTCGGAGTGCTTCAGCTTCCTTGGGTGGTTGGGTACTATCTCCATTAACAACCTCCCACAAGTCCTGCCCTTCAAGGTAGGACTTAATACGACTCCGCCAACTCTGATAGTTGTGGTTGTTCAATCTTGTAATCCCGCTAGTTGTGTTCATAAGATCCGCCATCGTGACTTGGTGGGTCTCTCTCTTCTTTCACCAAGCAAGCCAACAAGCTTCACAATCTCCAAACCGTGCACGATCACTTAAAACAACCGGTCCCGACCGACTCGGCTTTGATACCAAATTGTAGAGTTTGAACACAACAAACAAAAGTAGTTTTATTGATTACAAGCACTTGTACACTTAAGTTGTGTACAACAACACACACTATCACTCACAATGGAAGACTCTCTTGCACACAAGAGGTAGTACACACACAATCTAGGAAGACACTTTTAACTTGGACACTCACTCAACTTGGAGTATCTCTCACTTGCTCCTTGCTAGGACTCTCTCTCTTGCACTCACTTGCATTCAATTGCCTTGCCCACAAATGAGGACTTCACCCCTATTTATAGGCACCAATGGAGTATTCTAGAAGCACACATTACTCCATGCTTCTAGATGCTTCTAGTGAAGCCCATAACCTTCCATCATATTCCGGAACATTCTAGTAGAACCGGAATCTTCTAGCATGTTCTAGTAAACTCCTCAACATTCCGGAAAGGCCCAGAAGACTCTAGCATATTCTAGACGATTCTGGAGCATTCCAGAGAAGTCTAGATATTTCCGGAATAGCCCGGAAGTTTCCGGCGACGTCCGGAAGACTCCGGAAAACTCAAGAGAGGTGGTGATGATCTTTCAACATGTGAAAATTGAAATATTTCCATGAAGAGGTTTACGATCTCACTTGATTTAACATTTTGAGTTATCACTTAATTTCTTGGATCACTAAATGTTCCACATGTACAACAAATCCACGGGTAGGACCTCAGTATCATACCTGCAGTTCCAACACTACTAAGCATTTTAACTAGGCAAAAGTACAAAAATAGTACTCCCTCCGTCCCTTTTTAAATGTGTTACTTCGTAAATCTAACTTATTAAAAAAACATCATTATTACACCTTTCACATCAACTTTTTCCTCCACTTTACACTTTTCACATCAACTTTTACCCCTACTTTCCAAAATTATCCTCCACTTTTACCCATTAACTCTTTATCCACTAACTTTTCAAAGGTCAAAATGATAATTGTACAAACTTTTACCCATTAACTTTTCAAACCACACACTTATTTAGGGACAGCCCAAAATGGAAATGTCTACATTTAAAAAGGGACGGAGGGAGTACAATATTTAGTTTGCCTATTCACTTTTTTACCTGTGCATTTCAACACTACTTTCTACTTTTGCTCTCCAATGAAACTAACTTAACTAATTTGCAAATGTGGCATCTATATAGAGCAAATCAAAACCTATCATCCCTAGACCAAGTAGCAGCAAAGGCTTTGCACCATGGTAGCTTGGTACTACAATCAGCAGTTGAGTACACCAAGACCCAAAATCAGAGCACCATCAAAGAAAAAATTCCCCAATACCATCAAGACGTAGCAGTAGCAGTAGCAGTAGCAGCAGCAAAGAGCAATAGCATCAATTGCATCAAATAACAAGTTGTAATTAATCAACAAGATTAATTACATGAAGAATAGTGCAATGAATAAACTGATTTGTCAACTACCTAATTACCAGCGATTCACAAACTGATTTTCATGGATTATATAACCAGTGGCATTTTCACAATATGCAGTTTGCAAAGATAATCCAAAAAGTATATAAGCAAATAGGTGTCTAGTTCAGAACCTAAACTAACAAATACTTATGTGTATAGTTCCACAAATTCCATACCCTCTTTCCAGCAAGTGGACTAGTTCTAACATTGTTCTAGCAAAATGAGGAGCAAAATTACTATGGTTTCAAGCATTACATAACGCTATTCTAGACTTCTACCAAAATAAGGAGCAATAACTAGAACTGTTTTCCGAGGATTTCCATTTGGCCACGTTGAATAGATTCTGCTTGTAATGGAGGCATTCTGCTTGTATCCAATGACATGATTCTCTCATCCTCCTCCATTTTTTTCATCCAAATCTTTTCAGCATTTTGTTGAATTTTTTCTTGCTCCTGGGGATAGATTTTTTCCATCATTTCTTTCTTCGCGTCATTCACCACTGTGGCGCTTGTACCGTCATTCCCACCATATGATTTTTTTCGTTTGTTTTCTTTCTTTTCTTGCTCCTTCCCAGCCTTATTTCCGATTGGTCTATCCAATTCAACAGGTTCCAAGTCACATGTTTCATTCGTAGCTTCTAAATTTACTGTTGTCGGCGCAGAAGAAGATACTCCTAGAGTTGCAGGCTTGTGAGTTTTGTGTTGCTTTATCTCTACATCTTCCTTCCATTTTGGATGGTACCTTAACTCATTCCAACAATGTTCAAATACATTTTCTTTGCATCGCGAACCTGGAAAATAGAACACCAATTCAAAAGGGGAAGTAGCAATGGTTATGATTACCTAAATACAAATTATTAGTGCCTTGTCTTTCTCAATAGTTCCACTTTGATTCTTCCTCATAATTTGGGCAAAGCACCCACAAAATTTATTCGTAGCAAGTTGAATCGTGGACCAACGATTCATGAGAGAGATATGGGTACGATCGGAGTCACATGTTTTGTGTTCATGAAAGTACTCCCACACTCTTCGCCAATATGTATTCCCTTTCTGCTGATTCCCTTTAACTGGGTCTAAGCTAATGTTAAGCCAAGCTAAGATTAAGAGCACATCTTCATCAACAGTGAAATTCCCACCTCGTGGTTTCTTAGTGGTGGATTCTAATTCAGAGGAGATTGGGGCATATTGACTCCGTTGGTTCAAAGATTCAGTGGTAAATTCATGATCGAGTTCGGTCTGTCCACTAAGAAGATTGATGTAATAGGCATTCCCTTGAGAATCCATCTACTAACAATACAAGGTAAAATATACAAATGATGAGAATCCACAAAGCATTTCATTCAGGAAAAGATGAACGGCATGGACACAAAAAATGTTAACTACTACCAGATCAACCTTGTTCAGCCTACTGCACAATGCACTCCAGTTTTGTCTAATCACTACCAGCAGCAATGCCAATGGACATAAGTGCATAAACAAACAGCCGAAATCACAAAATTAAAGAACACAGGAGAACAAACCACGCGTCATATGAGCATTAAAACTGTATTCCCTACAGAAAAGGAAAGGAAAATAGCATCCTTTTGAATGGGACAGTATTGGCATTAAGCATAACTTCCACTTAATATCCATGTACTTCGCCTATATAAGCTGTAAGTACTAGTATCCGACACCTCGTAAGGGTATGTGATAGGCCTCCAACATTTCTACTTGGTTACGTGGCCAACAAGTATAGAAAATAACGCCTCCCATTAATGCATAAAAAGCTGTGTTGTCATAAGCATTTTACCAAAATGGAAATTGATTAAAGCAATATGGAAAGTATCCATATCCTGTGTCCTTGGACATGGGAAATCAACCAGAAAATCAGACATTGCACAGACCAAAATCCATATCTAAGTTCATGTAACGTAGGTCAAAATGAATGACATATCTATTGGGTTGTTACGACAGTCAGAGGTGGACATCTGTACATCCTCCACTTATAGAATGCATTATGAGTGAGAGAGAGAGAGAGAGAGAGAGAGAGAGAGAGAGAGAGAGAGACCTCCTATGGTGTACCCAATGCACAGCTTTGTGTCCACTATGAAATCAGTAAAATCCACCTTCTGTCATGAATGGGGGATCCATGGAAGAGGGAGATAGAAGGAGAAGAGAACAGGGGATGGTCGGTCTCTGATATTTGGTGGGAGGTTGGGAGCAGCAATATTTAGGGATTTGGGTATGGAAAAAAAATGGAGGGAACAAATATTGGGGGAAGAGTTTAGTCCTTGGGATTGGGTAAAAATGGAGGGAGTCCCTTTTCCGTACTGGTGTAGAAAGGGGAGGCGGCTGGCTACATGTAGCTAGTGGAAATTGGAAAATGCAAAATAGCTAGTTGAATAAAGAGCCTGTTGGAGTGATGAAAAGTGCTCTTGACTAGCTATTAAAGCTAATAGGTCCCATTTGTTGAGTTCTTGGAGATGCTCCGCGTCAATGGTATGCCGAGAAAAAAAAAGGTAATGAAGTTGGACCATAAATCAAGCAGTGTTATCTCCAAACAAATTACAACATTAGTTCACTGTGGCCGTGAAATCTCACATGTCTACCATGAGTTTAAACTAAACATATTAGGAAATCGTACAAGGGAATGAAAAGACAAACAAGGGAGCTCTTACTCTCTTAAACTCGTGCTTACTACTTCGTTGAATCATGGTACAAAACGGCTAAAAGGCAATGAATTTCTTATTGGAAGGCCTCTAACACGATTGGATTCGAAAGGGTTGTTTTTCATTTTCCGAAAAGTTAAGAAGAATTGAAATCCATACATCATGATAAGAGAATTTTAAGTATTACCTGACAAAACGACAAAGATAATTTCATACAGATTTTGTTTTGTATGTGTTTGCAAATGCACAATGCACAATGGATGTTTGAAAAATGTTGAGAAGTAGTGGAACTTGGGTTTAGTCGAAGTGGTAAGTAGTTTGGCCTCTTAACACTTGTGTCGGGATTCAAACACCAGCCTTTTGCAAGATTGAGAACTGCGAAGAATAATCAGAACATCCTCCAAATATATCTACAGTGTGACCATGGCAACAAGCATGCTTGCATTGGAACATGTCGAAGAGAAAGGAAAAGAAGAGAAAATTAAAAAAGAAAAATCTCTCCTAATGTTTGGTTTGGAGAGTAAGTGGAGAGAAAATAACAATTTTAAGTTTTGTGAACTAGTATATTTTCCTTCCATTTTCCCCTCATTTTCTTCTTTTTTTCTTTTCTCTCACTTTCTTCAAGTGCCAAACACAGCCTAAGGAAAACATTAACTAACAGCAGCAACCACTTTTTGCTTACCAAACAATAATCTACTTACCCCTAAAATGCAAATCGCAACCGTCTTTAAAGTGAGCAAACTGTAGTATTCAACAAATGGCATCAGTTGAATCTCTCCATACGCTTGAGCTTCTTTCCATTGATGAAAATTGACCTCCTTGTTTTTATGCTGCAGGTTGCAAAACACAGAATAAAGAAAACTCACATATGTGTTTATAATTACGCTTATATCCAGTTATTCACCCAGGAATTGCATTTTGCATGAATGTCTTTACCAAACACAACTAGCTAGGACAGATGCCTTGGCAGGAAATTTTAACTATAAAATGATTTTTCCAAGACATATAGACTTTGTTCACTGTGGTTTTCCAGAACCAACCCCTCTCTCACAACACTGTCCTTAATAAGTTTCCTCTCTAATTATTACTCTCATTTCTCTATCTATCCCTCTCCACTCATTACCTAAAAAACCTCCCTCAAAACCAAAACCAAAACTAAACAAACTCATAGAGTATTCAAAATCAAACTACGCTGGATTACTACTATAACTACCAATTCACGCCATTTGAGACCCTTGAATAGCTATTATACCAGTTGATTGATCCAGACATGAGTTATATAACTGAATCATCTCTATTGGCTCTTTAACACTTGAGCATTCATTTACGAAAACACAGAATAGGAAAAAAAAAAAACCTTGGAGGAGAATCCCTCCAATCTATCTGAGGCCTTTCCGGTGTCCTACTTTCAATTGACGCAGATGGAGACGAATACAAGATAAAGTGCTCAAAATTAGCAACTCAAATCCACTCCTGACTGAAGGGAATCACAGTGCATGGCGTAGTCTACTAGTAGTTTCATGCAAGCCAAGCTATCATCTTAAATTTCATGCATGACGTAATATACACAGATCCGAAAGGGAGGATTGACCCAATGGCAGGCTAGCTGTTAACATTCTAGCGGCTCATGTTCGAGGGTTGAGCCATGAATACAGCTGAGCACCAAAGCCTCACTTCAGCTGGGAGCGTAATCAGGGGCGGACACAAGGAGGTGCAAGCTGGGGCTCGGCCCCCGCTCACCCCACAATTGGGTTTTGTTTGTAAAAATTATGAAGAAAGGTCCCATCAAATTTGTTTTATTAATATATAAGGATGATATTTAGATGTTAATTTGTGAATATATATTATTTGGTCCCCCCGCGATAGGAATCTTGTGTCCGTCACTGAGCGTAATGCACTAGGTTTTGCATTTATACACATATATACAGACATGAGCAACTCATAAAGGAAAATTGCAACCTTATTAGGGTCCTGTTCAGGCAAAATCTGAAGCAAATGCAAGAGCATATTTGTACAATTAAATGCACTCCTACCAGTTGGCAATGCTCACTTACCAGCCCAACAAAAAAACAGACAGCCACATTGCCAGAGCGTATAGCCTCGTATTGCATCCAAGACCTCCTCAATGCCCTTCAACGCTCGAAATTATTTGTGGTGGAGAAAATCCCAATTAGCATTCCAAGTCTTTTTGAAGAAAGAGGTGGAACTTTGAGGCGCTCAATATCGATAACCAAATCAAAATCTTTGGAAACAGGCAATCCTTTCGCTAAGGCGGATATGAGATCCAAACCACCTGCCACTTTGACTCCACCAACTAGCCATGGTTCAAGGTTCTGCACTCATAGAAATTTGCATCCAAGGTGGAAATAACCACTCCTATTAAGATCACACATTCCAATAAACTATCCAGTATTTCGTTTGAATGAATTGCTAGTAAACTTATACCTCACATTCCTATATGAAAAAGATGTTTCATGCCTTCTATTCACAGTCATGTGGATCCCTCTAATCCAGCCCACAATGTTGCAGTAAATGGGTTTCCATCAACAAACGGGAAATTAGCACTTGCATGAGCACTTCCACTGGAAACATTGGTCAATTTGTCACTATCAGAATGACTTGCACTTGAATTCCCTCCCCCTGGTCTTCTGATAACTTGTTCATTGCACTTAACGAGTCCATCAACTATGACTTCCACCAAACCTTGTTAAATTGCTGATTGCAAGCAAAACAAAACTTCAACCAAAAGAAGTGGAATGTGGATTAGAACCTATTTATAAATTTACAAAAATACATTTCTTTTTTACCCCTCCCTGAGGATGAATAATATGAAAAGTACGAAACCCACTTGAAGATTATAAAATTGCCAAATGCTATTGAATGCAGAGTGATATGGTTCTTCTTTTTCTTTTAGGGGGGAGGGTAGCAAGAATGGAAACCAAAATAGACAAAATTCAAGTTTGAAAATATGGTAAACACACCTTTCTGGGCAGTAGAGGACCCATCATCAGGGTATTGTTCTTCTTTTCCCCACCCTAGTTCATTACTCCATGTGTTTTTGACTATTAGTGGTTCTTCCGTAAGGTTATCCCCTGGCATGCAGACATTGTAATGCAAAATTACAGGAGGAATTCCTTCCTCTGGGAATTGTGAGCCCATGAGGTCAATTTGGAATCTAACGCCATGCCCATCAGGTATTCCTATCACAGTTATTGATGAATCCTCAACCAGACCACAAGGAATGTGAACAACATTTCCATTGCTGGATATTGTTGAATTAAATACAATGACAGAATACGGACAATCTCTACATCCCATATTATTACTTCCATCATATTATTACTTCCATTTCTAGTCTCAAAAAATTTGGAGGCTTTTTCCTTCTCAACCACGGACAGCAACTCTTTCCACGCAAAGGCAGCCTCTTTGATCCCTTGAGCGGTTTCAGGCAGAGCATCAGACCTAGAGTGTAAATCCCGCATTTGCACCCATACAAGCAACGACTTGGAATCATCTTCAGAAATATTTTCTGAGTTTAAAGATCGTCCAGCCCTTCAACATAAAAAAGGTGGGGCTTCTTCTTGACCTCACTTTGGATTTTTTTCACTTCCGTATGTGATGAATTGACTTTATCACTACCACTAATAACAGGAGAATTATCAGGCAGATGGTTATGGAAGAAATCATATGCTGACTGCTTCCAAGGTTGTTTTCCTATAATGGTGTAGCAAGAACCAAAATGGTACAAGTGCTAAAAGCCTAAAACGAACATGGCTCCAGACCACTTCTTCATTCCCGGTAACTGTCTCCTAAGAATTACTCATAAATCATTCCCATTGGGTTACATGATTAGTAAATTCACGAAGGGACGTGCCCCACTAGGATCTTCTCATCTGGCAAGTTCAGCTTCTTTCTCTGACCGGAACTGCAAGTGATCTGGGAAAATTCTCTGAAGTTTAAATTGAAAATTGAAAGAAGGAAAACAACCAAGTAATCAGCAGTCGCTTGCTTTTATGTATAAGATGTTAATACGAATATGTGTCTGTACAGACATATGAACACACACAACACACACACTAAACGAAATTATTGCCATCCTTTCAAATACTATAAAGATAAATGAAACTGATGCTCCGTTTGGATAGAACTGAACTCAGAGATGAAGGGCATTGACATTTATAGTCGATATATGAAGCAAAGTGGAAGTTTAATTGGAAGTAGAATAGGTGATGTTAGCATGACTTTCGTGGAACTTCATGTCAAGGAGTCCAACCAGTACCATTAAGTGATAAATTGCAATCTCAAACCCATTATGACAAAGTTCCCAATTTCAACGTCGGAAATCCTATATGCGCGAATATTTATGCATTTAAGCTGTTTTCATCGAATAATTAGCACCAAATATGTTAGTTTCAAATCCATTGATTCAAATGCAACAAAAGCCAACAGAAAACACGTGAGGCCACTCTAAAAGCAGTGAATTCAAGAGCATTCCTAAATGGTAATGGCTAAGACTAATTGAGAGTACACCAAAGAGTAATTTAAGTGATTTTTAACTTAACAAACCAAACTAAACCAAACGAAGCCTTATGTCTCAATCACTTGCGTCGGCAGCATCAGAGTCACAAGGATTTCGAAACACTAAAAACAAATAATAAAACTACTTTTCTTTTTACAATAATAATAATAATAAAACTACACCTTGGCTAGATTCGAGAGCTTCCCACGTTGCAGAAACTCGATTTGATTTCTCTTTCGGATCTGTAGCAGAGGCAATAACAAAACAACGAGCGGTTTATTGAACTCGAAACTGAAGTGAAACTGAACTCACCGAGCAAAATCGAACTCGAAATCAGCTTCCTGCGCAATCCTCCACGTAGGAAGTGGGATTTCTGAAAACGAAAATTTTGAACTAGAAATCGGCGTTTGAAGTATCGAAATGATTTGCACAGTGCTTCCAGTGAACTGCTGCTGTTGCTCGCGGCGCTTTGTATTCCCCGGGATGAACCGTTAACAAGAGTTCAAGGTTACACAAGACGCCGTCGTTTTTTGGTACATGACATAGGTTGAACCTATGTCACGTACCACAAACGACGTCGTAGCTCTTTTCAAGCCTTCCAATACGGGATTGCAATTTGATTCGTCACTCGAGATTTATTCTAGAATTCTTTGTCTGATCGAAACTGTTCAAGTTTTAGAACTTATCGATAAGATAAATTCTGTTAATTTCTATACAAAATTAGTTCTTATTAGTACATGATCGGAGATGATTTGTATAGTTTTATCTTTGTGAAAACAAATTAGCCCACATTTGATCCAACCCCTTTAACACCAATTGCAAGGAGGTCGAGTAATTGCTCGATTGTGATTCATTGCATGATCATTAGTACGATCGAAAGAGTTCATGTTGTAGATTTTGTCGAGAAGAATAACCATACAAAGAATCATATCAGTCGAGAACTGAATCGTGCATAATCGGAGATGATTTAAGTGAATTTTTTTTTCTGAAAATAGATTTGGCTACACTGGATCAAACCCAGTTAGCAGAGAACCCTATAGAGAGTCTCGGATCAAAACCCAATTTTTACCTGTTCATCTTCTTCGAGCTCTCTATATAATCCGATAATGTCGAAAAAAACGACACAGCACCACCAAAAAACATTACTCTCTCTCTCTCTCTCTCTCTCTCTCTCTCAATTATTTTTCCCTCTTAGATTCGATGCCGAAACGTAAATGATGCTGCTTGTACGATGAAGAGTGAAAAAGAATTTGGTACTGAAAGCACTGGAGGCTGGAGCTGATGCCGATGGTAACTCTACTTTCTTCTCAAAGCTTCTAGTTTACAGCAATCTAATTTTCGGACGATAAAGCCATGAAATTATTAAGAGTCTCTGCACCCAAGGTTCTTTATGGTTGGATAAAAAATATTTGCCATGGATAAATGATTTTCAACTTATTTTCTTGGTTTGGTACTTCGGTATACCGTATACATCATGGAAAATGTTTATTCGGAAAATTTATGATCAAAGTATGTGAAAAACAAGTTTTGTATCATGAGGTACTCATTCCAAGTTGCAACTGTTCTCATGTTAGGGTTTTGAGAAAAACTACTTGGATCAAAGTATGATCAAAGTATCGGGAAGTGGAGTCCCGGATCCGGGACTCCCGGACTAGAACCGGACTCTATATATATATATTATATATATATTATATATATGTATAGTTTGGCTACCTTGTTTTGCTCTTGTTGGCTGGGGTATGCCCTTTGGCACCTGTATGATCAGGTTTGTTCAATAGAACTTTAACTTACCCCAAATAATGAAGGAAAAAAAAAAAGACTACTAGGCGAGGAAGGAATCCAAAAAAAAAGTTGTGTGAGTAACTTGAACGGAATAGCAATGAATGATTAGGATTGTGAGAATAGCTTAGTGCAGGTGTTGAAGTATGCCAAAAATACGAGTCTGAAAGTCGTAAATGGTCGTCGGGCCAAGACATGGCTATAGTTGGTGGGGACAGGTGTTAGGGGTACCAATGTTCCGACACTGAAAATAGTGGAAAATATCTTATCATAACTATTTTAATGTTAAATACACTGAAGCCTAAAATACAAAATTTTCGGATGCTTTTCAGAAAGCAAGGAAGTGACAATTTTTATAGATACATTTAAATTCTAGACAAAAACCTACCCTATGAATTAGTTTAACCTTATTTTTGTGTTTGCTTCTGAATACTATCTTATCATGTTCGTCCCTTGATTAGGCATAAAGCAGGATAATGAAATTGGTGATGCCAAGGGTGTCGAATGGAAGGATAACAACTGTGACTTTCATTGTGATTGTGATGCTGATGATGCTGATGCTGACAATGCTAATGCTAATTCTGATGACTGAGATGGTGATGATGAAACAGAACATTTAGTTATCGACTACGAGAAAGGGCAACGGGAATTAGCAAAGCACATATGCTCCAGTGGATTGCCATATGTTCTCTTGTGTTCCCATCGTATCCGCTTGAAGTTCCTTCCATCAGAGGCGATTGCTTGCAAATTTATGAGAAAGATAAGCTGAGGGTTAAGCACATCTTAAAAAACATGGACGGACAAGTTAGTCTCTCGGTTATGAATTGAGATACTACAGGCAGAGTGGATCAGACGGTGTCTTCATGTGCTTAACAGCACATTTTATTGATGACAGGTCGAATTTTAAAAAGTGGGTTCTTGGACCTTTTCGGTGTCTTTCAGATAATAACTGTGAAATCCTTCATTCTGCCACATTAAAAACTGTGAAAAACTGGGAAATTGACAGCAAGATATCTGGTCTGTCTTTGGTGGAGAGCAATGTTTACAACGAAATGGTTGAGGAAATTAAAGATGTGTTCAACAAAAGAAGAAGCTTCAACTTGATGGAAAACTATTTTGTGTGAAGTGTTGTGCTGAGATGTTTAATCCAATGGCGAACGATGCATATAAGGAGATACGCGACATCATCGATAAAGTTAGTTTACTTTCTTCCTTTTTTTTGTATGAACGGCGATAAAGTTAGTTTACTGATTCCCTGGAACTCTGCTTCTGTTTGGTACCTCACCTCATGCAAGCTAAAGGAGGCTTTGGAGTTGGATGCCATGTGTGAATTTTCTTCGGAAGATATTTGACACAAAATATGCCACTGCTAACATCTTTCTTCGTAATCTCAAAGAGCTTCGGGCAATTTTATTCCAGGAATCTATTAGCTCAGATAGTTTCACTGGCAAAGTGGCCAAGAAAATGCCACGGATACTTATTATAAGTACTTGGCAAATATGTTTTTTGTGTTGTCAATTGCTCGGATGAGATACATAGACTCTCTCTCCTCCAGACACGAAGTAAGTGACGGGAACTCGTGAAGCGCTTGTTGTGGACGCCATTCATAGTATTTACAGTGATTATAGGAACCAAGCTCTTGAGAAAGAGAAATCTGTGGGTGAATCAACTTCTTCTGATTCGGAAGAGGAGTTAACCAATTCATTGAATCCAATAATAAGCCACCAAAGTCGGATTTGGACCGGTATCTGGAGGAGCCGGTCTTGTGTTGGACCCAGGATTTCAATTCGTTGAAATGGTGGGAAGCTGAAAGCCCCGAGTTTCCAATCCTGTCTAAGATGGCCTGTGATTTTTTGGTTATTCCAATGTCTGTTGCCACTTCAGATGAATAATAGTAATCGACTCTCAAACACTTCCACAGTGTTGAGGATTTAATTTTTGTTTTCATTAGGAGAATTAACAATCTATACTAACCAAGAATATTTACAAAAAAACAAAATCAAGCTTTTTCCTTTACTCTCTCTACTATGTGCCAGTCTCTACTATGGCAAAAGGGGGGTTGTGACGAGTTTTGTCGTACCACGATCACGAATCAGACCACGATCCAAAAAGTAGAACATGTTGTCCCGCCCTAAATTCTAACCAGGTAATTTTTTTACTATGATGACAAAAAAGTTAAGTAAAACTATTATGTTACATGTAAGTATGTTGGTGCGGGTTCTGGGCGGGAAACGAGGGCGAGTAACATCAACCCAAACTCTAACCAAACTCAGCCGACTTTTTCTAATTTTCTCTCAAAACCACCCCGGTATCCGAAAATTTGACGGAAACACACTCCGAAAATCTAACTTTTTGAGTATGTACCTTTTATTTTGCTTAGGCCATCTGCTTAATCTATGCTTGACTTAAACTCATCATTTTAGGGAAAAAATCGCTTAAACTAATCTCCAATCATAACTCATACTAAAATGAACTTTCACTCAAATTCATATTCAGAATCAGGAGAGACTTTTTATTTGCTCAATACTTATCTCAACCCAAACAAATAGCAATTTTAGAAAGAATTGAGTTTTCCACTGCCCACTGGGATCAATGAGTTCTCTACCCTTTTTTTCCAAGGCCTAATCTTATATCTCAAATTTACCACGTTGCCATTGGAAGCCTTTTTTTGAGTTAAAGTGAGAATTTGCCATTGGAGATCCCCATACCCAAAATGAGTTTTTAGTTTTTACTCAAATGTTGACTCAACTTGGGTAGGAAAAAAGGGTTAGGACAGGATATGATATCCTTTTCCCATAAAAAGAAGGGAAAGATAAATAAAAGGAAGGAGGAATTCCAGTCCAATTCTAAGTGAGAATTTCAAAGAAAAATCATTTGCCCAGAAACCCCACGTTCCAACAAATCAAAAGCATAAAAAGAAGGGAAAGTAAAAGGATGTCGTCGGGGGAGAGAGGTGGGCTTTTTCCCTACGAGTACAGGCTCACCTGATTCCACATCTGAACTTCAGCAGGGTAGGTTGCTGCTCTGTCAAGCCAGCCCAAACATCCATCAGAACCCACCCCACCCCTTTTTTAGGGTTTGAGGAGGAGATGGGCATCTATCAGGAACCCACTCCGCTTTTTGAACGGAGGAGAACAGATAGGGATTTCCCCTACACCATCAGCAGTACTTGTCTAGCCCTGCTGACCGAACCAGCAAAGCTCCGACAAACGGACGCTCTTTAGCCAAAGCTCGCTGGCCCCCTGCCTCGCCCAGCAATGGAACTTCACCAGTAACGGTGAGCCCTTAGCGCCCAAACTCGAGTAGGTAAATACCCCACTCCCTTGATCTCCCTTCGACAACCATAATGCCCCAAGCTTTGGTCACAGGCTCGCGCTACCGAGCCCGGCAGTCTGTCTGCTTAGAGGGTGGGTTATATATGGAGCAGATTTTTCGTCAATAACCGATGTGGGACTATAATTGGGGATTGGATCTTCTTTCGGTTCATTGGTGTGCTAGCTTTTGGGTCGGTCTAGTTTAGACCATCCTCGAGCCGATTCGAACTCATTTTAACGATCGGAACTCTTCAACTCGTACCTTCCGCCATGGAGATCATTAGTGCAATAAATTAGAGTGCATTAGTGTTTCTTGGGTAAATCATCGAAACATGTTCATTCCATATTGTACTGGCAGTTATTGTTTTGAATTATATTAGCATCTCCTTTTTTATAATTAGGGAAATTTTTTTCGAAGAGTTATCGATATGCGACCATGTTATTTTTTTGCATGTGTATGATCTTTATTGCAATATCTAAGGAGGTGAACAGTTGTGATCATTGAATCAATCTCAAAAAGGCTAAAAAATGATCTGAATTGTATTCTGTACTGATGGCAACGGGGTGAGGGAGGGCGGGTTTTGCCATACGATTTTTTACTAATTTTGAGGGCCCCATTTATATAGGTCCATATAGTAATTACTAATTACGCCTATATAAAAATTCAAATTATTGCAAGAGTTATCGATTTTGGGAACTTGTACTCTCAAATAATTGTAATGACTTTATCTGAAGCTTCTTTTTCCAAGTATTTTTAACTATACAAAGTAGATTGAAGGCCCCATTTAAAAAAGTTTGCTTTAGGCCTCATGAACATCAGAGTCGGCCCTGCACACATCCACGTGCTCTCTTTCATTTTTTTTTTTTTTTGTTGACTCTTCTCAATTATCAACAAATGGGCCCACCCGCTCTTATTGGCAGGATATTACAATACTCTCTTCCTTTTTGGAATTTCGTCCCCGAAATTCACTGATCAAAATATAGGTAAATAAATTTCACACTTCTGCTGCACTTTTTTTTTTTTCCCCTTCTCCAACAACGAGCTCTTACTGCCCACACAATCCCATCTCCCGCACAACCCCATCTTGAAGTACAAGAGATTATTTTAGAGGTAATTAAATATCCATCCAAATTTTGGGTGCAAATTAGATTTCCATCCCCCATTATTTATGGAAATATGTTTTCATCCTCTCGTAATGTGATTTCCCCTTATTACCCTTCCTATATATATATATATATATATATGGGAGGGCTTCTAGTCCGGACCTCCATGATCCAAATTTTTTTTTTGACGATCCGAACCGTCCAATGTGTTCAGAAGGTGTTTTCAAGGGTCCCTCGCGGAAAATCTTCAAAAAAAAATACTGGGAAGGGCTTGATCCAAGCAGTTTTCGCAAAAAATATATATATACAGTTTTTGCGAAAATTGCTTTGATCAAGCCCTTCCCGGTATTTTTTTTTGAAGATTTCCCGCGTGGACCTTTGAAAACACCTTCTGAACACATTGGACGGCTCGGATTTTCCAAAAATAATTTGCAACACAAAAAAAACCATTTTTTTCTTATTAACGGGAGGTGTGGACTAGAAGTTTACCTATATATATATATATTAGAGGATGAAAGTATTTTTTGAAATTCAAAAAGAGGGATGAATTTTGTTGAGGAATTTTGTTTCATCAAATCAGATGAAATTCAAAATGGGGATGAAGTTTACCGAAATATTAGGAATGTTTGAAAAAGGGGGTGAAGTTTACCTAGATATTAGGGATGTTTGAAATGGAGGGGTAGTGTTGTGGTGGTAATTGGTTACCCATGTTTCGGCGGTAATGGGATAGTGGTTACCCATCTGCACAAAGTGTTATATAAGCATGCATTTCCATCCTAAATTCACCAACACAGTAAATCATCTTCTATTCATCTTCATCTTTACCATCTTGTGTTGTCACGTTCCAAATTAGAGTGTTTGGAGAGAAACATTTTTGGGAAGTTGGTGTTTTCGGTCGGCATAACTCAGTATGTTTCCGTTATCATTGTTACATTTCTCAAGTACGTATCATTTGCAAAGATTTACCATATTGATTGTTTCCGTTATCATTGTTACATTTCTCAAGTACGTATCATTTGCAAAGATTTACCATATTGATTGTTTATCATGATCATTTTCTCATTTTTATCACATTTTTATCACGAATGGAAAACTACCTGAGTACACTCCATTTTGTTTCGTTTGCTTTAATCTTGTTTTTAATGGTTTAACATGCATTTTGAATATATTTACCATGGAAAATCGCGTATTTAATTTTTACCATGTTCAATTTTTCGTAGTCACAGTTTATTATTTGTTCATATTTACCATATCGATGGTTTGTTATGATCATATTTACCATGAGTGTGAAAACTTCATGAGTACATTCCATTTTGTTTTATTCCGTGTGATATGGAGTTTAATCAATTTGAGGTTAATAATTTAATTTATTTCTATTGCAGATTTGTATATCTTTACTATGGCTTCGAGTGATCTGCTATTGGTGTGTCGATTTGCTGACAAGTTGGCTGCCATCCGTATTAATCGAGGTTGGAATTTCGAACAGGTGGTGAAGAAGATATGTGACAGGTGCAGTTCTGTTGATCCGGACTCTGTCATTTTGAACTACTCTCTCGGTGATGATGAAAGCTTGATGTTGGACAACGACGATGACCTGGAGACTATGTTTGCCAATGCCGAAAGGGCCGGGCTGGATGACGTAGGGGTTAACGTCACAGATGGAAATGACTTTGCCAACGATGGCAGTAACTCTGGGAACATGAGTACAGTTTGTGAAAGTGGGTCCAAGGGGAAACAGATGATTGCCTATGATGACGATGACGTCATTCCATCCTTTTGCTCTCAGAAGGGGAAAAAATTGCTATCTTCAAACTGGTCTGAAGGAATCACCTCTGTCGGACAGATTTTTGACGGGGGGGCGTCAGAGTTTAAGGATGTGTTGCGGAAGTATGCAATTGAACGAGGCTTTGAATATGTGTTAGTTAAGAATGACAAGCAACGTGTTACTGCACAATGCAAATATAGGAAAGAGAAGGAGGGTTGCATGTGGCATGTGCATGCCAGGATTTGTCCCCCCGACGAGTATTTCTCTATAAGGAGTATGGCCCTGAACCATACATGTGGAGTTGCGGTGCGGACACTAAAAAACTCTCGTGCCACTGCACAACTTGTTTCTGGATTAGTTGGAGAAGATGTGCGGGTTACTCCTAGAACAAGGCATGTCGATGTTGTGAAAGGTATTAAGAAGGACTACGGGCTGAATATTTCATATGCTCAGGCATGGTGGGGGGTTGAGAAAGCTAGGAGTCAGGTTTTCGGGTCAGAAAATGAATCTTTTACGAGTCTTAAGTGGTATATCGGTGCAGCCAAGAGTACCAATCCAGGTAGCCATATCGAACTGGATTATGATGAAGAGACCAAACGGTTTGAAAGATTGTTTGTTGCATTTGGTGCATGCATACAAGGATTCAACTATTGTCGTCCCCTAATTTTCCTTGATGCTACCCATCTTAAAGGAAGACACCGGGGGTCATTGTTTGCTGCCACAGCAAAGAATGGAAATCTAGGTACAATGAGTTTATACACAAACTACCTGATGCAATTGAGCTTAATTTTTTAAATAGTTTGCCTCATGTTTCTTTTTTATACCATGTTTGCCTTTTATTTTTTGCCATGTTTGCCTTTTGTTTTAAATATAATTACCATACTGTTAATACATTTACCATACTGTTATTCATTTTGGTGTGAGATGGAATACTTTTATTCATTTTGGTGTTACGATGTATTTATTTATTTTTAATTGCAGGGATATATCCAATTTGTTTTGCTGTTGTCGATGCCGAAACATATGAAAATTGGCGCTGGTTTTTACAGCACTTGAGGTCAAACATTGTGACGGGCAGGGACATCACTTTTGTATCTGATCGGAACCTTGGGTTGGTGGCAGCTAGGAAAGAGGTATTTTCCGGATTCTGGTCATGGATATTGTATTCTGCATTTGAAGAGGAATTTAAGAAATGCATTGAAAGGGGTGACCAGAACTTACAGGGAGAAGATGATCGCTTTGTTTGTCAGATGTGCATATGCTCCTACACGGGAGATCTTCCACAAATCCATGTCACATTTGAAATACTATAAAGATAATAGGGTGGCAAAGTTCCTTGAAGATTTACCTTTTGAGAATTGGAGCAATGCTTTCTTCCGAGGAAACCGATATGGTGAAATGACGTCCAATGTTGCCGAATCATTCAACTCGTGGATTGAAGATGAGAGGCACCTTCCCATAAAAAGCCTCGTGGATGTTCTAAGGGTTAAGATTATGACTCTTATCTCCACCAGGAGGGAAGAGGCGAGCAAATGGGTGACCCCTCTATGCCCTGAGATGGATAAAAGGCTGGGGGCCGCATTCAATGAATCTAAAACATGGGCAGTGAGCGAATCCGGGGATGGTGTTTATGAAGTTCATTCACAACCCAATTCAACTGTCCACCTATCGAGACGAATTTGTTCTTGCCAGAAGTGGCAGCTACTTGGTTTCCCATGCTCACATGCGGTTGTGGTGATTAGTTCATTGGGTAAGGATCATGCACCATATGTGGACCCCTTCCTTTACACACAAACATTTCAGAACTTGTATTCCTTTTCTGTCCAACCCATACCGACTGAGTGGATGCCAGATCGGCACACCAATGAGGATTTCCTCCTTCCCCCGCTTTGTAAGAGGCCTCCTGGGAGGCCTAAGATTCGGAGGATACCATCGAGGGGGGAGACTATGTCTCTAATAAGATGCGGAAGGTGTCAGAGAATGGGAACACACAATAGAAAAACATGCAAGGAAGCTATTTAGCACGGATGCGCATTAAGGATTGCAGGTGGAATTGAGTTTTTGGATGGTTTCGCCGAGGAGTTATTAATTGAGATGGGAGCAATCTGGAAAGGTATTTTTTTTCACTCCCGTATCAAAAAAATCCACAAAATCCCAACGAATTAGTGTGTTTAAAACCCAATTAAAGGTTCTTTCTAATAACGAAGCATTTGTATTCTAATAACCAATGCATGACCAAGGTGATCCAATAATGTACAGAACTATAAAAGACGAAGAATCTGCTATTGAAATACCATAAAACTAACCTTAATTTCAGGACGAAGAGGATTTCGGGACTGATTTCATCAGAAAGACATAGAAGGTGGAATGGCCGAGTGGTTTTTGTGACTTCCGGGTTGTGAGTTTTGGGATTCCATGGTATTTGTGTTTTTTGTGATTTCTGGGTGAGGATGACGAGGATTCCGGGACAGATTGAGTTTGAGGAAGAACTGAGACGAAAAACGATACAACGAGATAATAGGGATTGGCGAGATTGAGTTTGAAGAAGATTGATTCTACGAGATAATAGGGATTGGGTTTTATCCCAATCCCGTAACTACAGTTTAGGACCTCATAAATTAGAAAATGATCCACTCCCCACCCCCCATATATGCAACTTTAAATTTAGTCCTCAAACATTTAATTTGTTACAATTATATAATTATATATAAATAAAGGGCATTTTAGGACTTTTTTGAATCCCAGGATGGAAACATAAGTTCTAAATAGGGCCAGGATGATTTTCTAATTTCAAATGACAAAAAGGATCATTATTTAAGTGCCCCATTATTTTAAGGAGAAACTTATTCCAATACTTTAGAAAGGATATTACAGTCTACTCACCTAACAAATTCTCAAAAATTATTTTCATAAAACTATTCCAAGCAAAGCATGACCAACATTGATAAGCCAACATATTCGAACAACTCAAATTTTAGTTAATATGCCTCATATCCGACCATACAGGTCACGCCACATGTGCAATTGATTCACGCCACGAAGGCCACGCCACGAAGGCTATCACGCCAATATGCCTCATATCCGACCATACAGGTCACGCCACACGTGCAATTGATTCACGCCACGAAGGCTATATATCACCCCACGGAGGCTATGTATGTAGTAAAGTGGTTCCATGCCAATCACAATGATCATAACCACTAACAACTAGACCCAATATCATAAACAACCGCAATTAAAGTAAAAATAAACAAATAGACGCACATCAGCCATCAACACTTGCCAATATTTAAGCCCTTGGCCACGAAATAACATCTCCCAGGCAATAATCCTAAGAGCAAAGCCAATGCAATTGTTAAAATAGCTATAGCTATTGCTATATTTTGGCACCAAAAAGTGGTTTTTTGTGCTAAAATAGCACCCAGTCTCCAATGCTTGGTTCTATTTTAGAACCAAATAGTTCTAAATTTAACTAACTTTCCCACCACCTCATTTTTAATTACGCTTTCAACCTCAATTCAACTATGTACGTTATTCTACCCCGTTTTTTAACCCCTTTCCGAATTATTTTTTAATTACGTTTTTTTTTTTTGTCCTCCACTGTTTCAACCACCATTCTACCCAGATATTTTCCCACCTAACTTTCCCATCTAACTTTCTAACCTAATTTTCACACCTAATTTTCTCACCTAACTTTTTCATCTAACATTCTGTCCATTTCCCTCCCTTTTTCAGTTGGATGATGAGTTGTCAAGGATGGCTACAGCCATCTTTGGTTCTATATTTAGCACCAACTATCCATCTGTGCCATTTTGCATCTGTATTTGACTATGCGTTGGATTGCTTAGTTCTAAAATTGGTTTCATATTATGACTATAGCACCATGGATAGCACTGCATTGACTTTGCTCTAAGTAATGAATTAACTAGAAGTTAACTCATACATCTGGAAGGAAATTAACCTCTTGACCCTTGTAGATCTCATGCAATAATACCATTGCCATGACCAACTTGACCACAGAGCAAAAATGTAAGCCAAAATAACTATAAAAAAAAAAAAAAAAAAAAAAACATACATAAATTTTCAGAATGGAGTAAAGACAACACTGACCAACAACCTTGATCCACAAATTTTCCAAATCGACAAATGTTTGCCCACGAAACACCTTCCTCGTATCATGAGATTTTATGAACGAGTATGTTCTGCTTCCTTTCTCTTTCACCCAAATCAACCCTCAATACCCCAACCCTCAATACCCAAACCCAGTAATATTGCATGCATTTACCCAAAATTTATTTATCAAATTATAAATAAATAAAAATCACGCTTCCGCTGCACACTCTGATCACCCACTCGATCCCATGTAAGACCTAATCTCCGCTCTGATACCAACTGTAACGATCCGTCCCCACAAGCACCACTAAAATAACATAAAATTTCTCAAATAACCAATCTCACTTCCTTTCATACTTACATAATTTTCCGTATACATACTTCTTTACTTGTCGATCGTCACCGTTAAATATGCAGACCTCGCCACTGCTAATAACATACTGAAATCTTATTTGTATCGGATATCATCTCGTCGTTAATCGGTCGGCCCATCGCTTTGTAGCTCCTGGCCTAATTCGTTTGATTCATGGATTAAAATAGATGGGATTAATAATCTTGGGATTGGTAGTCCTGGACTATTTGTCCTGGTATTAATTTCATCCCTAAATCTACTCAATCCCATGCTTGATTCGCGTGGGATTATTTATGGGATAAAAAAAATATATATATATTTTTTCAAAAAAACAAATTTAAAAAATATTTGTTGAAAACAGTTTTGGAAAAACAAAATCTTGTTTTGAAAAACATTTACTTTGAAAAAACAATTTTGAAAATAGTTTTTCAAAACAATCACAATCACTTTTTTTTAAACAACAGTTTTGGAAAACAATTCTTGAAAAAAATTTAAAAATAAAAATTGAAGTTTCTTAAAAAATAAAGTTATTATTTCCAAAATGATTTTTTTAATATATTTATTTTTTCGATTTTTTTTTAAAAATAATTTTAAAACAACAAAAAAAATTTAGATAAATAATTATTTCCAAAAGAAAAATTGAGAAATGTTTTTTGAAAACAATTTTTTTTAAATAGAGTTTTTTTTATAAAAATATTATTTTTATATATTTTTTGTAAATTTTTTTATTTAAATATTTAGAAAAAGAAAATAAAACATTTTTTCAAAAAAAAAAAACAATTTCGAAAATACTTTTTGAGAAAAATTCCAATATCCTCCGAATATTTTCGAAAACAATCTCATCTTTGTTAATCCTACCTAGTCCCACCTCTCCCCTGGGATTATATAGTACCCCGCATATAGGGATAAAAATAACCCTGGGATTAATAATCCCGAGAGTCAATTGGGAAACAAACATAGGATAACTCTAGAAGTTGTACAGTTAGTCCTATCCCAGACAGTTAATCCGCGAATCAAACGAGACCTTAATATACCATTCCAAACTTGTCATGCTAGTGGATTCCCAAGGCTGACCACCAGATTACACTTTTTTTTTTTTTAACAGACCACCAGATTACACGTTGGTTGGTTAGACAATCTTTTAACACCTCTCTTGTACCCATGCACACATCCACGTGCTCCCTTTCATTTGTTTTTTTTTTTTTTTTTTTTTTTGTTGACTCTTCTCAATTATCAACAAACGGGCCCACCTGCTCTTATTGGCAGGATATTACATAAATATTGTACACTGGTAGAAGTTAGAGGGGACCACTCCATGTGTATATACAGAAAAAAACTGAAAATGTACTATTACTAGTAAGAAACTTGGGAGGGTTTGCCCCTAACACCCCACCAAGTCCCGCCCCTACCCCTGGTGGAGATTGGGAGTGGGATAAGAATTGAATAGGGTATCGGAGACAGAGAGACAGTGGTATTCACCCCCACTCTGCCCCATTGCAAATCCTATCTGGGACAACATATGTGCACCTCGCCAATCTATCGAACAATCCTTTAGTGAGGGTCAGTTAAAACCACAACAAATTAGTGAATAGACTCTCAAAAAAGTTGATAGCACCTATTTAAACGTTAGACTTTACAAGGGGCATTTATAGGTTAATGCCAATTTAGCTTTGAAAGGACAAAATCACCCCTTTCTCTAAAATACACATTTTACTGATGTTTAAAATTTATCAATTAAATAATAATTGACTGTCAAACACTTCCGCGGTGATTGAGGATTCAATTTGTTTGGGTAATTATCAGTAACCTCCCCTGAGGTTTCTGAAATGACACTGACCTCCCCTGTTTTTGCTGACAATATTAAGATTCCCCCCTGGACCTTTTTTCCGTTAGTTTTCTGTTAAAGCACTAACGGAAATCGATGATGTCACCTAAAAATGGAATTTTAAGTCAAAAATTGCTCTCATTTAATACTCCTACTCCAAACTATATTGGCCGTGTTCTGTTAGATAGTTTAGTTTAGTTTTGATGATGTCAGCGGGTGTAATGAGTGGAGAGAGATAGAGAGAGAAATGCGGGAAATGATGATGTCATCAAAACTAAAACTAAAACTAAACAGGGAAATGAACAAGGCCATTATCTTTACCAAAATTTTTGTCTCCATTTTTAGTCTTTATCATTTTACATAATTTTCTCCCTATTTAATTTTATATAAACAATATACTTATATACTTACAATTAAATATGTATGCATGCGTTTAAAAGACTCACTTTCGCATAATTTTTTTTCCTTTCAATTTCTACGGTTTTTTTTTTTTGGGTACACTTTCATTATCTACTTATATATTTGGTTGAGACAAACCGAAAAAAAAAATAATATTACAGTATAATAGAAAATTGAAAAATAATAAATTTTTTCGTTATAATCGTTCAAAAAATTATAAAGCCCAACAAGCCAAGTAATGGTTTTTTTTTTTTTTGCGCATAGTTTAGACTTGATATGAATTTTATTGACACGAGTCTATTTATTTTAATTTCATTGATAATTTTGTTTTTGTTTTTTTTTTTTTTGAACAGAATTGATCATTTTGTTAACAAACCGAAAAATAAAAATTGAAAAACGATAATTTTTTTATTATAATCTTTCAAAAAGTTATAAACCCAAACCAGCAAAGTAATGGAGTTTTTTTTTTTTTTTTTGCATAGTTTTGTCTTAACATAAATTATATTGACACGAGCCTATTTATTTTAATTTCATTGATCATTTTGTTTGAGACAAACCAAAACATAAAATACATTTGGCCAAAAAAAAATATAAATTAACCTAATTTGTTTTCCACTAACCTCCATGATCTAGTAAAGTTAATTTCACTTAACCAAAAAAATTCACAAAATTAAAAGATATGAGTTTTTTTTTTTTTTTTTGAAAAATTAAGTTGGTAGAATGTGGAGTATTTATTTTGTTATAAGGGTATTTCGGTAATTTTTCTGCAAAACTTAACGCCATCAACGGAAAAGTAACGGCAGGGGGAATCTTCAACAAAAGCAGGGGAGGTCAGTGTCATTTCAGAAACCTCAGGGGATGTATCTGTTTGTGTCAGAAACCTCAGGGGAGGTTACTGATAATTACCCAATTTGTTTTCATTAGGAGAATTAACTCTCTTGGATAGTGTGCCACATTCTCCTATTAAAAATATTTTTCTTCTTTTGTTTTTTCCTGCACTACCAAAAGCTAAATGTAAAAGATTAGGAAAAAAAACTTTCATCCCCGTTCACACACACACACACACACACATATATATATATAGGAGGTCGATCTATTGAGAACACCCTCAAACAAAAATTCCGTGCGGACCTCACCATTTTTCGACTTTCCGGATCAAATTTTGACGATCCGAACCGCTCAATGTTTTTAAAATGCATTTTATAGCGTTTTTAACAAAAACTGATCCGATCAAGCCCTTCCGGTATTTTTTTTTGAATATTTTCCGCGTGGACCCTTAAAAATGCATTTTAAAAACATTGAGCGGTTCGGATCGTCAAAATTTGATCCGGAATGGTGAGGTCCGCACGGAATTATCCTAAGGGAGTCCTCAATAGGTAAAGGATCTAATCCGGACTTTTGATTTCCGGACTTTTTATACAAATTTTTTTTTGACGATCCGATCCGTCCAATGTGTTCAGAAAGTGTTTTCAAGGGTCCTCGCGGAAAATCTTCAAAAAAAAACACCGGGAAGGGCTTAATCAAAGCAGTTTTCGCAAAAATATATAAATACAGTTTTTGCGAAAACTGCTTGGATCAAGCCCTTCCCGGTATTTGTTTTTGAAGATTTTCCGCGTAGACCCTTGAAAACACCTTCTGAACACATTGGACGGATCGGATTTTCCAAAAAAAATTTGCAACACAAAAAAATCCCATTTTTTCTTATTTCCGGGAGGTGTGGATAGGAAATTTTCCCCATATATATATATATATACAGTCCCGATCCCTTAAGGGATCCCTTAAATGGGATTCCGTGCGGACTTGGCCCTTTTTCAACTTTCCGGATCAAATTTTGACGATCCGAACCGCTCAATGTTTTTAAAATGCATTTTCCAAGGTCCACGCGAAAAATCGGAAAGGTGAGGTCCGCACGGAATCCCATTTAAGGGATCCCTTATTAGATCATTGGTGTGTATATATATATATATAATATATATTTATAGCAAAGTTTGTTTTGATATTTGATTGTGCACTCCATTTTTCATATTAATTTGTGATCTCACATGGTAAACTCTTCTAGTGGATTGCATGTGATGTGATGGAAGTGTTAACTCTTCAGTAGCACGTGATGGAAGTGATGGATGTACATTATTGGGCATAGGTCCAAACAACTCGATCTTTTGGGATAGTAGCAAGCTGATTCACTTTAAAGTGTAAGACTATTAAAAAAAAATTCTACACATTAAAGAGCAACCATTTTTGGATCTCCGATTCCCCGTGGGGATCCCCGTTCCCCGCAACGGAGCGGGGATGAAGGTTAAAATAAAATCTCCGGTGGGGATCGGGGAGGGAATGGGGATTGATATAGGTTTGGGGATCGGGGATGGAGGTAGTGGTATCCACCCCCTACCCTCCCCATTGCCATCCCTAGAAGGATGAGAAAGGAAAGGTAAGAAGATAGTATTTGTTTTGGCTGAAAAAAACACAGTTTACAAGTAGAGAGAGGAAGCAGACTAACACTGTTTGGAATTGGGAGAAAGTGGAATTCGGGGAACCTTGCTATTGGTTCCAACCGGAGGGTACCGACCACATATCGACCGGCGAATATTTAAATGAAATGGGGTGATTTTGGATCGAGTTTTTAGGGCCGTCCGATTACATTGATTTCCGTGTGGGGCCACTCGAAATTTGATTTTGAGATCGATGAACGATTCAGATTGACTGCTTAGGATCCAGAGAGGTCCCGACGCCGGTCGGTACCCTTCGGTCGGTACATCTGGATTAATCAATCGAATTCTTTTTCTTTCCTTTACCCAAGATGAAGCATAAAAAGAGGGGAAACATGAACAACTAAAAAAAAAAAAGCAGAGGAAAAGAAGGATTCAATCTAATCGCAAGTGATTTGCTTCCAAGAAGATTGAAGAAAAAGGATGTCGTCGGGAGAGGTGGGTTCTTGCAGTAGAATTCCCCTACGAGTAAAGGCTCAATCCATCCCTCTAATTCCACACCTGAGCTGGCAGATCCAATTTGCTGCTCTGTCAAGCCAGCCAACCCCCATCGGCATGGATGGGGCCACCTTTTCGGGAAGGTGGGTTCAGGGATCTCCCCTGAACAACCAGTAGTACCACTGTGGTACAGACGTACTACTGATCACACCAGCAGATCTCCGACGAGACGCACGCTTAGCGGAACTTGCTGGTTCCCCGCCTCGCCCAGTAATGGAACGCACTTGTTGTGGCGAGCCTGTAGCGCCCAACTCCAGTAGGTCCTCACTCCCTCGATCTCCCTTCGACAACCTTAATGCCCCATGCTATGGTTACAAGCTCGTGCTACCGAGCTCGGCAGTTTGTTTCCTTAGACGGTGGGTTATATCTGGAGAAGATGTTTTGTTAATAACCGATGTGGGACGACAATTGGGGATTTGCTCTTCCTTCTATTCTTTGGTGCGCTAGCTTTTGAGTCTGTGCAGTTTGAACTGTCCTCGATCCGATTTGAACTCATTTTACCTGTGCAGTTTGAACTGTCCTCGATCCGATTTGAACTCATTTTACCGATCGGAACTCTTCAACTCGTACCTTCCGCCATGGAGATCATTCCTGCAAGAAATTGGAGTCTTGAGTAAATCATCGAAACATGTTTATTTCATGTTGTACAAACGGTTGTTGTTTTGAATTATATTTAGCAATCTTTTTTTATAATCAGGTAATTTCTTTTGTGAAGTTATCGATATCTGACCATGCTATTTTTACATATGTATGATCTTTATTGCAATACCTAAGAGGTGAACAATTTCGATCATTGAATCAGTCTAAAAAAGGCTCACAATGATCTGAATTATATTAGCTAGGAGTTGAACAATATCAATCATTGTATCAATCTCACAAAGGCCCACAATGATCCGAATTTACAGGATGCAACGGGACGGGGAAGGACGGGTTTTATTGTACCCCTACCCGAAAAGTAGAACACGCCGCCCCCACCCCATACCCCAACCGGGGTACAAATATACTCATTTTTTTAGTATAATCATAATTGATTAAGTAAAACTATAATGTTACTCCGTACTTGTGAAAGTATGTGGGGGTGCATTCGGGATTGGTAACAGGGATGGTATTTTATCAACCCGAACTCTACCCTGCCCACACCGGGTTTTTCTAATTTTCTCCTGTACCCAGCCCGGTACCTGACAATTTGATGGAAACACAACCGGATTAGGTCAGGGTCGGGCCTACATTAGCAGTAGGAAAATCGGAATTAAAACAGAAACGTTGTTGCAACTACTCAAACACTTTCGAAAAGAAACAAATTCCAGTTCAAGTAGCGTTCTCCTCCCCACAAAGTTGCCTTAGCTTAGTGGCAACTTAACTAGTAATTGAAGAAAACATCACAATCTAGAAAACACACACGCACCAAGAGCTGGTATCTAGCTTGTATAATTTGATACTACATGAATACGTTTGTACTCTACTCTAGCTTCTCTGTTTGCATTCCTTCGCCAGTTCTCTACTGCTCTCTTCACCGTGGCATTTCCCTCGCGTATCCCTTCAGAAGAGAACTTGTGTTCAACAATTCCCAAAGGCCCAGGCTGCAGTACGATGATCACCGTTTCCATCTCCTGTTCCAGATGCCTGTGAAACAAACAACAAAAGTTTTGCCAAAAGGAAAACATTTTATGCACTTATTGTGAAAATCCGCACATAGAAATAAACCAAGATACAACTTTCCATACTGACCCTAGTCCCCAAGTAACTAGGACTAAGGTGAGTTATGTGGGGTTAAGATCAGAAAAGGAATTTTCATCTAAATAAAACTGACTAACAAAAGAAGGTACCATTGTACAGACTAGAGGTGAGGATTCATGTTATAGTGACTCCGAGAAACACAGTCTACTTGAGACCAAGTTAAAGAAAGAAGAGAACCAAGGAGAATAGACCTTTGTTTTTTGTAACTCTCTAGGAGTCATCTTTAACCTTGCGACAGTTGACTGTAACTGTGCTTCCCTGTCTACTCCCACTTACAGCCAGGACACTCTTTCGTTATTTCATAATCTCCATGGTATGATTCTCCTTATAGTGAGAAGAAAGACAGAGCGGGAAGGGGTAATTGTTCAGGTGGAATCTTTTGCAAGGACAATACGTCTCATGTCAACCTCGCTATAAACATTGAATGATCCTATGAACCAAGGTTCCTCTAAGGGGGAAGCAAGCAAGTGCAATTGACGAATGTAGAAAAGCGTGGTGTTAAGTCCTTAGAGAACAGGGATGAGGAACCGGGATGATCTCATTCAGGACAGTACTTTGGAACTCAGGAATATTGTAGCGCCATATGTTATAACTGTGTACCACGAGTAATGCAATACCATTTTCAAGATGAAAAATTTTCATTCATGTCACGTAGCCTGTTTTACTGAAAGAAAAACACATTAAGTACCCACCTACCCCAAGTATTTCTCCACGAGGCCCTTGCTTTCCAATCAACTGGAAGTTGATTATTATGGCAGCAAGTTTTCATAACAGAACTAAAAAGAAGGGTGCAAAGTTTCTCCACAACTACCCGTCCCCACAACCCGAAATCAACTGACTGGTATGGACTTATGGAGGTTGATTTTAGGCTTACGACGAACCTGTTATGAGATTGGCTAAAAAATACGTAGTACCGTTCAACAATCAGTATCCCCTCTCTTCATTTATTGGACCCTAAATAGGCCTTCCTGATCTTTTAATACCAAAAAGGCAACTTAATTTGTTGAAGTAATCACCCAATCTAAAAACACATACAAAGAAAAAAATCAACAAATATCAGCATTTGCTTTGTAACTCCACAGAAATATCCATTCTCAAAGGTCCTATGATCCTATCAATCAAATTACATTCGCTGAGACTTGAACGACTTCACAGATCAGAGACCAGAGTGAACAAACCCTTCAAGCTACACTTGAACATGGACAATAACAACAAGGCGTACATTTACGCTAGTATGACTATCTCAAATGTCGTCAAATCTCCATAGTGCAGTTTATACTCGCAAAACAAATTCACACACTTCAACACTAAAAACTTGAAAATTGATATACACTATTTGCAGCGCCGCGCCCCCATGAAAGTCATTTATTCTCAATAAGCCGTACCTGACTATGCCTAACATCCCATTTGGTTTGATGTTTTGGTTGAAGTCTCTAAGAAAGGGTGATAAATGAGAAATCGGGGTCTTTGTAGTGCACCCTCATCCGCGCGCACTGTGTAGCGCCCCCAGCCTAGCCGTCTTAAAGTGTTTTCCATGGTTCAAATTTTAAAATGACATTTCCATGGAAGACTACTCTTCCTTGGAAGAGTTTGTTTGAATTCCGGACCATTAATTGCTAGGATGGACGACTGGGATTCACGGTGTAGTGCGAAGGGGGTGCTACAAGGACCCCGGGTAGGATAAATGGAAAGATAAGCCCCTATAGTATAGGAAACCAATGAGATATGGTGAAAAACGATAATGGCAGAAATAATGTATAATTTTTACATCGAAATGAACCATCAGGAGAAAACAAAATCTCACCTGATTTACTAAACAGAAGCAAATTCTATCCCACAATAGATGACAACACCCAAAACATAATAAATTCTCCTCAGGTGGAGATTGTCTATAACCCAGAACGATTTCAACACAAATCTTCACAAAGCATGTCAGAAATATCTATGATAAAGTAGCAAAAATGCGAAATTTTTTCTTGAGAAAGCAAATAAATCACAAGCCCTAATAGCGTCTGTGACTGAAAGTTAAACAGTGGTTTCGAAAGGGTATTATGGAGTAGTACCTGAAGAGCCTGGAGAAGGGTAACGAATTGCGGAGGCGCGTAAAGGATTCCGATTGGGGCAGCCCCGTTAATGGCAGTTCTGTTTTGGAAGAACAATAATTATGTTAAAGTTCAAACCCCCAAGTTCCAACAAATCAAAAGCATAAAAACGAAGGGGAAGGGTAAATAAAACAAAAGGATGTCGTCGGGAGAGAGGTGGGTTTTCCCCTACGAGTACAGGCTCACCTAAATTCCAAATCTGAACTTCGATGCAGGGTAGATGGCTGCTCTGTCAAGCCAGCCCAAACATCCATCAGATACCCACCCCACCCCCTTGTCTAGGGGGCCTGGGGAGAAGAGATGGGCATCCACCAGAACCCACTCCGCTTTTCACACGGAGGAAGAACAGATGGGTATTTCCCTAAACGATCAGCCCTACTTGTTTAGTACCGCTGACCAAACCAGCATAGCTCCGACAAACGGACGCTCTTAAGCCAAGCTCGCTGGCCCCCTGCCTCGCCCAGTAATGGAACTTCTCCAGTCATGGCAAGCCCGTAGCGCCCATGCTCCAGTAGGAGTGTACCCACACCCTCGATCTCCCTTCGACAACCTTAATGCCCCAACTTTGGTCACAGGCTTGCGCTACCAAGCCCGGCAATTTGGTTTGTTACTTACAGTGGCTTATAAATGGAGCAGAAGTTTCTTCAATAACCGATGTGGGACTAAAATTGGGAATTGGATCTTCCTTCGGTTCCTTGGTGTACTAGCTTTCGGGTCGGTCTAGTTTAGACGTCCTCGATCCGATTCAAACTCAATTTAACGATCGGAACTCTTCAACTCGTAGCTTCCGCCATGGGGATCATTAGTGCAAGAAATTAGAGTGAATAAGTATTTCTTGGGTAAATCATCGAAACATGTTAATTCCATATTGTACAGACGGATGTTGTTTTGAATTATATTTAGCATCTCTTTTTTTATAATTACGGTAATTTTTTTTGCAGAGTGATGATATCCGACCATGCTATATGCAATACTTAGGAGGTAAACAGTTTCGATCATTTTAATCAATCTCAAATAGACCCAAAATAATCCGAATTGTATTGTATACTGATGGCAACTGGATGGGAAGGGCGTGCTTTGCCATACCCGACCCAAAAAGTAGAACGCGCCGCCTCGTACCCCGCTGGGGTAATTCGTGGGTGCTTCCATTCCTGACCTGATCGGGGATTGGGTTTACCCACCCCATAAAAAATGGGATGAATAGTTTAATTTAAAAGCAAAATAGAAGGATATAGTTATACTAGGTATGAGGCCACATGTTGTGCACGTGTTGTTTGCCCGTTGATCAATGAGGTGTTTGTTGCATTTGTCCTTAGACTTAAAATTGAGGAGACTAAGAAAGGCAGAACTCTAAGTATTGAAATAGCTGAGAAAGGTAGTTATAGAACTAATAAAAGGTCTATTGACCATGTCTGCTTATATTTTACAGTGTCAAAGTCTGCCATTGGCCTAGCGAAAATATAGACACTACTTACTCCTTTTTGGGAAGCGTGAAGTTTGAATGGAAAAGTTGATGTATTTTCGAGAAAAATATATTTTTCGAAAAAATTAATTCAATGAGATGTTTAAATCGGTGTCAAATTTTACCTTTGTTTATAAGTCACTCCCTTTTTCTTGGTCTTGTTCTGGTATTTTATCTTGAGCCTTTCACAGTCGGACAGCTGTATGGGAGTTTGGGTACTTGAATGTTGCAGGCTCAAATATAATGGAGGTCCGTGGTCGAGTTGTCTATGTCTATTAACCAGCACCAAATGGTAGAGAAATCTGTATTCGCTAAGCTGTTTGCATTTATGTTATAGGAATTTGGAGTTCTGCTTGGACCTATTACAGATAAAAGGGGTTCAATGGAGATTATCTTTAGTGTTGGAAAGCATTATTGGATTGTACCGGTTGAGGATATGCGCTTGGATCATGTGATGTTTTAATTTGTTCGTTAGCGCTATGGATTTACATTTCATGGATTACCTCTTTGTTTCTGTTTTAGCAGAACTGCAGAAGCACATGCTTGTGTTATTGTCTTCAATGCAGAGAAGCTTGATTGTGGAGAACCCTTGAAGATGGAGGCAGCCATTCAAAACAAGGATTGAAGGAACGAAAGGTTAACAAACATAACCAGCTAGATATTTTACAACGGAAAAGTCTTGCCTTGAACAGCAGTTTTCCCAGAGCTGTTTTGGTCTCGTTGATTTTAGCCGGTGAAGTGGTTCCTGCCTGGTTGTCTTCGGAAACTGCGGAGTCATAGGCTTCTGTCTTGCTTTTTTTGTTCGGAGTAGTTGGAGCCATGAGGAGAGGGGCTTCAGATGTAAGTTTGTCCATAAGCATGGATGTATTTTTGTATTAGTTAATAGAATTTTGACAGCTGAATGGAAGAAAATAAATTTCCTTACATTAACTGTATTCTCCATCATTTCTTCTCCAGAAATCTGAAGGAGAAGTTCTGCAATTTCATTAAAAACTGTTGCCTTAATTGATCATGTTGGGTCTATGATCTGAACTTCAAATTTTGTTCTGTACCATGAAAAGTTGCATCAGTGTTCAGTTTTTCCCTAGAGCTTGCCACAAAGCATGCAGAAGACAGAGATGCAGGTACTTCTTCCATGCAGTAATTGCACCAGAACTCGCCATCTTCAGAAGCATTTGTTGCTTTTCTACATTTGGAGCAAGCGAAGTAGAAAAACTTTTGATTGAAGTTTGTCACGCGAACAGTACCTTCCAACGGTGGGGTACTGAATCTAAAAGGAAAAAGAGTGAAAAAGAGTTTGAAATTAATAGCTTTTAATAAGTAAAACATAAGCTACTGTGATTTGAGAGAGGTTGCTACCTTGTCAACAGTTGTTGGGAGGTTGACAACCTTAACTTTGTCTTCATCCTTTGGCTCGCGGTACCTGACAATTGTTTTTTTCGTTGGTGATTCGAGCGACAGAGCCCTGATCTTTTGAGCATTTGCAGAGCACCTGAGATGTTGTGAGTAAGAATAAACGATTTAACGGTAATTCTAGACCGCAATGGAAGAGCACAAATCTGGACATTGGTTTTGAACATGAGAAGTTTTTACATAACAGCTGCGAAATGGTTATGCGCAAACTAATGGCAATATGTGGTTTATATGTAACATGCATGAAAATTTTGAAGAGTATTTTTTTAGAGGACAATGGAATATGTATTACCATTCTAAATAAAGCAAAATTCTATATCAGAAATATCTCAATCCAGAAACAAAGCAGAGAAAGTGGTATGTAGTAAATTTTTTCAAATAAAGCCAAATCACTACAACTTTTTTGTGCATCATTCGCACAACGGAAGCAGACTTCTTAACCCAAAACATCACTCAGATTTAGAGCAATGGCAGACACTGGGCACATACATGCCACAGGCAAAAAAAAACTACAATAGACATGGAGATTCCGAGATTAAGGTGCTACTTCAGTTACTTAATCCCATTGCTATAGAGCAAGTATGCTTAATCTGGTGATCTGAATCAACCATTTATCTCAATGGGTTATGAAATCATAATCATACATTTACACCAAATCAAGCGCATTTTTTGGAATAATTAAATATAAGACATCTGCACCTCTAATAATAAGACGAGGCAGCTGCTATAACAGCCATGGCGCCAAACAACAGGCAAGAACAAACTTAGTAGTGATCTACTGTGCAAATCCTTTTATTCATGAGACATGATCGCTAAGCTGGTAAAATAACTGCATGAGAACTTAGCATTCCCGTAATTTATTGTTACAAACGCAACAATAGCTGATGTAAAGGTGCACACAAACTAAACTTTATTGTAAAGGACTATCCTATGCATTGCTAGTGAGTGTAAAGGAAATAGCTTTTGATTTTTATGACCGCGAAGAAATACTGAAGATGGGAACCAACCATTGCAAGATTTATAGCAGCCATTAACTGAGGATAGCATGAAAATGTAATTTATACCATGTTTGGAGGCTGCAGCCTCCGCAATCGGGGGAATGAAAATAAAAGCTGATGAACTCCGTGTTGCTAGGTTGATGATACCTTTAGATGGTAAAAGCAGTTAGGGTAATACAAATAAATGTAATGCACGATGTATGTATGAGTAGATGCTAGTGGGACTAACCGAACAACGCTTCAGGAGGAGGGGGCACACAAGAAGAGAAAAGAGGAGAGAGAAGATCGAACCTGCAGAATGGCTTGATGCAGAACTTCTTCTTCTCCAACTTCGCCCTCTCCCTCTCTGTCTCTCCTTACTTAGTGGCAACTTAACTAGTAATTGAAGAAAACATCAAATCTCGAAAACACACACGCACCAAGAGCTAGTATCTTGAAATGGATAATTATCTTCGAACTATTTTTACAAAATGAAGATGAGGGCATTGTATAATTTGATAGTACATGAATACATGGCTACTCTACCCTAGCTTCTACACTTGCATTCCTTCGCCAATTCTCTACTGCTCTCTTCACCGTGGCATTTGCCTCGCGTATCCCTTCAGAAGAGAACTCGTGTTCAATAATTCCCCAAGGCCCAGGCTGCAGTACGGTGATCACCGTTTCCATCTCCTGTTCTAGCTGCCTGTGAAACAGACAAAAAAAGTTTCGTCAAAAGGAAAACATTTTATGAACTTATCGTGAAATTCCGTACATAGAAATAACCTAAGACAACAAAGCCCAAGCAACTTTCCATGCTGAGTAACAAAAAGGTGCAACTTCACGTAGGGAGCACAAGAGGCAGGCTCAATTGCTCAAATATCTGACCGTAGTCCCCAAGTAACTAGGACTAAGGCGAGTTACTCCTAAATAAAATCAGAGATGGAATTTTCTAATACTCCACAATAAAACTGACTAACAAAATAAGGCACCATTGTACAGAGCAGACTAGAGGTGATGATTCATGTTAAAAATGACTTCGAGAAACGGTCTACTTGAGACCAAGTTAAAGAAAGAAGAGAACGAAGGAGAATAAAACTTTTTATTTTTGTAACTCTCTAGGAGTCATCTTTAACCTTGTCACTGCTGACTGTAACCGTGCTTCCCTGTCAACAATAGTGTACTCCCCGGCTTACCGCCAGGACACTCTTTCCGTCATTTCGTAATCTCCAGGGTATGATTCCTTATAGTGAGAAGAGAGACAGAGCGGGAAGTGGTAACTGTTCAGGTGGAATCTTTGACAAGGACAATATGTCTCATGTCAACCTCGCTATAAACATTGAATGATCCTCTGAGGGGGAAGCAAGCAAGTGCAATTGACGAATGTAGAAAGGCATGATGGCAGAATGTATAATTTGGTGGAATGGTTGTACAAGTAGCATTTTTTTTTTCCTTACACCGAAATGAACCATCAGGAGAAAACAAAATCTCACCTGATTTTCCAAACAGAAGCAAATTCTAAGCCGACAATATACAACAATCAGGCGGAGAATGTCTATAACCCAGAACGATTTCAACACAAATCTTCCCAAAGCATGTCAGATATGTATATGATACGTAGCAAAAATGCGAAAATTTTTCTTCAGAAAGCAAATAAATCACAAGCCCTAACAGCGTCTGCGACTGAAAGTTAAACATTGGTTTCGAAAGGGTATTATGGAGTAGTACCTGAAGAGCCTGGAGAAGGGTAACGAATTGCGGAGGCGCGTAAAGGATACCGCCATCCCGCCGGAATGGTGACTATATATTCCGATTGGGGCAGCCCAGTTAATGGGCAGTAGTTCAGCTTTGAAAGAACAAAACCCCTCAAAAGTAGGTTCTCGGTCGATACGGCGTCGTTTAGTTTTTAATTTTTGTTTAATGAGATTTTAAAGTATTAAAGTTATATTTTTACTTGTGTTTTTTTCCTTTAAAAAATGAGAGAGGATAGCTTTTTTAAATTACCTTTTGTGTATTTTTTTGTTTTCTTTAGGGAATCTCCTTACTCTATTATTGTCCTAAACTCATCATTTTAGTGAAAATCACTTGAAATCATCTCCGCTTATTTATTCATACCCCTTCTAGAATGGAATTTTACTCAAATTTAGAGATACTCTTTTATTGTCTCAAACCTATCTCAAATTGAGTTTTTTTATCTAAAATTTTTACTCCCTCCGTCCCGTAAAGTTAGTCAGTCCCCCACAAAATTATGTGCAATTTTCAAACTTAAAAATAATGTACTTACCGAAATTTTGAATTTTTTTTTTTGTTCAATAGGGATCTTGTTTGATAGTTTTCAAGGAGATCTTTTGAATGGTGCAAAAAAGAAAATCGAAAAATTGTTTCGGTAAATACATTATTTTTAAGTTTAAAAATTGCACGTAGAAAGGGACCAACTTTATAGAACGGAAGGAGTACTCATATTTGAGAAAAACTCTGGGGGAGATGCCAATGTTGCTATAAAAATGTACAAATAATGAAAAGAAGGTAATTAAACACTTTTCTTTGCCATACAAATAACCCCGCAGAGCCTACCTCGTGGGCCAAACCAATCTCCAACCACGTTGATGCTAATTCTCTTTCTTTCATTTGGGCAAGATCAAAGCATAAAAAGAAGGGAAAGATAAAAATAAATAGAGGGAAAGAAGGATTCAAGTGCATTTGTAGGATCCGTTTGTTTTGATATAAAATATTCACCGAAAAACAATTTTACGTGTAAAATTAAAAAAAAAATCCAATAATAGAAAGCGAGAAGGGAAAGAAAGATTCAAGTGCAATTGAAGGATCCGTTTGTTTTGATATAAAATATTCACCGGAAAACATTTTTACGTATAAAATTTTAAAAAATCCAATAATAGGAACTGGGTTAGAAAGAGAATTAAAAAAGTTTGTTTTGATATAAAATATTCAGCGGAAAACATTTTTACGTCTAAAAATAGAAACTAAAAAAGTGGTTGTTGAATTGAGAGCGGCCCATTAGGCATCATTGACCCTGAGAAGTACCGACCCGTTATCCTTCCACCGTCTGGAGCGGGAGGTGAACGCTGCTCTGTGAAACCAGCCTGACGCGGTTTCCCCCACTCTAAAGGCCGGGAGCCCAAGGCCTTCGCCCTGAAGCCATGACCCAACTCCAGACTTGGAATGGGCAGGCCAGAGAATAACCACGCAGGGCCTACTTCGTGGGCCAAACCAATCTCCAACCACATTGATGCCCTCACTTGAGTCACAGGCTTACGCTACCAAGCCCGGCAATCTCAAATACACCCGCCAGAGGTATATATCGAGCCTTAAAGTTTTCTAAGAAGCCGATGTGGGATCAAATCTGTGCATTCTCTTTGTTCATTAGTAACTGTCTAGCTCTCTCTTTTTCGTAATCTGTTGCTAACAAGTTCACGTTTACACGATCGCAATGAGATTTTGTTTCTGAAGATTCGAATGAGAAGATGAAAAACACATATCGCACGTCCGGTTTCTGCAAAATCGAGAATGAAAAGAGTTTGTCGTCAGCAAAAAGGAGATGCAAAACACTGACTGATTTGTGTCGAAAGAACAAAAACATCTATTACTTTCCGAATTCCTGCAGCGAGGCTTTGAATTTGAACTTAATCCTGTGCAAAGGGGACAGAAATAAGCAGTGGATGATGAAGCCTTGACAATTATGCTCTACTGGGTTTCAACTGTTTGCTTTCCTGGGGATTTCTATATCTGCAAATGCTGTTCTTGGTATGTTACTGCTGGCTCTACTGGATTGAATGCATAAAAAAGAAGGGAAAGTGTAAATAAAACAAGGGATTCAAGTTCTGCTTTGAAAGAACAATAATTAAACCCCAAGTTCCAACAAATCAAAAGCATAAAAAGGGATTCAAGTGAGAATTCCCAAGAAAAAAGGATGTCGTTGGGAGAGAGGTGGGTTTTTCAGTCAAGCCAGCCATACATCCACCAGAACCCACTCCGCTGGTTTTGTCGGAGGAATTTCTTCAGATGGGTATTTCCCTGAACGATCAGAACCTACTTGGTTTAGTAGTACCTGACCAGATCAGCACTACTTGGTTTAGTAACGCTGACCACACCAGCATAGCTCCGACAAACGGACGCACTTACCCAAGCTCGCTGGCCCCCCTGCACGCCCAGTAATGGAACTTCTCCAGCTATGGCGAGCCCGTAGCGCCCAGCTCCAGTAGGTGGGTACCCACACCCTTGGGTCTCCCTTCGACAACCTTAATGCCCCAAGCTTTGTCACAGGCGCCCAGCTCCAGCGGCGTCCCCATGAAATTCTATCTCAATAAGCCGTACCAGACAATGCCTAGCATCCCATTTGGTTTGAATGTTTTGGTGGAAGTCTCTAAGAAAGGGTGATAAATTGCGAGATTAGCCCCCGGAGTACACGAAACCGATGAGATTTGGTGAAAAACGAGAATGTCAGAATGTGTAATTTTCATTACAACGAAATGAACCATCAGGAAAAAACAAAATCTTACCTGATTTACCAAACAGAAGCAAATTCTAAGCCCACAATCTATGACAACACCCAAAACATAATAACTCCTCCTCAGGTGGAGATTTTCTATAACCTAAATCTTCACAAAGCATGTCAGAAATATCTATGATACGTAGCAAAAATGCGAATTTTTTTCTTGAGAAAGCAAATAAATCACAAGCCCTTACAGCATCTGTGACTGAAAGTTAAACAGAGGTTTCGAAAGGGTATTATGGAGTACCTGAAGAGCCTGGAGAAGGGTAACGAATTGCGGAGGCGCGTAAAGGGTACCGCCATCCCGCCGGAATGGTGACTATATTCCGATTGGGGCAGCCCAGTTAATGGGCAGTAGTTCAGCTTCGATTGGAAAGAAACCCCTCAAAAGAAGGTTTCTCGGTCGATACGATGTCGTTTTATAATTTAATTTTTGTTTTTATAGGAAACTAAATACGATAATTATAGTATTAAGTTATATTTTTAATTGTGTATTTTTTTTCCCTTTAAAAAAGGAGAGAGGATAGCTTTTTTAAATTACTTTTTGTGTATTTTTTTTTTTTTAAAATTTCCTTAGGGAATCTCCTTACTCTATTCTTGTCCTAAAATCATCAATTTAGTGAAAATCACTTGAAATTATCTCTGCTTATTTATTCAAACCCGTACTAGAATGGAATTTTACTCAAATTTAGAGACTCTTTTATTTGCTCAAACCTATCTCAGTTGTCACCTTCTATTCAAATTTGTTCTCTCCGATATTTATTTGGGAGCTAATTTTTGGGGCTTCTTTTTTTTATGCAGACACTCCAAAATTTAATAAAGTTACAAAACTACCCTTTACAAAATATAAAAATTACTGGAGGCACTCCATCCCAAAATTATCTCCTCATTTACTTGAGGCACTCCTAACGGAAAAAACTTTTTGAATTCCTCACCCTTCAAAAGTATAGAGTCAGGCAACACCAAAAAGAACATTCAATTTCACTTATATACACATAACTAGATAGCTCTTCAAAAAAAATTAATCTGGACAAAGCAAAAGTCAAAGGATTCAACTTTGACAAGCCATACAAGTCGTTTTTTCCTAGCAGATGCATTCATGACCAAGGATTCAAACATGGACAGCAATAAGAACAACAAAAAGAGAAGCCTATTTGAATCCCTTTCTCCAGGAGGAGCACGACTAAGATTTAACAAAATGCGGACTCAACAGCTTCGCAATCTCTAAAAACCCAACTTTGTCTCTACCATCAAATAATGTCTTCAACTTCTCATCACAGAAGATAAAATTTCCGTTCTTCAGAACATGAATCTCTTTTGTTTTCATTAATTCTCATAGAGGGTGCGAGATGATACTCATATAATTTGCATATCGATCACGCCACATGCAACGAAGAAGTAATCAATAACCTGATGGAACATAATGCAAGCCAGAGACAACGATCAGGAGCAGCTACCAGCGATGAAAGGTAACGGAGAGCGGTGCTTGACGGCTAGGGTTTGGGTGGGCATCCATTTTTTTCTTCCGTTAGGCGTTAACAGAGAAGGCAGAGGAGAAGAACACGTAAAAAAAAATTTGGAGTGCCTGAAGTAAAATTAAAACTTGCAAAAGGGTGGTTTTGGAAAACCACTGTAGCTTGGAGTGTCTCCATCAATTTTTGGAGTGCGATTATCAATTTCCTATTTATTTTCCACTTGAAAGTTAAAAGATGGCAATTTTAGAAAGAATTCAGGCTGAGTTATACTATTAACTAAATGGTATTTTCGGTATTTTGCTCTTCTTTTTCCATAACTTGAAGAGTAATGTTTTCTTCTAACTAAATTGACTAAAAAGTATTTTTAAGAAAACGAATAACCTTTTGCCATTGTGTTAGGACAACAAATTTAGTGGAAACTCATCCTAGAGTTGTCCACTTTATCAAATTTGAGTTTTTTTAACTAAAATTTTTACTCCCTCCATCCCGTAAAGTTAGTCCCCCACGAAGTTATGTGCAATTTTCAAACTTAAAAATAATGTACTTACTGATTTTTTTTTTGTTAAATATGGATCTTGTTTGATAGTTTTCGAGGAGATCTTTTGAACGGTGCAAAAAAAAAATCCAAAAATTGTTTTAGTAAATACATTATTATTTTTAAGTTTCAAAATTGCATATAGTTTTGTAAGGGGTCAACTTTATAGAACGGAGGGAGTACTTTATATTTGAAAAAAAGACTTTGAGGGAGATGCCAATGTCACTATAAAAATAACGAAAAGAAGGTAATAAAACACTTTTGTTTCTTTTTCTTCCCTGCGTTCCAAAAAAACCTAATTCTCTTTCTTTCCTTTGCCCGAGATCAAAGCATAAAAAAGAAGGGAAAGATAACAATAAATAGAGGAGAGAAAGGATTCAAGTGCAATTGTAGGATCCGTTTGTTTTGACATAAAATATTCACCGGAAAACATTCTTACGTGTAAAATGATTTTGGTAAAAAATAAAATCATGTTTTTATCAATCGAGATCTGTCTAGGCTTGGTTTAGACACACGGACAATTTTAAAAAAAAAAAACCAATAATAGAAATCAAGTTTAAAAAAAAAAAAGAGAAATCATGGTTTTATCAATCGAGATCTGTCTAAGCGAAAACATTCTTACGTGTAAAATGATTTTGGTAAAAAATAAAATCATGTTTTTATCAATCGAGATCTGTCTAGGCTTGGTTTAGACACACGGACAATTTTTAAAAAAAAAAAACCAATAATAGAAATCAAGTTTAAAAAAAAAAAGAAGAGAAATCATGGTTTTATCAATCGAGATCTGTCTAAGCTTGGTTTAGACACACGGACAATTTGTAAAAAAAAAAAACAATAAATAGAATTTTACTAGAGACTGGGTTAAAAAGAAAGTTAAAAACTAGAGACTGGGTTAAAAAGAAAGTTAAAAAAGTGGTTGTTGGATTGAGAGCGGCCCATTAGGCATTAGTGACCCTGAGAAGGGCCGACCCGTTATCATTCCACCGACTGGAGCGGGAGGTGAACGCTGCTCTGTGAAACCAGCCTGACGCGGTGTCCCCCACTCTAAAGGCCGGAAGCCCAAGGCCTTCGCCCTGAGCCCATGACCCAACTCCAGACTTGGAATGGGCAGGCCAGAGAACAACCCCGCAGGGCCTACCTCGTGGGCCAAACCAATCTCCAACCACACTGTTGCCCTAACTTGAGTCACAGGTTTACGCTACCAAGCCCGGCAATTATGATCTGCGCTGCCAGAGGTTTATATTGTGCTTAATAGTTTTCTAAGAAGCCGATGTGGGATCAAATCTGTGCATTCTCTTTGTTCATTGGCAACTGTCTAGCTCTCTCTTTTTCGTAATCTGTTGCTAACAAGTTCACGTTTACACGATCGCAATGAGATTTTGTTTCTGAAGATTCGAATGAGAAGATGAAAAACACGTATCGCCCGTCCAGTTTCTGCAAAATCGAGAATGAAAAGAGTTCGTCGTCAGCAAAAAGGAGATGCAAAACACTGAATGAATTGTGTGGAAAGAACAAAAACATCTATTACTTTCCGAATTCGTGCAGCGACGTTTAGAATTTGAACTTAACCCCGTGCAATCCTGTGCCTTTGATCTCCTCGGATTTTGTCGGGTAAGGGGTGTCTTCAATTGTTGCTTCATAGGACTAAAAGCTTTCAATGGCATCTCCAAGGGGACAGAAATACGCAGTGGATGATGAAGCCTTGACAATTGTGCTCTACTGGGTTGCAACTGTTTGATTATTGATAAAGATACTCATGCTTCCTGGGGATTTCTATATCTGCAAATGCTGTTCTTGGTATGTGGTTTTCTACTTCTGCAACCAAATGCTAATCTCTACAAATGGGATGATAATGCAGCATGTTTATGTTCCCAAAGTGTATTGTTTTTTCTTGTTTGGGGCCTGGTTGAATTCTTGCCAACCATGCTTCTCCAAGGCTCGATGGGCGGTCCTCAATGGGCATATGATTGTCGAGAGCGTTAGGTGTCAACTTCGTTGGGATGCTTCGCTTTTGTTGTAAAGCCGCCTCTCTTGTCCTTTTAATCTTTTCTATCGCTTATATTTGGTTAATAAAATTCCTTTTTGGCCATTCAAAAAAGAATTGTTCAAAAAATAGTCTTTTTCCTAGTAAAATTGAAGAAGAATACGTGGATATATTGGTAAAACATTAATTTGGATCGAATGTTTTATGAGAAATGTACTAGGTCTCACCTAGCCCAAAAAAATTTGTATCGGGTCATCATGTGGTGGCACTTAGTCTTTTTCCAATCACGCACTATTTGCAAACTGGCACCAACAACCCTTACTAGTCATGGATTGAGGCTGTCACTAACACGTTTTAATATATTTACACAGTGTGTCGATATTAGGTTATGGAAGTTATTAGTCACCGTGTCAAGTAATCTTGGCAACATTACAATCGATATTGGAAAAAAGAGCCATTTTGAAACTCGAAAGTGCATAATTGAATCCTATTAAGTAGATTTAGATCAAATAACTTGATATAAAAACTTAGTCAGTTACGTTGCCAACCCCAATGTAGAGTGCCCTTGGGAGATAGCTACCATTGTGGAGGATATTAGGAACTGGGCAAAGAGTAGGCAGTGGGCATTTAGTTAGTACAGAAGGGAGAGTAATAGAGTAGCTCATTGGTTAGCTACTAATTGTAGAGACAAGAATTTTGTTCTTTATGTGGGATGTGCCCCACCCGGTCATTAATAAGCAATGCTACATATACAGATTTACATTCATAAATTCGGACATATCTATTTTTCAACGCAAGTGAATCTACTAATATTTGGAGGATTATTGTTCATCAGACAACTTCAGATACATCTGTTAAGTTGTTACATGATCTGTTGTTACATATGTATTCTGGGTGTTAGAGTCTTAATTTTGAATCTTGTTTTGAATTGCAGAAGTCTTGTATTTTTACCACTGGTTGATTGTTAATTGGCCTAGGCAGCGGGTTGCATAAGTGAGAGTAGTATCTTTTGGGTTTCTCTTCATGTGTGTTTCTATAGATCTTTATTAAGCTCTTCCCTTTGATGTAAGGCATGGAATTACTAGTGCAACCAAGACTCTGTGTTTTACCAACCAAATTGTTATTTACTTGTAGGCTTAGGCCTCGTTTGTTTGACCGGAGATAAATGGATGGGATATGAAATCTCATGGGATATGGGTGGGATATGAAATCCTTGGGATATTGCTCAGGATATCAATGGATGGGAAAAATTCATATCCGGTGTTTGTGTTCGACGGGATATAGCCAGTGAAAAACATTTTTTTTTGGTACTAAAATGGGAAAATCCCATCCAAATCCCCCCCCCCCGGGATTCTATATACCGTACGGATGGGGAGAAAAACTTGGTAGGGACTTCATATCCCATGCAAAAAAAAAAGAATAAACATTGGAAAATGGGGCCTACTCCAACCCATCCCCAGATCCCCCAAACAAACAAGGCCTAAGAGATGGGCTTTAATGTTGGTAGGTTCTTGTCCTTTCAGGAGGATTTAATATATGCAAGTGGAACAAAGATTTTTAAGATCATTAAGAGCTTTGAAAAATGGGCATTTTTTAAGATTTTTAAGATCACGAGGCTCATTAACCGATTTGCGTTTTTTTAACTTTATTACAAAAAACGTGCGTTTTTTAACTTTATTTCCAAAGTACGTGAAGATGTTGTTAGCAAACACGCTTTCTTAAAAACGTGGTTACGTTTCACGCTTTCAAAGTGGATTAACCCAAAAATTAAATTAGTTATAATCCGGCTTTCAGGCTTGAAAGATTGTTTGGCAAACACGCTTTTATAAGACGTGTTTACTAAACACGTTTTCTCATTGCCTATATCTTATAATCGGGTCGTCGTCTTGTCGATTTGCGCAATCTGTGATTCACACTTCTCTCTCACAGTCAGTTACCTGCGAATTGATGTACTCGTATGTATATGCTCTAACAGCGTGCTAGGGTTTCGGTCTGGTTTGGACCTGGAATTGAGTAATGGTTGAGAGGAGGAAGCCGCTGGTGTTATCCTCAACCAGAGCTCTCATCAATTCGGTTCTAAGTTCATCAAGAACCCATGAAATTGATCGGAGCTCAGGCGACGAAAGATCTCCGCCGGGAGTACTGTTAACGGCGGGAATCCTTCGGTTGTCGAAAGACGGAAAGGACATTTCGGAGTCAAAGTTAGATTCTCTTGATGACTCTGCCTTGGTTGGGCTTCCGACAGCTGTGCTCAAGAAACTTTCGATTACTTCAGGCTCACTGGTACTGTTTCTCTCATTTTCTAGACTTCAATTTTTCTGTAATTCGAATTTGTTGGGTTGATAAAAACCTGAGAGAGGAAAGAATGAAATCATTAATTAATAGAAAAGGCCCTCACTTTGGTGTTAATTTCTGCTGTTCTTTCATGGCTCCGTTTTTTATTACTGTATTTAAATTATTGGTTTATGGTTTATAGTTGTTTTGATTATTCACATACTAAACTTAATACAAGTTGGAGATGTGTTTGGTAAAGCTTTTTATCGGATAGTAAAATAAAAGTTAATTTGTTTGTTGATAAGTTGTATAATAACTTATTGTCCAGTAAATATCTAGATTAACCTTAATCATTGAAACGCTATTCTATAGAAACAGTTTTGAATTATAACGTATTCTTACAACTTCAAATAAGCACAAATAGCTACAATTTGGAGCTTAAAATAACTTTAATCTTTTTGGTCCAAAAGGCTAGAAAAGCTATATAACATCGGTTATCGATACCAAACACCATTCATCAACTTTTGTTTTAAGCAAATAAGCTAAGTAAGTTCGATAGTGCTAGCAAAAGGGGCCTTTGTTTGGTTGCTAAGAAAGCTGGATCAAAGGAAAAAGAAGATGGAAAAACAAAGTAAACAAAATAGGTCTGCTTAATTTTTTGGCCAATCTTGGTATTCAGAATGTTAGGCTTTTCTTCTTCCCTTACTGATTTCGTTGAAGTAAAACAGTTTGGTAGTTTCCAGTTGTTGATGATTTATTCAGTGAAAGGAATTCTATTGAGCTCTATTTGATTGCATACAATCGTATTTTACTCTCATTTAGCAACAATTTTACAGGATAGCAAACATGACACTGCAAGAATACAAATGAAAGCAAGGAACTTTAAGTTTACTGGGGTTCTTTTTCTAGAAAGACAAAACGAAAAAAAAATTTGATAATCATACGCCGCACCAGCAGTGCATACAATCCGCAATGCATATTAGCTCCAAGAGTGTGAATTCATTAAAATTGTTCTGTAAGCTCAATGGAAACTGCAAAAGATTGATGTAAATAAAGATTTTTTTGACGGAGATGACAAGTGTAGGTTTGGTTGATAGTTTTTTTTTTTAGGGTAGCTTTCAAAACCTTACCTTTTCAAGTATTTTCCTCGAATAAAATGAGATTTTTATCTTTACTTTCTTGATTGATTTTTTCCAAGGCAAGGTTCTTGTGTTTGTATCCAAATAAACAAAATTATTGACTGCACTTTTTTGTTTTCCTTTCTTTGTAACACTTCCAGATACTTGTGAAGAATGTTGATATGAATATACAGAGAATTGGCCAAGCTTGTGTACTAGATCCTCCATTCAGGCAAGAGCAATTACGTGAGAACGAATTGGCCATCTCCCAATCTCCACGAGCAATGCTTGTCTTTCCTTCATATAACTATCCCTCCCATCTTGTTCCATTGGACAGAGAAGCCGCCTATTTATCTTCTCTACTGGCATTTAACCTTGGCTTGCATGTATCATGCTTCAAATCTCTCGTCCACCAAGGTAAAGAGACTTTGGATTCTCTTTTTGAAGTTAAAGGGGATGAGGAATCAAATGGGAAGGGAATTGATACATCTGTCATCAGTTTAAGACTCAAACCATGTGTTGAATTGCCAAGATATGCTTCACACTTGAGGATCTCCTTTGTGAAGATACCCGAATGTGGTACCCTTGAATCTCTTAAAGGAACTTCATCTATTGAGGCTGAAGATCGGCAAGAGATGATTGATATGGCATTGCATAAGTACTTTGAAAAGGATAGATATCTTACCAGAGGTGATGTTTTCTGTCTCTACATCAATTGGAGTTGCAAGTCGGCTACGTGTATTTCTTGCAGCCGAAAAATGCAAATTGACAGTGACGACATAATCTACTTCAAGGTGAATACCGCAGTTTTCCTGCTCATTGTGTAGCATGCTCACAAGAATTTCTCAAACAATGGATTCTTATCAAGTAGTAGTTCATTTCCTCAGGTCATGGCTATGGAGCCATCTGACGAACTCATTCTTAGAGTCAATCGGACTAAAACAGCTCTTGTTCTTGGAGGGAGTGTTCCTTCAGCTGTTCCTCCTGATCTTTTAATTTCTAGATCAAAAGGTTCCGTGCCTTTACAGGGGGATATCGTCAAGAATTTGGCCTCCATCCTCACGCCACCTCTATGTCCATCCGCCCTCTCATCGAAGTTCAGAGTTGCTGTCCTTTTGCATGGTTTGCCTGGTGTGTTTTCTTTGGTGTCTGTTATTGCATTAAGTACCTAGAACTTATTCTTTCAAGAGCTTACCAAAAAAAACTAGTTGATTGAGATTTTGACGTCACTTTATCAATTGTAATCCAGCACACAGTGTGAAATGGTTTTGTAAAAGCCAATGTGTGTCCTGTAGGACTGCCTTGTTTAAAACCAGTTGTTGAATTTTTGAATTGATTTTTTTAGACAGTACTATCAACTAGCTACAAGTCAAAAGTGGAATTGTCTAATTGTTCTGGACCTCTAGTCTTGTCTTATTTTTATGGTTGTATCCTTTGTTGCAAACTAGCAATTGTATATGCATGCACTTGTGATTTATTCAAGTATGCGTGCATCTATTTGATGGTGGGTGTTGATGCACTAATTGTTGCAGGGTGTGGCAAAAGAACAGTGGTTAAATATGTTGCTAACCGGTTGGGCCTTCATGTAGTGGAATATAGTTGTCATACTCTAGTGGCAACCTCTGAAAGAAAGATGTCTACCGCATTAGCAGAAGCTTTCAGAACAGCTCGCAGGTATTTTGCCAAACTAAGCTGTTGATTGTGATATTTGTGAGCTTGCCTCTTTAAATCATTGATTGTGGATTCTTTCTAAATAATTTGAATGGCGTCGCTCCTTCCCCTTTCTTCCACCATCCCAAAAGTGGGAAGATGCAGAGGACCTAGGTGCTTGAACCTTTTACAGATTTTTTCTGCTGAAAATGTTGACAATGACCTCAGCCCTTTTCTCCTTCTCCTTCAAAATGCAAATATTTGTAGAATTCTCTTTACTTTGTATGCCTTTGTATGTTGAAGTCTCTCTTTAACCAGAAACAGTGGATAAATGAACTTATGAAAATGCCTTGCATTTTGTTTCACAGATCGGCTGTTGGTATATTCCAATGCTTCCACTCAGCGAAATTCTATCTTAATGTGCACAACTCATTACAATCTCTCCTATTCTGCTTTTGTTCTCAAACTTCTGCATATGTCAAGCACTGGTGCTAAGTGCTAAGTGCTAAGTGCTAACTATTTATTGACCAAACTATTCAAAAGTTTCTCCATATAAGTTTCATCTGAAAGCATTTGAAGAAAATCTCTTTCCCTTCTATTCTATTTTACATTGATCAGTCATTATGTAATTTGCCATTCGTCAATTATTTAATGTTCTATTGCTCAAATCTGCAATTCACAACTGTGGCTCACAAAGTCAGATTGAGGGAAGGTCTTATGGGCTGGACTGTAGGAGACATTCAGTGATAAGTTTTGCTGCACTTGTGTTTCATGATAGCACTATGTTGCAAAGCTTTAGATTTTCCAATTTATAGCTCTCATAGAATTGTGGGTCATGCGTGGATTGTATTTAGGTTATTTCTTCTTCTTGTTTCCTCACATCTTAATCTTGTTCTCTTGTGACAGTTACTCACCAGCAATTCTTCTTCTCCGCCATTTTAATGCTTTCCGGGATCTGGTTTCTCAAATGGGTTCACCTGGTGATCAAGTTGGTACTAATACTGAAGTTGCGTCTGTTATCAGGGAATTTACAGAGCCATTTATGGAAGATGAAGATACTCATTATGAACCAAATTCAGAAAGTGATTCTGTAAGATCTAGCGCACGCACACACACACACACACACACACACACACACACACACACACACACACACACACACACACACAACAACAACAACAACACCCACCCACCCCCACTTATTTGCACATCTGAATTCTGAAGCCATGGATTTCTCTATAGGGAATCTACACTACATATGATCTACTACATATGGTCGAGGACTCTAAATGCCTTCAGTTTTGCTGTATTAGTGGAAAACAAAATTCGTTACAAATAAAGGATGCTGAAAATGAGAGCAGAAAGAGCATGCACCACACACAATCAATACAATAACATTTAATGCTGAAATGCAGCAGCAGCAGCATGCGAGATTGATTTTTTGCCCCATGATCATGAGGTCTATCACAAGTGTTTAGGCATGCTCTTGTTTTAGAGAAGTGCTCTTCAGGAAACCTAGATCCTGGTGGCACCCTCTGGGTTCTGCACGACTGATTAATCTTAATGGAAGATTTCTTTTCTCAATTTCCTCCCTCCCTTTTGGCCTCTTACCTTCAGTCAGCTCGGCTAAGTATATCCACTGAGAAGTATGTCGATAATGAGTGGCAGCTCAGCTAAATATATGCGCTGAAAAGCAGATTTTCCTTGATGAAAGATCTTGAGAATAAAGAATCCAATTTTCTCTGTAGTTGCTACATATGTTCAATAGCATGATTCATAAGGATGCTTACTTTGCTGATGCAGCAAAGGAAGGGAGCTGTAGAGGTAAGCAGGCATCCTCTGCTGCTAGTTGCAGCTGCTGACAGTTCTGAAGGTCTGCCTCCAACTATTAGGCGATGCTTCACACACGAGATTTCTATGGGTCCTTTGACTGAAGAACAAAGGGTTGAAATGCTGGCCCAGTCACTTCACCATGTTTCTGGGTTGCTTCCAAATGTAGGTGAACATGCGTTTATCTATTATCTATTGATGATACTTAATGCATTTTCTTTTCCGAGGGGTCCAAGAAACAATTGGTTGCCTCGACGGATGTCCATCTATGACAAAGAATTCAGCTTCTCTTGGTCATTGTTTTCACATTAGAAGCTAAGAAACTTGAATAATTGAGTTTTCCCAGAGTTATCATTCAAGTACCGAATTTTTTGAAGTGTCAAGAATATTGTTGTGGTAACAATCATGTTATAAGAGTAAATTTTAGGTTGCGAAGTGCTGTCTTACTTCTCAACTAACTGTGCCGTAGATCACCTTGCAGAAATGCATTGTAGTAAACTGAAGTGCGTAGTCGATATTACATAACTTATGGTCTGAGCAGAATGATCTTTACATCCTACTCACAGTTTGGATTTTGATGTTGGTTATACCTTGTGTAATTCGGTCATGGCTGTTAGACTTTGATGGATCAGGTTATTGCTTCTTGCAGGCTTCTTCAGAGGATCTTATTAAGGACATAGTTGGACAGACATCTGGATTCATGCCTAGGGATATGCATGCTCTAATCGCTGATGTTGGTGAAAGCTTAATTCCTAGGCAAAGCATTCAATCTGACAAAGATGGGCCTCCTGAGCTGGATAATAAGCCACGTGATGATGCATCGGGGGTTCTGTATAAAGAAGACTTGGCCAAAGCTTTGGAACGGTCAAAGAAAAGGAATGCATCGGCGTTGGGCACACCTAAGGTAAAACATACAAGCAATGGTAACTCAAATAGTGTTGGATCTTTGAGGTTTATTCTGTAGAAGTTTTAAGCTCTACTGAGCTGAAGTTGAGGTTACTTTCTTGAGAATATCTATGGCTGCTTGTCGAACAGATGGTTGAGTGTGGATTATTCTGCTGCAGGTTCCTAATGTAACATGGGAGGATGTTGGTGGGCTTGAAGAAGTTAAGAAATCAATTCTGGATACTGTTCAGGTAAGGCCTGTATCTCTTCTCAATAGGTTATTATCCTCATACTTATTTGTTGTTTATTGACTTCGGAAGATTTTACCAGTTTTTCATTTTTTAGTTTGAAAGGTTCCCACTAGCTATGCTTCTGACTTAACTATTATTCCTATTGGTAATTTTTGTGTGGGAAGTTAATAGGTTGTAAAGCTTCTTAGCTCTTTTACAAGTACACATGGTCCATAACGCCAAGTCCAACCTTCACTATATCCCACGCCAAAGAAATGGCGCAGATATGCTGTGAAGGTTGAGGTGTGCTGTCTCTACATATAGTTCATAAAAATTGTTAAAGCATTCAACACAAAACCAATAGGCAATGAGTAGAGGGGTCGCCCAGACTTATATACTAGCTTTGGAGGTTATAATAACCAATGTGTGACAAGCTCTAACACTCCCCGCACGTGCGACCGCCCGCACGTGGAGAGATAAAACAATGATTCAACACATACGACCATCAACGACAAACTAAGGGGAACCAACCATCAACAAAAAGAGTTTTGTTCAAAAGCCTCCGAAAGCCTAGCTTTGATATCATATTAAAAGCATCCAACTCAAAACCAATTGGCAATGAGTGGAGAGGTTGCCCAGGCTCTTATACTAGCTTTGGAGGTTGTAATTAACCAATGTCGGACAAGGTCTAACAAAAATGATGTTTTTTTCTGGAACATCTATGAATGGACTTTTAGATTGGTACTGTTGGGACTTGAGTGTTCCTGCCCCAATAGTGTCCTTTACCCAGTACTATTTCCCCGCAATGGGTTTCTTTATGCATAAGTCCTCCAGACCTGATTGGGGAAGCTTGTATGTGATTTATCCTCTCAATGTCTTTGTCATAATTGGTTCATCGTCTATGTAGCTACCTCTTCTGCACAAGCATCTGTTTTCATCTGGATTGCGCAAACGCTCTGGTGTTCTTCTTTATGGTCCTCCTGGTACAGGGAAAGTAAGCTCTCAATTGTAGTCCCTTAGCAGCACAATTCCTAGCTAGATTTCAGGAGGGACTGTACTTAATGACCTTTTCTGCTATTTTTAACTGCAAATCTCAGACTTTGTTGGCCAAAGCTGTTGCAACAGAGTGCTCTCTGAATTTCCTCAGTGTAAAAGGGCCTGAACTGATCAATATGTACATCGGAGAGTCAGAAAAAAATGTTCGTGACATTTTCCAGAAGGTAAATGGTTCTTTTCCTATTTTTTCAGACACTCCATTGCAAAATAGAAAGAACAGATCAAGCAAAGAAAAGTTATTTTGACTTAGCTTCAATTGCGGATGACGCTCCACTCATAATGTTGAAATGTCATTGTAAGTCATTTGCAGGCCAGATCAGCACGTCCCTGTGTTATCTTCTTTGATGAACTTGATTCTCTTGCTCCAGCCAGAGGTGCTTCTGGAGATTCTGGGGGTGTTATGGACCGTGTTGTTTCCCAGGTAAGGATAGTTCTGTTACAACATCGGCATTTCATTTGTTTGTTGAATAACATGTTTGCTTACTGTGCCTAATTCCCTTATAGTTGTCATTTTGAATTGATGTGCCAAATTCCTTTACAGTTGTCCATTTTGCTTATCATGCCGAATTTCTTTTTTCATAGATGCTTGCAGAGATCGATGGCCTGAATGACTCAGCACAGGTTTCTCATACTGCTGTGAAATACTTATTTCTATTTGGAAGATGGTGTTTCCCCTCCTTTTACTTCTAAGTAACGCTGCTACTCTTCTCGTATTGTTGATAGGACTTATTTATAATTGGAGCGAGCAACAGACCGGATCTTATTGATCCAGCACTTCTTCGGCCTGGCCGATTTGATAAGCTCCTTTATGTTGGAGTTAATTCTGATCCTTCTTACCGAGAGCGGTTAGTTTTATTACCACTGACCTTCCGTGAGACAATTCTTGTTGATTTGATACTTTATCTCATGCATCACTGTTTCATATTGTTGCAGAGTCCTAAAAGCACTGACCAGGAAGTTTCAATTGCATGACGATGTATCGCTTTACTCTATAGCAAAGAAATGCCCCCCAAACTTTACAGGTGCCGATATGTATGCCTTGTGTGCAGATGCATGGTTTCATGCTGCAAAGCGCAAGGTGAGTTCTGTAAGTGCCTTACTATTTATTGAAATTATGTCTGCAAGGTTGTCACGGATTTTAAATTGACTATTGGGGTTCTCTCTCTCTCTCTCCAACAAGGAATATGATTATTCTGCAGAAGCATGGCCCCACTGCTGCTTTTATGTGGTGAATTTGTTTGGTTTGTTCTGTCTTTTATTTGCTGAGGCTGGTTTACTAATGATCTTGCAGGTTCTAGATCTGTGTTTGGATTCAGCTTGTGCAGATGATCAAACAGACTCGGTTATCGTTGAATATGATGATTTTGTGAAGGTACTCTTCTTTCCTTTTCTTTTTTCTTTCTGTTTTTGAATATAAAATCCTATGGGATTTTTTATTAAAAGGACTGCGAAGTAAAGAGTTTTGTGTGAATATACTTACCAGAGTTTTAACATGTTTGATTGCCACCTCGGAGAAGATTGCTTCGGGGGAAGCGTTTAGCAAAATGAATCATATGTATCTCTTTGGTTGCAATAGAATTCCTCGTCTCTCCCTAAGTTGTGATAAAACACCGGCTTCCCTAACCAATATCTTGAGAGGGCCACTTGAATGTCGACAGTCAACAATAATCATACTTTCCTAGTTTTTGTTACCTTGCCTGAATTCTCCATATTCACAACCAGCTATTCTGCCATTTTTTGGCCTTTTTTCCAACCATTCTTCTTATTTGGGGTGGTGGGGGAGAGGTTGGGGGTAGTGGAGAGGTTATGATAATGGGGGCGGTCCATGGGTATGATAGTGCTCTAGCGCATAGTTAGGTACTATATTTCACTTCTTTGTAGTCATTTTCTTTCTTTGTTTGCCCCAAACTAGAGCCAATACGCCTAGCTAGTGCAAGAGCACTGCCCTACCCTCAGGCCGCCACCATTATCATACGCTCTTCTCCTAACCCCTACGCTTCCACCCGCCCTCGTTGACTAGAAGCATGGCTAGAAAGAAAAGGCTAAAGATTGGCCTTTTGGGGTGTTACTTAGTTTCCGGGGACTTGCATGTTGGTGCCTGAATTCTGTGTCAACTTTGCAGGTTTTAGGAGAGCTGTCTCCTTCGCTTTCTCTAGCAGAGCTTAAGAAGTACGATTCATTGCGAGATCAATTTGAAGGAGGCTCGCGCTAACTTCAATTGGTCTTTGCTTATTTATGGAGTTCTGAGAGGACTGCTGAACTTCTTTGCTTCGCATGATTCAAGCCGTAAAAACTACAATCATAAACAATGGCGGCATACAACTACCGGGTAAATATGTTTTACTTGGTTTTACTTCGAACATAGTGAAATATTATTGGTATTACCTTTTCTCGCGGCGTTGCTCACCACCTTGATATAAATGCTCCAAATTGTGAGCACGTCCACCGATGCACAGGATAGATGGGTGAGTAGTAAGATCCTAATGGTGTGCATTTAGAAGCTCCCTATAAGGCTCTATTCCACCCTTGGTATATGGGTTAAAATGATGAATGTACTTCAAGCAATTCATTGAAGTGAAAGAAAAGCTTGTTCTTTTTTAATCTACATTGTCTAGTGGCGGTTAATTTTTTTTATTTTTATTTTTTAAATTTTAGATTAGAAGACTGTCGTATATTGTATTTGCTAACCCAAGGGAAGGAGAATGTACAGAAAATGAAAAAGAAAGAGGGGAGGAGTTGTTGAGTTCGAACCCATCCTGCAAGTTGGACGCAACCATTGGGACAGTGAAGCGTCTCATGTACCCCCTTGTATTTTGTTACTCAAATATCGCAACCATTGTATACTACTATTTAGATCAAAATTGTTTAAGCTCTAAGTTGTTGGCGCACATTTCCAAATGTAAAACAATTGGCGTAAGAATGTGTTCGTCACTGTTTTTTGTTTTCTGAGATGTGAATTGAAATTCGTCGATGTTAGTATTGTTCTACTAGGTTACGAAAACGAGTAAGAAAATAGATATATAATCGCCAAAAACTGGATATAGCTTTTAACTTTTGAAACTCTCCATATATTCTTGGTCCTCATGTTCTACGCGTCACTACTTCAAGTTAGTAAAAAGGACCGGGAACATTAAAGTACAATAAGACACTTTCAGTATTGTGTGTCATTTTTAAATTGTCTCTGTCTTTTAATTCATCATGTTGTATGTGATTTTTAAAATTTTGTTTTATAGAATTAATTGAAATTTATCAAATAAGATCCATATTTTTTATTAAAAACATTACTAATTAAAATATATAGAAAAAATTTCATAGGGCAAAAATAGTGAAAGTGTTAATATTTTGGGACGGAGGGAGAGTAGGTGAAGTACTAAAGGTGGCGGCAGATCTCTACCAAAAACAACCCTACAAGAATCCTACCCAAATGCAAAACCACGCCGTTTTGGGTTATGCTACATATCTCTGGGGAGTTCTCCCTGGCAAACGAAGCGTAAATAATAGAGATAATTGCAAGCAACAAAGAGAATGCAAATTGCATGGTCACTTGGAGCAAATCCAATGCTAGTTGCAAAATGGCTATAGCTATTGCCATATTTTGGCACTAAAAAGTGATTTTTGGTGTCAAAATAGAACCAAGCCTCCAATGGTCAAACAGTTCTAATTTTAACTAACTTTCCCTTTATCTCACTTTTCGTTACTTTTTTAACCCCAATTCAACTATCTACGTTTTTTCAACCTCTCATTGTGATCTAATTTTTCAACCCATGTTCCCAACTAATTTCTCAACCCTGTTCTACCTAATTTTTTGGATATTTTTCAATCCATCATTCTCAACTCCCGTTCTACCTAATCCACCATTCTCAACCCCCGTTCTACCTAATATTTCGGATATTTTTCAATCCACCATTCTCAACCCCCGTTCTACCTAATTTTTTAGATATTTTGCCATCAACCGTTTTCAACCCAACTTTTCAGATATTTTTTGTATATAACTTTCTCAACCACCATTCTACCCAATTTGATGCATCATAGCCAATTTCACTTTCTGAAATTCCTCAATCGAGTTGAAATCAAAAAACCTCTCGCACTTATAGAGCCACCCAGAGGAATCTTCTCCTTGGAAATGGGGAAAATTGATTTTTGTGTAACGAGTCTGGATTGAATTGGAATTAGAAGATTGATTGTTGTGGTGAGAGTGTGAATCTTCCTCGCGGTCTTGATGGAGGATTCTTGAGGCCATTTGATCGTATTTTACACTCATGGCTACAATCAATTCTTTGAGTTCTTTGATCGAAGAATCCGTACTCTCCTTCAATTGTTTGATAGCTTCTTCGTTGCATTTCTGTTCTTGAGACCTGGTGTCCATAGTGGAATCTTCAGAGGTGTTGCTAAGGGGCAGAACCTGGTGGTCGAAGCAATTGCAAATGGCATACGGGATTTCCTTTGCTCGAGAAGGAATGTGAAGCGCTCCTTGGAGAACAAACTCTGTTGTGCTTCCGACCGGTTTCGGAAGCCGTGTAGATTTTCTGAACAAAAATAAATAAAAAATTGACAATAACGTCAAACAAGTACCATAAAAATAAAAATACAAACTTTACCATTTTAGACCTTATTGATATTGGAAATATTATATCACGTCAACAAGATAAAAGTTGAAAATCTAGTCAAGATGGTTCCTATCGGTTTGAACTCCATTGTAGTAGCGATTTTTCAAAGGCAAGTCTTATTTTAACCGAAGAGGGTAGTAACTTCCTCCATTTTCCTCCTTCGCCAAGCATTTCTAGGCACCTAATTGGTGCAAAACACTAAACAAGCCTTTACTTTCAACAATGCAAAATAGTCAAATGCATGCTTATACCGAGTAAGAAATCAGAAGTAATATCCAAAGAATTACACTAGAATATCAATCAAGGACTCAAGGTACTTCAAATCACACTTTCCTGCCAACACTTTATATTTGGGACAACAATTTACAGAAGCAAGAGAGAGGGAAGGCGCGTAATTATTTCAGCAAATCCATTGGATGTAATTGTTTCACATTGTTTGTTGTTTAACTAAGAGAAAAGTAAGAAAAACTTTTAACTGAGAGAGAAAAGTAAGAAAAACTTTAAAAGTGAATATCGCAATTGTATGAGATCTGAAGCAGCATACTTCCGCTGCTAGTAATCCTAGGTGGCCATGCCAATCCATGGCCAATTACGAGTAAGTATATATGCTATCTACAGTACGAGAACTTGAACTTCAAAATAGACGATAACTAGACCCAATGCTCTTTTAACGGACATGTCATTTGGGTTCAAGTCTCATTGCTGCAGGCTTCAAAATTTTCTTCCAACAGACGTTTTCGTAAGCAACAGGAAAAATACTTTGGACCAGAATATGCCCTTCAAACCATATCCAAATCTACTATTCTTTCATGTTTTTACTTGTCTTGGAAACATGAATGCAGAGGGAGAGGTAAAGGAACACCTATGGATCACAAGTTGACAAAAGTGGATGACAAAGATGAGTTTGAAAAAGTAAGAATCGGATTACCTGTCTGGACAATCAAAAGAAGGGTAAGACAAATTGCCGCCGGTTCAACCACAGCTTGAGCCTACCCTTGTCATTGTTGATAGACGTTAAATAGACCTAGAACATAAATTGCGCAAGTTACACGTGGAAATCGTAAGAGAACCGGATTGAGACACTAAAGATGTGAACTATATTATCTCCATAACTAATATGCGTGATCATATATCAACTGTATAAAGTATGGCGCATAAGAAAATTACCACAATCGCTAGCTCAATTAGAAAATACATTAGAAAGGGTCTGGTTCAAATAAATTCAACAACTTAATGTCTCCCCAGCCCTTAACATTATTTTACATGCAAAAATAATATAATATAACAATAATAAAATAAAACAGTCAGAATCCCTTTGTATGAGAAACCTGTTGTTTTTAGGCTCTTAAGAGAAAAAATTTATCAGTAATTTTTTACCTCTGCTAAAAACTAGAACTTCACTTCATAGATGTGTATCAACCAATAACAAAAGTGCAGCCTCCCCTGCAATTTTTTAACACCAGAACCCAACACTATCTTTCACCCAAACTTTCTGCATATGAGAATTTCAAGAAAATAACCAAACTTGAAAGCCGCTACTAAAACTTGCAGCCTCAATAACTTTGTTAATAACCTCATAAAACTCATATAACAGCCTCAAGTTCCTATATCAAAAGAACCTAAATTTTGCAAAATAACCAAACACTATCTGATAAAAGCCCATCAAACTCATAAAGAAGAAAATCGAAAACATACTACAAACCAATTCCCGACACTTGAAAAATGAAACTGAGCAAATGACAAACGCTGTGTTTGGTTGAGAGTTTTGAGAAAATATTTTGAGAAATATTTTTGAGATAGTGTTTGGATGGGTTTTTGGAAAAAGTAATAATTAGAGAAAGGTGTAATAATTGGAGAGAGATAGAGAGAAAAATGAGAATAATGATTGGATAGAGGGGTATGAGTAGAGAGAGAAATATGATTAATGATTGAAGAGATGAGAGATGGAAAAAAATCTTTTTGGAAATTTTTTTGAAAATGTGAAGTGAACAAAGTGAAAGCAATTGAAGTACCCAAAAAAGGGAAAAACTAAAAAACCTTATCCTTTTGTTTAATCTCCATTTCTGCTGTAGTAGTTTTATGCAAGCTTTGTGTACCTAGAAAAATAACCTTCAATCAACATCTAAAAAAAGTACATGTTGTCCCAAAAGTAGAAAGAGTAACAATATACCTAGATCATTAGTCAAAGTATGACAAGCAAATCAGTACCTTAGTATGTTTTGCAAACAATGACACTCATGGAGAGGGTAATGATAATCGGGCATGGACGGCTGTTCTGCAGCAATTATGGGCGGGAAGATAGAAGATGATATCGAGAGAGAGAGAGAGAGAGAGAGTGAGTTCAATTTTCTGAATCTTTTTGCAACAAATAAAAGAACAATTGAGATCTTTAAATTGGTACGAAATTGGCACGACTTTAAAAAAAAAAAGGACAAAAGGAAGGGATGGATGGAGTATGACTGTTCTCTAGAGTAGAGATTAGCAAAATCTGTACCTCGGGTCTTGGAGTAACTGCTTCAAAACTGTGAAACACTGGAGAATCAAAATGAGAATGTAAGCACCTTTATTATTGTATCGTTCTTAAGTTGCCTGAAAGGAAGACAGAGACATAACATGTAACTATTAATTTCCACAAAACTTACCCCCAAAAAGGAAGTAGCTTTTGTTGTATACATTAGGATAATTTGAACATGTTCAATGTCACATGCATACAATCCAAGAAATTTATCAATATTGTTTTCAGACCTCACAAACAGGCGGTACTAATGCTTCAATATATTCCCTTTGACATAGTGTTTAGGGATTCTTGTTTGTTATTCAGAAAATATTTGGATTGAGCAAAAAATCAACTGTCATGATTAACAATTAAGTACCATTTCCTTCTATGATAAGTAGCTGCTTTTCTCTACCAGAACTTTGACACCCAGATTTACCTTACTACCCAATTTCCATCACCTATAGCTATTTAAAAAGAGGAACATCACATCTCCTAGTCACGAAGGGTGGCCCTGACGCTAGGGCAAGTCTACGTACCTCCAACCCTTCTCTACATCCAGTAGTAGCAGGAGCCTCATGCACTAGGTGGCCTTTAAAATCAAATGTCAAATAAGATGGAAACATTTACTTTTTCCTAAAAGAGTATGATGAGAGACAGGCAAGGCCAGCGTTGGCCAGTTGGCCTTTACAATGCTCATCTATTGAAAAACAGGTCTACCTTTCCACTCTTTCCTACCTTGAATCTATTTCGGCAGATGGCTTATTTTGCCTCTTTCAGTATCTCAACTATGGTCCAAGAATCTCTCGGAAATAGACGATTTGGGAGAGAGATAATCTAGGAGAGTATGATAGTACTAAATCTCTGATGGTCGAGTAAAGAGACTTGTGGTTTGGACCACCTAGTAGTATCCCAAAGACGCACATAACCAAAAAACAGCCTAAGCGGGACTTCTACCCTAACCAAAACCACCAAAGCAAAGCATAAGAGATACAAAACAGAAAGCAAAAGCAAGTTTAAAAGGTTATATTAACAAGTGAGTCTTCGGATGTCACGTCCAAGTTGGAATTGTTTGAGCTCGTGCAAATTTCAGGTCCATTGAAGGACTTGATCAGCGTAATTAAACAAAGGACTATGACTCCTTTCTGCTAGGGTTCCAGGAAGAAGATTTGGCTTTCTGAAGTAGCGTTGAGGGAAATAGAAAGGCGTTGAATAAAAGCATATCATCTATGCTTTCAAACAGAAATCATTTTTGGTTTAGGTCCTCTCTGTGTGCCATATCCATATTCCCCAAGCTTTGGGCATTGAATATCTTCTATGAGAATATAACAAGTACTCATGAAAAAGCTAACCCACCTAATTTATCAGGACAAGGAACGAAGGAAATAAAGATCTTCCGTCCAACACCATACCCGCATTGGACATGTCCATTCGATACCTTTTTTCTAAAACGAAAATGCATCAAGGAACAAAAGTAACGGTATTTTGTAATGACATCTCATACGGGGCACTTGCAATTAGTATCGCGTTTCAAAGTAAAAAATCTAATTTCTTAAGAAGTAACATGTCAAATAATAGCTCTCTTTTATGCCTTTTTAGGGGTAACTTTTATTGGCAGCATTTGCCATTTTTCCATGCCTTCTTGATGCAAGCTTCTTTGATGGTGAGATGTGCAACACATAACTTTCAGGAAAGGAGGTTTCCACTGATACCATTTTAGAAGGGATTCCTATCTTGAATAAGGAACAATAGTCTTATTGTAGATTAAGAGATATCTTTGTTCTCAAAACATTTGACAGAAACTCCCAAAACTTGGAGGGAATTTCAAAACAGGGGCCACGTATCCATGCATCATCAAGCTGGTCTTATAAAAACGCTGCTATAGAACTTCTGCGAAGTTTTTCTTCGGGGAAGATTCACTTCCTTGAGGCAATCTCAACTTCTCACAATGGGCGTTGTTTTTAGTATCCTCACAATCATATGACAAAATAAGGCCCATATCCAATTTTATATCAAGAAGAATAAGGAAGAATGCAAACCAGTAACTAACTAAAAAGAGCAGACGAAATGTTATTCCATTATGTAGCCCCACTAAAACTGGAACAAGAATGAATCCACCTCAAATGGTTGTTATTTCAGGATGACATTTTTGCACATCTAACTCACATATGAATTGTTACACTCACCTGAGCCACTGGAAATTGTGGTGTATGTCCATATGAATGCGCTGTCAGTGCACTCATGACCAGCCTCAAAATCATCTCTTGAATCACTTCCTATTCCAATTGGGGACCTAGGATGTCCCGTTCGAAATCACACCGCCTTTGTTGAATATATAGGAAGGCCTCGTCTATAATAGCTGATATGGAAACATAGTTCTGTCAGTGGAAGACAAAATTGAAATTCGGAGTCCAACACAAGAACAAGAACAACATGAGGAAATGGTAGTATATGGATTTCGGTGATCACACACAACTTTGCAATCAACTTGTAGGCTAATGTCTCAGGAACTGTAGATCACTAAGCTCTATGGACTATGTTCAACCCTATCTCTTGATTCCAAAGTGTTTTGAATGCTTTCTTCAAGGTGATTAGTGTTGGAGGCACTAATGACCTTCGCAACACAATCTTTTCTAATGAAAGGGGTACGACCTCATGGCTCATGCTAAAAAGGCATAGACCCTATGATACCTCTTCATACTCTCCCATGCAATAGAATTTTGAGGGCCGACTCCTACAGGTTCTAACCTGTTTTTAACTTCAATAACATGAGAAGAACTTGATATTTCAGGAAACATATGTAAATAAAGCTGCTTAGAGAGGTCATTTTCAATCCCTGCATAAAATTTAAAACACATATCAGAACTAATCACAAAAAATGATTAAACAACTTTCGTTGTTTTTTTCTATCTTATCCATCAACAATCAAACCCTTTTTCCCGGGAACCAGCCCTAGGATGACTACAGTAAACTCAATTGCTCATATCCACAGATAAAGTGATACAGTCAGTCAGTAATTGAAATAGAAATTCATATTTTATAACAAGCATTTGGAAACAACAAATTTTTTGAAGCAAGAGTAGTACCGACTCCATCTGCACCGAGCCGTAGTAAACACAAGACAAACACTTCCTTTATCCCACAATCTTAGCCGTCTAAGAAAGAGAAATCCAGTGATCGCATACAAGTTCAAATTGAAAGGCAATTATTTCCCAATATTAGCCCTTCATTATCACTTTTGAGTAGATTCATAGCCAGTCACAAACAATGTATTGGAAAAAAGAATACTTCGCATTTGTAAAGAGGATTAATAATTTAAGACATCCTAGAATGAAACGATGGACTAGCAATCTGAGACGGGAGGGGTATCCGAAGACTGTTATAGACCACGGTTCAGAATTGTTACAAACAATAGAACTTGAGCATAGAGGCCAAAATTGTCCAGATTGATGATATTACAAACAAATATGCAAGTTGACTGGCAGAAATTAACTGAAATAATGATTATCGAAGTAAAGTTCACAACTTTCACAGCAAAATTCCACTACTACGTCCATGGATAACAAGCTTTAAAGCAAACATTATTTATCTCAAACAAAAGAAAAGATACAAAGCTTTCGATTCTGTAAAGTATTCAGCAATAAAAAGAACCAACCATAGCTATCGGAATAGGCAGCTTAGCACAAATTGTGCATACCAAAATCATGAACAAATCACTGGGGAGACTCTAACCATTGAGAATTTGAGACCACCTTCGCCGATTGAACAGTCACCATTGACGATGGGCTTCGAATAAGCGGCAGTCGACGTCGTTTCGATTGGCCGGAGTCTCTAAGTCGCCGGAGATGATTCTGATCGGAGAGGGAGAGCGAGAGAGTTTCAGCGTCGACGTCGTTTCTATGGGAAACACGAGAGTAAAGTAAAACCAGTTACAACTCCTACTATTATGGTTTTGATTCAGTATATCCAAACCTATTTTAAGAAATATAAATTCATTCCGATCAACTACTAATCCATTCTCAAATATTGTGAAATTTTTACATGATGTGTATTTTTCTACCTTCTACGATATGAATGTCTTAGATCATTAAAATATAACTAGGATAGATAGAAAACTTACTTAGAGTCCCCCAAGAGTTGTTGATATTGGAGGGGATATGATTCAATGTATTCAAATCCATTTTAAGAACTAGAAATTCAGTTAGATTAAGTACTATTATGTACTTTTTTTACGAGATATTATACGTCATATGTGTTATAATAATTTGTACAAGAAGAATGTCTCGGATCATTAAATTATGGTCAATATACATAGAAATCGTCCTCGTAGTTCTTATACTAAAACGACGTCGTTTTGGGTACATGACATAGGTTGAACCTATGTCATGACGTGGAAAATATTTTTACCAAAGCAAAATTTAAAAATTCGAAAACCTCAAAAACCCAGTTTCGTTCATTCTGAACCGAGAAAGGGAGAGCGACGAACTGTCACCGCGAAACCCACCACCACCGTCTACCACCACGATCGGCAGCGCCTCCCTCTCCTCTCCACCTCCACCTCCGCGTCCGGCAACGAACACACCATCACCAAGAACGCGGCGAATCAGACGAGCACGAGCGCAAATCAGAATATGCATAGGTGACTAGCACATTGCTTCCACAAGGTTCAGCACCTCTTTCATTATTCTGTGGCCTTCATCGACCAAAAGATTTTCTAATAAATATAAAATAGAAATTGATACTTTCATTGCTAAAAATAATTAGTATATGAGAGATGTCCTTGAAAAACTATGTAAGCATGGTGAAGCAAAATCCTAAACAAAATCAACTACAAATGCAATCGTATCAATCAGGAACTCATGCTGCTTCATGTCATTTTTGTGGAAGATCGAACCACAGATGAGGTAGTCACCAAGCCGGTGACCTATCTGTATCTCACCCGTGTCCCCAACCGGTGAAATTTCTAATGCATTTTTCTACAAGAATGCAAAGAAAATTAAAAAAAATAAACTCCCTAAAATCCAGTGTAGGCCTGTGTGTGTCTCCGCCACTGTGTGTCTCCGCCATGTCCCTGTGTCCTGACAATGCAATACGGTGACTCCTAGAGGTGTCGGTGCTTCATAGGATATCAATCCTTAGTCGAATCCAACCAAAAGGAAGGAATCAGCTTGTTCCTAGACTAGTGGCGGTTCAGGCTTACTTATGGGCATTTTAGTTGAAGCTAGAATTCCAGTTTCCATTGGAATCTCTTTGGAATGTATTTTCTATTCCTTCATAAGAAGGAATTCTACATAATGATTGTGATTTGGTTCTGAAAATGTAAGTGATGAGATTATTCATTGGAATCTCTTGGGAGATTCATAATTTTTCTCCAAGGGAAGCAGTTCCAAAACTGTATCATCATTTCTTATATCCAGTTCTTGATTTGAGAAAGGTGATTAATAGCAAGACTCTTCTGGCTAATGATGTTCTTGTTTCATCCAATTTATTTTTGCTAGTGTTATTTTTTCCCCCCTAAAACTAGCAAAATCTGAAGGATTTTAGGTAGGCTGTATATACAGTGTGATTTGTTGTTAAATAGTTACGCTTGGAGGAAATGCCTTGGCCCTTTGTCCCACGCAGGTTCTTCAAAGTCATGTTTTCATGATTATAGCTGGGTAATTTCTTATGGTCTCGAGGGTGGAGTTTTTTGTAACAAAAAAGTGTTTGGAACAGGCTGAGTTTTGGTCTGCAGTCTAAAATTCTTGTTAGAATTGCATGATTCTTAATAGGAAGAAAGGAAAAAGGCCGAGTGTAGGTGAGTTTTTAAGCTATTCTTTTCTATTTTCTATTTAGCTGCAGCTAACTACTTTTTGGTCCTAATAACATTGCAAGGCATTTGTTATTTTTAACTGCAATGGACTTCAGGAGGGACTGTACTTCATGACCTTTTCTGCTATTTTTAACTGCAAATCTCAGACTTTGTTGGCCAAAGCTGTTGCAAAAGGGCCTGAACTGATCAACATGTACATCGGAGAATCAGAAAAAAATGTTCGTGACATTTTCATTTGGAAAAATCCCAAACGGCAAATTGTTGTTGTCTGGTTGAATTTGAGATTCCCAAAAACATGAATAGCTCAGATGTTAACCAATTCAAATGATTGATTTGTTTTGGTTTTGGTCTTGGGCATTTTCCAGTGTCAAATGAAGCAAACTCAATCGACGAAGAAACAGAATGCTTAAGAAACTGCCAAAATTTCAAACTCCCGGAATCCTTTTCTGTTTCTCTTTTCGCGAAGCAAAAGGCAATACATCTTTTTCCACGAAGGATCAGTAAGGCAAATTAGGAGAATGAGATGGGTTTTATCCATGATAAATTTGAGTGAAGAAGTCAAACTTGTTATGCAAAATCTCTTATCAAAATTTTCTTAATCAGGATTCAAGGATATTAGATGGCATTAAATGGGGGATGCTCATTGTAGATGAGTGCCAAAGCTGGACAATTTCTGGCCATCTAAGCCGAATAAAGGAACTAAATGCAAATATGAAGCTACTTCTGAGGCTTAGTTTGGTTCATTATGGTTAGGTTTGGTGTTTCCTCAACTTTATTGATCTTCTGCTTGGCTTTTCAGGATAGAAGGTTACCTTCTTCTGCTTTCCAGAAGGTAAATGGTCTTCAGGAGGGACTGTACTTCATGACCTTTTCTTATATTTTTAACTGCAAACCTCAGACTTTGTTGGCCAAAGCTGTTGCAACAGAGTGCTCTCTGAATTTCCTCAGTGTAAAAGGGCCTGAACTGATCAACATGTACATCGGAGAATCAGAAAAAAATGTTCGTGACATTTTCCAGAAGGTAAATGGTTCTTTTCCAATTTTTTCGGACACTCCATTGCCAAATAGAAAGAACAGATCAAGCAAAGAAGAGTTATTTTGACTTAGCTTCAATTGCGGATGATGCTCCAACTCATAATGTCGAAATGTCATCATAAGTCATTTGCAGGCCAGATCAGCACGTCCCTGTGTTATCTTCTTTGATGAACTTGATTCTCTTGCTCCAGCCAGAGGTGCTTCTGGAGATTCTGGGGGTGTTATGGACCGAGTTGTTTCCCAGGTAAGGATAGTTCTGTTACAACATCGGCATTTCATTTGTTTGTTGAATAACATGTTTGCTTACTATGCCTAATTCCCTTATAGTTATCATTTTGAATTGATGTGTCAAATTCCTTTACAGTTATCCATTTTGCTTATCATGCCAAATTTCTTTGGGGAAATGACCAAAACATGGTACTAAGAGCAAATAATGACTAAAATGTGGTCATGGTTTGGAAAATCCCCAAGGCATGGTAAGGAAAAAAGAAAGGACAAATACATGGTATTTTTAACACACAAGACTCAAAATACCCTCTGTATTTCCCCCTAAAATCAAACCTAACCCCATTATTTCCTTCCACAAAAAGGAGACAATCGAAGAAGAAGAACCAGAAGAAGACGATCACCTCGTGCTGCCGACTGTCGTATTCTCTCTCCTCTTCATTCTGGGTTTAGTGCTTCACTCCTGCCAGAGCTTCACGGTGAGAATCACCAATCCAGTCAAATCGTTGGTTGTCTCCGCTTACCAAAAGGTTTTCATCCGATTTTTGAGAAATCCCGATGGCGATGCCAATCGTTGACACCGAGTACCTAAAGCAAATCGACAAGGCTCGTAGCAAGTACCTGATGTAAACATGAAGACCGGTGGGCCTAATGGATGGATTTGGACGGAAGAAGAGTATGCTCATGATGATTGTAGACTGAATGATTTGGTGTGCAAGTTTGTTATTAATTATATAAATGCTTCGTATCACATCCCCTCTATTTGGATTTAATTTGTCCCATTAGAGACAACTTCAGTGTCATGTCTATTCTTTCTTACATTCTTGCATGCAAGGTGTTTGTAAAATTGTTTAAGTGAAGGCAACAACCTAGAGATGAGAGAGAAGGTAAGCAAAGTGACCACTCTAGTTGGTTCGAAAGATTAGAGATAATTTTGGTCTTGAATTTGCAATAGCTACCTAACAAGCAATTTATTGAGAAAATCTCGATGCTACCTACGGTGAAGAAGGGAGGAGGAATGACTGTTCTTATTTCCTTAGATTTTTAGATGGCATGAACTATGCATAGAAGTCCATTCGTTTGACGTTCCACTGTCAGGGGAGTGACATTTGCACTCTTTCTATAACATGAAAAACAATGTACAGTCACTGACACTGAAAAACTTGCTCCGAGCAAGAACAAAACTTGCTCTTTATATGACTTAAACCTGCATTGTGTATAAAACCACAAGCACCTAACTGTTCTTCCTAGAAATTTTATTTCTCATTTCCTAAGGTTTTTAGATGGCATGAACCATGCATACAAGTCCATCCGCTCCACGTTCCATTGTCCATTGTCAGGGGAGTGACCTTTGCACTCTTTTTATAAAATGAAAAACAATGTACAGTCACTGACACTGCAAAATGTGCTCCGAGCTTGAACAAAACTTGCTCTTTATATGGGATAAACCTGCACTGTGTATCAAACCACCAGCACGTGACTGTTCTTCTCAGAAATTTTAGGATCAAAATCGAGTAACTTAATTTGTTTATAAGTGCTAATGGTGAATATGTCTGGTGCTTGTTTATTTCATACACAGTGCATGTCAAGCTTATGCAAAGAGCACGTTTTTTTTTGTTGCTCGGAGCAAGTTTTTCAGTGTCAGTGACAATATATTGTTTTGCATGTTATAAAAATAGTGCAAAGGTCACTCCACTGACAATGGAATGTGGAGTGGATGGACTTGTATGCATGGTTCATGCCATCTAAGAACCCAAGGAAATGAGAAATAAAATTTATGGGAAGAATAGTCAGGTGCTTGTGGTTTCATACACAATGCACGTCAGTGTTATATAAAGAGTATGTTTTGTTCTTGCTCGAGCAAGTTTTGATGTCGGTGACAGTACATTATTTTTCATGTTATAAAAAGAGTGCAAAAGTCACCCCACTGACAATGGAACGTCGAACGGATGGACTTGTATGCATGGTTCATGCCATCTAAAAACCTAAGGAAATAAGAAATAAAATTTCTGAGAAGAATAGTCTGGTGCTTGTGGTTTCATACAGAGTGCATGACAAGGTTATACAAAGAGCAAGTTTTGTTCTTGCTCGGAGCAAGTTTGTTAGATTGTGGACGTAAGGTGTCAATTTACGGGGAGGGGAAATTATTGGGGATTTTTTTACCTGGGGGTATTTCTGTCAGTCGAAATGTTGGTACCATGTATGTGGAATTATTTTTTTCCTTCTCATGTTATTGGTCATTTTGAAAAACCTTCCCATGTAATTGGTATTATTTGTTTTAAAACCCATTTTCTGGTCATTTTCCCAATTTCTTTGTTCATAGATGCTTGCAGAGATCGATGGCCTGAATGACTCAGCACAGGTTTCTCATACTGCTGTGAAATACTTATTTCTATTTGGAAGATGGTGTTTCCCCTCCTTTTACTTCTAAGTAACACTGCTACTCTTCTCGTATTGTTGATAGGACTTATTTATAATTGGAGCGAGCAACAGACCGGATCTTATTGATCCAGCACTCCTTCGGCCTGGCCGATTTGATAAGCTCCTTTATGTTGGAGTTAATTCTGATCCTTCTTACCGAGAGCGGTTAGTTTTATTACCACTGACCTTCCGTGAGACAATTCTTGTTGACTTGATACTTTATCTCATGCATCACTGTTTCATATTGTCACAGAGTCCTAAAAGCACTGACCAGGAAGTTTCAATTGCATGACGATGTATCGCTTTACTCTATAGCAAAGAAATGCCCCCCAAACTTTACAGGTGCTGATATGTATGCCTTGTGTGCAGATGCATGGTTTCATGCTGCAAAGCGCAAGGTGAGTTCTGTGAGTGCCTTACAGCCTTACTATTTATTGAAATTATGTCTGTGAGGTTGTCACGGATTTTAAATTGACTCTTGGGGTTCTCTCTCTCTCTCTCCAACAAGGAATATGATTATTCTGCAGAAGCATGGCCCCACTGCAGCTTTTATGTGGTGAATTTGTTTGGTTTGTTCGGTCTTTTATTTGCTGAGGCTGGTTTACTAATGATCTTGCAGGTTCTAGATCCGTGTTTGGATTCAGCTTGTGCAGATGATCAAACAGACTCGGTTATTGTTGAATATGATGATTTTGTGAAGGTACTCTTCTTTCCTTTTCTTTTTTCTTTCTGTTTTTGAATATCAAATTCTATGGGACTTTTTATTAAAAGGACTGCAAAGTAAAGAGTTGTGTGTGAATATACTTACCAGAGTTTTAACATGTTTGATTGCCACCTCGGAGATAATTTCTTAGGGGGAAGCGTTTAGCAAAATGAATCATATGTATCTCTTTGGTTGCAATAGAATTCCTCGTCTCTACCTAAGTTGTGATAAAACACTGACTTCCCTAACCTATATCTTGAGAGGGCCACTTGAGCGTCAACACTCAACAATAAACACTGACTAGAAGCATGGCTAGCAAGAAAAGGCTAAAGATTGGCCTTTTGTGGAGTTACTTATTTTCCAAAGTGAGAAAATGTGCCTTGAATCGGATTCGGGGCCCTGCATGTTGGTGCCTGAATTCTATGTTAACTTTGCAGGTTTTAGGAGAGCTGTCTCCTTCACTTTCTCTAGCAGAGCTTAAGAAGTACGATTCATTGCGAGATCAATTTGAAGGAGGCTCGCGCTAACTTCAATTGGTCTTTGCTTATTTATAGAGTTCTGAGAGGACTGCTGAACTTCTTTGCTTCGCATGATTCAAGCCGTAAAAACTACAATCATAAACAATGGTGGCATACAACTATCGGGTAAATATGTTTTACTTGGAAAATATAATGAACTATATTGTGTATTACCTTTTCCCGCGGTGTTGCACACCACCTTGATATATATGCTCCAAATCGTGAGCACGTCTACCGATGCACAGGATAGATGGGTGAGTAGTAAGATCCTAATGGTGTGCATTCAGAAGCTCCCTATAAGGCTCTATTCCACCCTTGGTATATGGGTTAAAATGATGAACGTACCTTTCTCATTAATGTACTTCCAGCAATTCATTGAAGTGAAAGAAAAGCTTGTTCTTTTTTGATCTACATTGTCTAGTGGTGGTTAATTATTTTTTTTTTTTAAATTTTAGATTAGAAGACCGTTATATATTGTATTTGCTAACCCAAGGGAAGGAGAATGTACAGAAAATGAAAAAGAAAGAGGGGAGGAGTTGTTGAGTTCGAACCCATCCTGCAAGTTGGACGCAACCATTGGGACGGTGAAGCGTCTCATGTACCCCCTTGTCATTTGTTACTCGAATATCGCAACCATTGTATACTATTTAGATCAAAATTGTTTAAGCTCTAATTTGTTGGCGCGCATTTCCAAATGTAAAACAATTGGCGTAAGAATGTGTTCGTTACTGTCTTTTTGTTTTCTGAGATGTGAATTGAAATTCGTCGATGTTAGTATTGTTCTACTAGGTTACGAAAACGAGGAAGAAAATAGATATATAATTCGTCGATGTTAGTATTGTTTTCTGAGATCCATATTGTTTATAAAAAAAATTACTGATTAAAATATATAGAAAAAATTTCATTGGGCAAAAATAGTGGAAGTGTGAATATTTTGGGTCGGAGGGGGAGTAGGTGAAGTACTAAAGGTGGCGGCGGATCTCTACCAAAACAGGGCCGACTTTGAGATTTATGGGGCCTAAAACGAATTTTTTCAAATTGGGTCTTCAACTCTCAATATAGCATAGTTAAAAATACTAAAGAAAACGAAAAAATAAAAATAAAAATAAAAAACTTTCATAAATAAGTCATTACAGTCGTTTGAAAGCATAAAAAAACTTTCATAAATAAGTCATTACAATCATTTGAAAGCATAACTACTATATAAACCTATAAAATTGAAGCCCCCAAAAATTAGTCACAATTTGGGGGCCTAAAGCGGTGACTTTACGGACTTTAGTCCAAAGCCGGTTCTGTAAACAACCCTACAAGAATCCTACCCAAATGCAAAACCACAGCCACGCTCTACCCGGCAAACGAAGGGTAAATAATAGAGATAATTGCAAGCACCAAATAGAATGCAAAATTGCATGGTCACTTGGAGCAAATCCAATGCTAGTTGCAAAATGGCTGGAGCTATTGCTATATTTTGGCACTAAAAAGTGATTTTTGGTGTCAAAATAGAACCCAACCTCTAGTGGTCAAACCATTCCAAATTTAACTAATTTTCCCTCTACCTCACTTTTCATTACTTTTTCAACCCCGATTAAATTATCTACGTTATTTTCAACCACACTCTGATCTAATTTTTTAACCCTTGTTCCCAACTAATTTAACAACCCCCGTTCTACCTAATTTTTTTTATATATTTTGCCATCCACCGTTTTCAACCCCCGATCAACCCAACTTTTCAGATATTTTTTGCATCTAACTTTCTCAACCACCATTCTACCCAACTTTTCTCATCTAATTTTCTGAACCCCCATTCCTTCCTTTTGTGTATAAATACACATATTCCAACCTCATTTAGTCACCACACCATTCTTAACGAAAAGGATACTGCGTGTGTGTGTTTGGGAAAAGAATTGCGCTTTCATTTTTTTACTTTCACCTTTTACCTGTCATTTCTCCTTCACCCAAAACGGTGTAGTTTGTAGTTTGCATTTGGGTAGGATTCTTGTAGAGGTTTTTCTTTGGTAAAGGATCAGGACTCACGGTGGTAGCGGTTCTTGAGCTCTCCATCCTCTCTCTGCCCTCTATCTCTTCCTCTCCTCTCCAGTATTGATACAATTGGATTGTTGAATCCCAAACTTTATACAAAATTTGATTTGTAAAGTCACTTGCAATCATATTTAAGCACAGAAGTCATGCAACAATCACACCATTTGGTTGAAAAGGCTTCATATGAATGTGTAGCGTGGGAGTGGCATGAATGATCAAAGAATGACCATAACAAAATATGCATGAAAGAAGGGGTGAGAAAAATAACCATCAAACCAAGAATCCAGTCCAAACAATCCCAACCGAAGAGTTTGGTTTGGTTTTCTTGTACTTCGATTTGTTTTGGTTTTCTCGTAATATGGTTTGGTTCCGGTTTTAAAAATTATAAACCGTGATAAATTGTTTGGTTTGTGGATTTATGTTGGCAGTTTCAGTTCCAAACCGATCCGATCCGTATAATAGTTATATGGATATAACAATGCTTCATTCCACCACTATATTCATTCACTTCCAAGATTATACCCCTAAATTTCTAGACATAGTTACTTATTCCTATGACTTGAATACACTAAACATGCACGGCGTGGATTTAGTCAATTAATTTCCTAATCTTTTTGCTCGTTAAATAATTTCCGAATCTAGTACTTTATTACTTGTCCCTATTTCTTCACTAATTACTAGTATTCTACTTTTTTTCAGTTGGTTGATGTTAGTGAGTATTGGTGATTTTTACCGAACTTGTTTTAATATAGTTATAGGTTAACTTATCTATGTAATTTTCAAGTGCTTTAAATTGTTTATGATGATGAATTTTGTGGGTTGGTTTGATTCTCCAAATTCATAATCCGTAGGTAATGGTTTGGTTCTTGGTTTATTATAAAATCGGACCAATCCGACCCATGCTCACCCCTAGAAAGAACATATATATTCATGCTTCACTAATTCTTCCTCACTTTTTTTTTGTTTATTTTTCCTTTTTCCATTTTTTCCATATCTTTTGACCATCCTATTTGGTGCTTAAAAGCACGGGTTTGGGGACCATGTAGTGCACAAGGAACTGGGAGTAATAAAGAGCTTTAGTGTACCTTGATCGATCCACTTCGAGCCCTTCTTCTAATTGCTCATTTTGTAAGGTCTGCTATAGATATCACAATATACAAAAAAATCAAGTTAATCAGACGTTCGTATACCGCATAATTTGGACGCATTTTGTTGTGCCCAAACCCAAAGTACGTATAAGAATATAAACTCGAATTAATAACATATATCGAGCCGAATTTCAAACACATTTATCTTACTACACATAATTCCCCTCATCATCTTGGCGATTGCTATAGTATTATGCGAGACAACATCATACGAGACACCATTTTGATGAGGCTTACAGCAGAAATTGGAATTAGACGCCATTACTCTCATACTCCATAACTCACATCAGATTAGTATCGAATTTCATTTGGAAAAATCCCAAACGGCAAATTGTTGTTGTCTGGTTGAATTTGAGATTCCCAAAAACATGAATAGCTCAGATGTTAACCAATTCAAATGATTGATTGGTTTTGGTTTTGGTCTTGGGCATTTTCCAGTGTCAAATGAAGCAAACTCAATCGACGAAGAAACAGAATGCTTAAGAAACTGCCAAATTTTCTCCCGGAATCCTTTTCTGTTTCCCTTTTCGCGAAGCAAAAGGCAATACATCTTTTTCCACAAAGGATCAGTAAGGCAAATTAGGAGAATGAGATGGGTTTTATCCATGATAAATTTGAGTGAAGAAGTCAAACTTGTTATGCAAAATCTCTTATCTAATTTTCTTAAGCAGGATTCAAGGATATTAGATGGCATTAAATGGGGGATGCTCATTGTAGATGAGTGCCAAAGCTGGACAATTTCTGGCCATCTAAGCCCAATAAAGGAACTAAATGCAAATATGAAGCTACTTCTTGTCAACGGTAGAGTCAAGGTAAAAGCAGTCCATACATTAACTTTGAGCCTCAGTTTCCTTTTTTTTTTTCCTGGCACTTCAGAAAATTTGAGCCTCTGTTTCCTCAACTTAAATTTCTGAGGCTTAGTTTGGTTCATTATGGTTAGGTTTGGTGTTTCCTCAACTTTATTGATCTTCTGCTTGGCTTTTCAAGATAGAAGGTTACCTTCTTCTGCTTTCCATCCTTGATTCAGGACTTGATGAGAACGAACAAAAAGCTTTTGAAAATGACTCTAAGAATGATGTTTGCGAACTGAGAGCAAAATTAGTAAGCCATATTTTGTTGGGTTTGAAAGCAAGCCTTGTACTTGAAGCTTGTACTTCAAGGTTTGTTGAATATTGGGTTCCTGTCCAGCTTTCAAATGTACCACCTCTTCTAGTTTCTATGAGAAAGAAAACTTAAATGAGAGCTCTCTCAGTGCATATGCTTTAAGCATTCTCATAGGCATGGTTAATACTTAAGAGCTTTTCCATGCATGCTTCTTAGACTTCCTACATATACAGATTGTTTTTAACATTATCTCTTTAATCTTTAACGAATTTAGTTTTCTATTAGCACCAAATAACTTTGCTCAACTCTCTAAGGCTGTTTTTGGATCAAGAACTTGAAAAGAAAAGGAAATGCAGAAATCGTTATATTTAACCGCTGTTAGATACTTTCAACTTTCCTGTTTTCATTTCCTTACCCAACTCTTTTATATATATATATATATATATATATATATATATTAGAAACCCCACTCCTTGATCCAAGCACGTCATAGTGGAATGATTTAGGTCCAGATAGCTCTTTTGATATATTTCTTCTTGCAGCAAATGTACCTGGGTTCATGAATGAGAATTCCATCCTTTGATCCGCTGGAGGGGGAACTTTGTTGGTGGTGAACTTGAAGACCCAGCCCCAGCCATTGGCCCCGCACCTAAGGAACTTGAGACCACCTTCAATAGCAGTGGGACTGCCCCACATCCCATCTCATCTTCCCGCGGGCGATGCAAGTGACTTTCGCTATGCAACACTGGGTATCTCTGTGGATGTTGCTTTCAAGGATTGGCTGATAGACGGGATTATTTTTCTAAACTTGGGAAATGACAGAGCAAGTTCTTTCTTTTTATTGCGATCCTTTGGGCTATATGAAAACATAGGAACCAACTTTTGTCCGATGCGCCTTTCAATGCAAAGACGGTTTTAGCCATGGCAAAAGACAACTCTCTGAAGAACCATTCTACAAATCAAGCTCCAATCATAAATTCCCCTTCTTTATCTTATGGCCCTATCCAACCACTTGGTCTGCTCAAAGGATTATTAATCTGCATACGGACGGAGTTTGGAAGGAAGGAAATTACTCGAGTGATCTGGGTTTTTCAGCTAGTCTCCCAGAAAGCTCTTTGGTAGAACAGATTGCCCTCTCAACATACATCAATAGTCCCGTTCAAACAGAACTCCATATTGGGAGCTATTAAATGGTCATTAAAACACAACTTTTCTGCAACATATATTTATACTGATTGTTTGAATGCCGTCATGCAGATTGTAGGGAGATTTGAGTGTCACTAGTCTGATACCTTTTTGTTACGCAACCTCAAAATGGAGATTTCAAAGCTAACTTTTTGTAGGATCTCAAAGGTTTCGCGTAAGGATGTCCAAAGGGCTCACATTCTAGCCCAGAAGGCCCTGATTTCTTTCATGCACCATTCAATACAGGAGATGAGAACAACCTTTTGATAGAGCTACGAAATTGGCACGACTTTAAAAAAAAAGGACAAAGGGAAGGGATGGATGGAGTATGACTGTTCTCCAGAGTAGAGATTAGCAAAATTTGTACCTCGGGCCTTGGAGAAACTGCTTCAAAACTATGAAACACTGGAGAATCAAAATGAGGGGGTACAAGAACAATGTAAGCGCCTTTATTCTTGTATCGTTCTTCAGTTGCCTGAAAGGAAGACAGAGACATAACATGTAACTATTAATTTCCACAAAACTTACCCCCAAAAAGGAAGTAGCTTTTGTTGTATGCATTAGGATAATTTGAACATATTCAATGTCACATGCATACAATCCAAGAAATTTATCAATATTGTTTTCAGACCTCACAAACAGGCGGTACTAATGCTTCAATATATTCCCTTTGACATAGTGTTTAGGGATTCTTGTTTGTTATTCAGAAAATATTTGGATTGAGCAAAAAATCAACTGTCATGATTAACAATTAAGTACCATTTCCTTCTATGACAAGTAGCTGCTTTTCTCTACCAGAACTTTGACACCCAGATTTACCTTACTACCCAATTTCCATCACCTATAGCTATTTAAAAAGAGGAACATCACATCTCCTAGTCACGACGGGTGGCCCTGACGCTACGGTAAGGCTACGTACATCCAACCCTTCTCTACATCCAGTAGTAGCAGGAGCCTCATGCACTAGGTAGCCTTTAAAATCAAATGTCAAATAAGATGGAAACATTTGCTTTTTCCTAAAAGAGTCTGATGAGAGATAGGCAAGGCCAGCTTTGGCCAGTTGGCCTTTACAATGCTCATCTATTGAAAAACAGGTCTACCTCTCCACTCTTTCCTACCTTGAATCTATTTCGGCGGATGGCTTATTTTGCCTCTTTCAGTATCTCAACTATGGTCCAACAATCTCTCGGAAATAGACGATTTGGGAGAGAGATAATCTAGGAGAGTATGATAGTACTAAATCTCCGATGGTCGAGTAAAGAGACTTGTGGTTTGGACCATCTAGTAGTATCCCAAAGACGCACATAACCAAAAAAACAGCCTAAGCGGTACTTCTGCCTTAACCAAAACCACCAAAGCAAAGCATAAGAGATACAAAACAGAAAGCAAAAGCAAGTTTAAAAGGTTATATTAACAAGTGAGTCTTCGGATGTCACGTCCAAGTTGGAATTGTTTGAGCTCATGCAAATTTCAGGTCCATTGAAGGACTTGATCAGCGTAATTAAACAAAGGACTATGACTCCTTTCTGCTAGGGTTCCAGGAAGAAGATTTGGCTTTCTGAAGTAGCGTTGAGGGAAATAGAAAGGCGTTGAATAAAAGCATATCATCTATGCTTTCAAACAGAAATCATTTTTGGTTTAGGTCCTCTCTGTGTGCCATACCCATATTCCCCAAGCTTTGGGCATTGACTATCTTCTATGAGAATATAACAAGTACTCATGAAAAAGCAAACCCACCTAATTTATCAGGACAAGGAATGAAGGAAATAAAGATCTTCCGTCCAACACCATATCCACAGAGAAAGTGATACAGTAAGTCAGTAATTGAAATAGAAATTCATATTTTATAACAAGCATTTGGAAACAACAAAATTTTTGAAGCAAGAGCAGTACCGACTCCATCTGCACCGAGCCATAGTAAACACAAGACAAACACTTCCTTTATCCCACAATCTTAGCCGTCTAAGAAAGAGAAATCCAGTGGTCGCATACAAGTTCAAATTGAAAGGCAATTATTTCCGAATATTAGCCCTTCATTATCACTTTTGAGTAGATTCATAGCCAGTCACAAACAATGTATTGGAAAAAAGAATACTTTACATTTGTAAAGAGGATTAATAATTTAAGACATCCTAGAATGAAACGATGGACTAGCAATCTGAGACGGGAGGGGTATCCGAAGACTGTTATAGACCACCATTCAGAATTGTTACAAACAATAGAACTTGAGCATAGAGGCAAAAATTGTCCAGATTGATGATATTACAAACAAATATGCAAGTTGACTGGCAGAAATTAACTGACATAATGATTATCGAAGTAAAGTTCGCAACTTTCACAGCAAAATTCCGCTACTACGTCCATGGATAAAAAGCTTTAAAGCAAACATTATTTATCTCAAACAAAAGAAAAGATACAAAGCTTTCGATTCTGTAAAGTATTCAGGAATAAAAAGAGGCAACCATAGCTATCGGAATAGGCAGCTTAGCATAAATTGTGCATACCAAAATCATGAACAAATCACTGGGGAGACTGTAACCATTGAGAATTTGAGACCACCTTCGCCGATTGAACAGTCACCATTGACGATGGGCTTCGAATAAGCGGCAGTCGACTTCGTTTCGATTGGCCGGAGTCTCTAAGTCGCCGGAGATGATTCTGATCGGAGAGGGAGAGCGAGAGCGAGAGAGTTTCAGCGTCGTCGTCGTTTCTGTGGGAAACACGAGATTAAGTAAAACCGGTTATACAACTCCTATTATGGTTTTGATTCAGTATATCCAAACCTATTTTAAGAAACATAAATTCATTCCGATCAACTACTAATCCATTCTCAAATATTGTGAAATTTTTATATGATGTGTATTTTTCTACCTTCTACGATATGAATGTCTTAGATCATTAAAATATAACTAGGATAGATAGAAAACTTACTTAGAATCCTCCAAGAGTTGTTGATATTGAAGGAGATATGATTCAATGTATTCAAATCCATTTTAAAAACTAGAAATTCACTTAGATTAAGTACTATTATGTACTTTTTTAGGAGATATTTGTACATCATATGTGTTATAATAATTTGTACATAAAGAATGTCTCGGATCATTAAATTATGGTCAATATGCATAGAAATCGTCCTTGTAGTATCCGGTAGTTCTTATAATTTAAACGACGTCGTTTTGAGTACATGACATAGGTTCAACCTATGTCATGACCATGACGTGGAAAATATTTTTACAAAATTAAAATTAAAAAATTCGGAAACCTCGAAACCCCATTTTTGTTTATTCTGAACCGAGAAAGGGAGAGCGACGACTGCCGCCGCGAAACCCACCACCACCGTCTACCACCACGACCGGCAGCGCCTCCCGCCTCCCTCTCCTCTCCACCTCCACCTCCGGCAACGAACATACCATCACCAAAACGCGGCGAATCAGACGAGCACGAGCGCAAATCAGAATATGCATAGGTGACTGGCACATTGCTTCCACAAGGTTCAGTAACCTCTTTCATTATTCTGTGGCCTTCACCGACCAAAAGATTTTCTAATAAATATAAAATAGAGAAAAACTATGTAAAATAATTAGTATATGAGAGATGTCCTTGAAAAACTATGTAAGCATGGTGAAGCAAAATCCTAAACAAAATCAGGAACTCATGCTGCTTCATGTCATTTTGTGGAAGATCGAACCACAGATGAAGTAGTCACCAAGCCGGTGGCCTATCTGTGTCTCACCCGTGTCCCCAACCAGTGAAATTTCTAGCATTTTTCTACAAGAATGCAAGTAATCCTTGCTTCATTTGTCAAGAAAATCATGTCATGCAACTAATATTGATGATAAATGTGCCTTTCTCATCCCTTTTCCGCAACACTTTTTGACCTTCTACAAAATTATGTGGTCACTAGCACTTGTAGAGGTAATGTAATGAAGGTATCTCTTTTCTACAAGACACAAGAATTCTTTTGTGAATCTCTCTCTCTCTCTCTCTCTCTCTCTCTCTCTCTCTCTCTCTCTCGTAGTCTCGTGTATCATTTCCCAAGGTCAGATATATATGTAAAGTTATTGTGAATTCAGACTAGTAACATCAAAAGCTTTTATGAGTAGGTATCCTGCTCTTGCATATTTAATCGATTAGTCGTTCAATTGGCCTTAAAATTTGTTCACTGACAATGTGATGTAATACCTAACCGATTCAACAATCGATTGATAGTTTGGAACTGAAGTACTGAACCAAACTTATTTAGCTTCATTTCCTAACCATACTAATTGCATGCAGCTCTTGATCCATTATTAATCGATTCCCTGATTTCTTGCATCTAACCTACTGCTTCTGACAAAGGGAATACTAACTAGAGAGATTTCACTTGCCTATCAGAAAATGTTCGTATTCAGTATTATAGCTGAGTTGTGATTGAATTCAAAATGTAAGATGCTAATGGTGAGCTGTGTTATGTAGCAGCCACCATAATTTATGGTTCTACTTTTGTTTTTTTCATATTAATGGCTGGTTGGGCACGGATCAGTGGCCTGTGCCACCACATAATCAATCAATGCGGTGCGCAGGGGTGGCGTTGGGCATTGCAGGGGGGTTTGCTTGGGGCTTGTTCAGTTGGAACTCCTGCTAGAATTATAGCTTTGGTTGGTGGTCATGAACTGAAGGGCCAAGTACGGTAAGTGCTCTCTTTTTTCGTTTCATGTTGAATGCATAGATGCCTTTTTTATATGTGTTGAGTGTTGTTAGAGAGGTTGATAAAGTTTATTTTGAGTTCGGAAGGAAAGAACTTGTTGTCGTCACTGGCTTGTGTTTTGGTTTAGTTATCTGATCATTTGTGTCCCAATTGAACTGTGAATTTGTTTTGTCTTTTTTTCTTTTACAGGTTGATATGTCCCAGCTTCCCATGTGCTAGATCCGTGCCACCTTTTGTGTCATTTTTGCTCGTATATTGTGGATGGTGTGATCTGCTTGTCAGCCAGTGAATGCTATTGCTTTATGATGTTCATTTTCTACTGACTAATTGTTGGAAGACTGAACACTATTATTTGGCTGATCCAATGTGTTGTGTCTGTGGAGCAGAAATGCCCAGGTTCATTGCTTCTAATTTCTTCTATTAATGCTTTATATTGAAGTTTATCGAACGAACGACTTGTATTGACAGGTTGTTTCCATGCTGTATATTGGAGTTGCTTGGACCAACTTTGACAATAAAGTGTCGTTTATTCCTTTTGTATGTTGTATTGTCCCTGAACACATTAATCTGGCACAAACACATAATTCAACTAAGACTTAGTCATGTTGCCCAAATGTTGGCACTTGCATCTATGGCGCTTACAGTTTTGATCCAACGTCAACTTTCGCGGTATAACTTTCAACTAATCATTAATTCATTATCACTTTTATTGATCAGAACTCAGATGAAGTATATCTGCGCTAACTCATTTTACTGCTTATTTTTTACTTTATTGAAGTTTATATTCGACTTATTTTGTGTTGGATGTTTACAGAGGCAACTTGAGAAGTACTCCCTAGACCTAATGAAATCAAATTCGGGGGCGGTGTCATTGATGAACTTTTGTTCCTGTACTTGCCAAGTGAATCTAGGTTTCCTTCTGGAATAATGATGTTGGATTACGGGAAAGCAGTTCAAGAGAGTGTATGAGCAACTTTGTGTTGTTCGTGAGGGTCAGCTTCGTATTATATTCACCCCTGATTTAAAAGTTAATGAATACTCTCTGTGTGTGATTATTGTGTTCATCTCCACATATAAGTTGTTAGCAACTTCCAATGTCCCTCTTTCAGATATTGTCTTACGAATTTTGTGCGCGTATGTACTACGTCGTCATGAAGAACTACTCCCCCGAAGGTTGGTCGCTCCACAGGTGCAAAAGGAACCTCTTGCTAAAGCTTGCTTGTTCTTGATATTTAAACAAGATGTGTATTTAAGATAAAATATAGATATTTTGTCAAGTGTTCGCATTTGGTCCTTTTTAATGGGATGTGGAGTGAGTCGTGTGAACGTGTGGAGTAATTGGGAAAGTAGAAACATGACCAAATAATTTGATCAATGTCGAGCAATGAATTCATAGCCTTTAAAACCGAGTCAAGGCAGTCCTTAGGTGCCAACAATGGGGTGGGTGGAGTTTGACAAATCACTTGACAGAAGTACCATAATAGATCATCGTTTATCCCTTTTGGGATGGATGCCATCATTTTCTAAGTGGGTAAATAGCTTGTCATTTGTAGACCAATAATTTCTAAATGTGTCTTGGAGTATTCAGGGAGAAGCTATAGTTTGATGAAATTGTGCAGATAATATGTTGGAGATGATCAATGTCATTGACCTCCCACTTTGGTTGGAATTGATGGATTTGTTAAACTTACTTTAAACTAATTGAAGAGGTCTTGAATTGGAGTAATGGACTAATGGAAAGTGCTATCTGCTTCCCCAATGCAACGGTGTTGCATATGACCAAACTAATTGACATATTAAAGAGTGCGCTTTAAATTATGTGAAATTGCGGGTGAATCAGTTGTTGCAGGTTGCACGGAAATGCCAAAATACAATTGTTGAAAGTGGATTTGATGGTGTTTGTCAACAGGATTGCAGTCAAACAGCAATATGTACGTAAAGTAGCAAAGTACCCCCTAGTTCTCTTTATCTTATTATTAAGTTATCATCTTGTGATCCAGCCCTTTTTACCCCTTTGGTTCAGTTCTTCTCTTCTTCTGATTGCCAGTACTATTGCCTTATAACATGACCCTGGGGTCTTGATTTCCATTTACAGAGCTTGTATTCTGAATCTGGCAAACCCGATAGCTCTACTACAGAGCTCTGTCACGATGCTTTGCCATCTGGAGATGCATGATAAAGCTGACCGGATCCAGGATGTTATCCTTAACACCATTGCTGAGGGAAAGTACCGAACTGCTGATCTAGGTTGCTTTTCATCTACCACTGATATTACGAAAGCAATTGTTGATAAACTCTAAAGGAGAAGTTTATTCTGGCAAGGGCTTGACAACAAGTTGTTCCTTGTGATATGTGCTTTGGATTTTTTTGTTGTACCGATGAGGGGATATGAGTACATCACCCTAATGATTTTTAAGAAGATAACCAATTACATCCCGGCATGAATAGCTCAACAGCATTTGTGGAGAAAATTTGAAGGACCGACCGGCGGAGAGGGAAACTTAGTTCCTCGTATAAAGTACCTTATATGTTCCAGTATTCTTATTTTGTCGGATGGAATAAACATATTGCATTTCTTCACTCTTCACGTAGTCAATAATTACTAAAGGGTGTTGCCTCTTAAATGTTTGCTGAGAGCATGGTTTGCAATATTTCTGCTTTGCACAATTTAGTTTCCTCAAGGAGGAGAAGGTTTGCAGAATTATGTAAGAAGACAAAGAAGGTGCAGTAATTGATGTTTCTGGCTGCTAGCAAATGGATCTTTTCCTTCAGTTAATGCCTTAATTTGCATGGAGCAGAAATTGTATGAACTATTGGGCTTTTTTGTTCTTGATTTGCAATTATAAATCTTCATAAATGTAGTTTTTCTTGATTGTAGTCAAATTGGTGATTAGTTTTTCTATTGTTTTTTACATTTAAAGCCTTGGCGCCTGTGCAAATTTTGACATATAATCACTATGAAAACTTCAAAGGAGCAATTCTATAACGCAAGAACATCCAAAATGTGATTGCTTGTACCTGTGTAAAATCCAATACTTCCATGATCTGTGAGCAAAAATGAATGGAAATACAAAAGGATAATGTTTCCTATTTTGTGACAATGGTTGTACTATTTTCTATGATGCCTGTGCTATCTATCAATCCATGTATGGTTGTATTTTCCCTTACTCCAGCCTCTACAGAAGAACTCAGAAACTAATAAAACGACACTATTTTCAAACTTCCAAACACCCCAACCGCATTCATCTCTCCACATAAGCACCCGGGAAAAAACCGCTCTTTTGCCTGATCAAGTCCTTCCAATGGGAAGAAAATAATTAATTTTGATGGCAACTTTTAAAATAGGCCAAGCTATATACCTCTGCTGTAGGCATTGTGGTTCAGGAACCAATGAATGTCGTGCAAAGGTGGTGAATTTTGATTTTGTTGGTTATGCATGCCCTCAAATGGAATTCCCACTTTACATTATCATTGCACCGAAAAAAAAAAGAAAAGAAAAAGAAACTCATATTTACAATTGAATTGAAATTGTGGGAGTTGAATTGCCA
>CM029281.1:34015227-34032390 GCA_016920895.1 Vaccinium myrtillus
TAATAATAAAAATGAAAATTTTGATTTTTGAATTGACAGTCAACATTGAATTTTTGTAATTACATAATATGTATAAAATGTTGATTATATTATGCGCTAGCCACACGATCGCAACACAATTATGGCGATCCACACCGTTCACTTTGTTTGTCTTGCTATTTTAATCACTCTCGCCAAATTTGAAATCCATCGGGTATTGAAAGCCCTTTCATCGGGGACGTTGATTCATTATCAACAGACAATTTATCTCCTTCGATCAAGTACGTAACGATAGTTAAATCACTTCATTTTTTGCATGGAAGATATAATCACTCTCACATACAATCTAGATGGTTCCGATTCGAAAAAAAAACTGCTCTAATGGCTATCAAGTCATGCATTATAGGACATTATTGCTCTTAGATGCACTGAATGTGATCCGATCAGGTGGTTGCCGACATTTGATCGGCACCATTTTTGGGGAAAGTGATAGAATTGATAAGATATGAAATCGTAACGGTTTAGATCGAACATTCGAGAAATCGAGTATGCACCTACCTTTTAATCCTATACATCAAACTTACTTGGTTATGAACCAAGCAATTATGCTATAGAATAATGTACGTTAGCCACACGATCGCAACACAATTCTGACGATCCAAACCGTTCACTTTGTTTGTATTGTTGTTTTAATCACTCTCGCGCAAATTTGAAGTCTATCGGGTATTGAAAGCCCTTTCATCAAGACATTGATTCATTATAAACCAATAAGTTGTCTCCTTCGATCAAGTACCTAATGATAATTAATTTACTTCATTTTTTGCATGGAGGATATAATGACTCCCATGTAAAACGTAGATGGTTTCGATTCGAAGAAAAATACTCTGACAACCCTCGAGTAATACAATTTTAAGGCAATTTTACAGTTTGGTGCATAGGCATATAGTGTGACATATGCATTACTTCTAACCGTCCGAATGAGCTGAAATTTTGTGGGGCCCCTCGAAAATTTTTTCTAAGAATATTAAACAGTTCAGATCACTCGTGTGAGACAAAAAAATAGGTCACCGAGAGCTCTCGGTGCATTTTCTGTGTGTGTACTTCTGTACCCATAGGTTTTTTCATAATAAGTGCGCCAATTCATTTGGGGATTTTGCGCCATTTTATTTGGGGAAAATTTTGGGCGGGGTTTCAAACTTTCAATAGATCTACTGACTGCATAACTCCCAAATAGGAGTATTTTTTTTTGTAGTCCTGTACCCACCATCTCTCTCTCTCACCCGCCTCCTCCCTGTCACGGTCTAGAGCGCCGCCTCCATGGTCAGTTTTGAAGGTTAGCCACCGCCGGTCCTTCTCCTCCATGGTTCGTCTTTGAGGTTAGCTTTCCGTTGTTGGCCTCTCCTCCGCCGTGCTATAGCAAAGTTGCAACGGATCCCGTTGTCAGCGTAGGTGCACTGCGCCACCACTAAGGTCTTCCCCCTTTCCCTGTTTCGTTCTGTATTGATGTTTCATCTCTTCTCTGCTGTCACTTCTGCGGACACAACTGACTTCTTCGCTTCCGCGATTAAGGATCGAGGGTAAACTTCTATGTTTAGGGTTTCGAGTTTCTTGTTTGGCTTCTCAGGTTTTCCATTTGTGAGTAAAATTTTTATCAATTTTTTGTTTGGCTTTGCAGGTTGTTACCCTAGGGTTTTTGATTTGGCAGATCTGGATTTGAAAGATTTGGCTAATGTTTCCAAGCTATGATGTTTATGGCTAACCCATTGCTTCTCCAGTGAGTGACCCGTATTCTTTCATTTAACTAGATCTGGTTTCTCTCTTGATCTCTCACTTGAGATACCTTGGGCTGGATATAGGCAGAACATGATTCACTTGAGATACCTTGGGCTGATGCATGTACTTCCAGTGGATTGTGGGGGGGATTCAACTAAATGACAATGGGGTAGAGAAGAGTATTGTGGCGTTGTCTGATTTGCAATATGATCAAAGTATTGTTATGCTGTCGTTTCCCCTTTCGGTGTTGGAAAAATGGGAAGATGAGGACCAATGCTATGTTATGTTTTTATCTAAAATAAGCGTCTCTAGAATGGGGTCGGTGGTGTTGGTGGTTAAACGGATTGATGAGCTGGCAAGTCTAACTGCCTTACAAGAGAAATATACAGAAAACACAAATGAAATGCAAAAATTCAATTACAAATAGAGAGGTCTCACTAATTTTTCCAAAACTAGTGAGGTCTCACTAGTTTTCCTTAAGTTTTGGTAGGCCTCACTAAGTTTTTCTAAAAAACTATCTTGTGAGGTCTCATCTCTAGTTTTGCACTACCTAAAATCACTACCTAAAGTTGCCCTAACTAGTTAACTGAAGAAGTTAAAAAAAACCTCAAAAAATGGTCTCTAGTGCACAAAACTTCATCTTGTTTAGGTGGCAGCTGCCCTATATTCCCCCTCACTAAAGTGCCCTAAGTGACTACCTAAATTTGGGGAGGTACTTAAGGAGAGAGAAAGAGGAGAGAGATAGAGAGAAAGAGGAGAGAGAAAGTTGCTTGCATTTATAAGCCATTGTTTTTTTTGGTTATGAGGCCCACTTAAATGGGTCCCACATACACTTTAGGGAGTATTTTTAGGGAGCCCCATTAAAGTGAATTTCTTCTTAGCTAGTTAACTAAGTTCTTAGCAAACAAAATTGGGTCCCACATGTGCTTAGGTGTACACTTTAGGGAGCATTTTTTAGGTAGTGCACTAGAGATGGCCTTAGCTGCCCTATATTCCGTCATGTCTATTAATGCTAGCCTTGTAGAGATTATTTAAGATCTTATAATCAATTTTCTCTCACCTTTTGCACTTGATTTAGGGAACCAATATCAAGTGCTAAAGGTAATCTATGGTATAGTCCGAAAACAAACCTACAGCCAACATTAAGAGGTATCCAGCTCCAGCTTAAATGACCTAGATAAACCAATATATATGCAATGACAATGAATATGTAGAGTTCTACCTTTCTGCAAGAAGTATGAAGCTTGGCAAAGCTTTAGACAGAGTTACCACTTCAAGTCTTCACTCAGAAACTACTCGTAGACTCATCTAAGGTATTAAATGATGTCATGCTCTTTCAAGTGAAATTGCTATTGACTAACATGTAACTTCTAATTGCTCAGAGAGGAACCTAACAATTTTACTAAGAGTAGTAACATCCTATCTGCTTTTGTTGTAAAGAAAAGGTTATTACAACAATAATCTTTGAAGACCATGCAGTGATGGTTGACAGATTGCAGTTTCAGTTGGGCCAAGGATTTGAGGGGTAATGGCTCATAAATAGCCAAAAAAATTGGTGCAATATAGAGCCTGGAGTAAGGGATGGGGGGATTCCTTTATCCGTACCAAACAAAGAGTTACAAGTAAATTTGAGTAGTCCTTACACCAAAAATGACTTCCCCCTGAGAATTATATTCTTCTTACTTTTGCAACTATAGTCAATTTTCTCTACGCGTGTTTCTTTTTGTTGTGTTTCAAATTGCTGGACCATCGAATGAGTCTTGTTGAAAAGATTGAAGTTGTGATTCTAATGATGAGTGATACATTTGTTGGTTCTTTTTTCCTTCCTTTCTATGCTTGAATTTTGATAGAAATGCATACAGATTTCAATGTTCATTCAATTCTATATCATGTTTAATGGTTGGTCTATTCTTTTTCTTTTTTTGTCTTATAGTTACGCAAAAATGTCTGCTAGAGGTCGAGGACGAGGAGGTTGTGGAATGACTCCTCAAGGTGTGACTACAACATTAGTGCTTACCCCTGCTGTGCAATCTACGCCAAATAATCCAGAACATAACTCATTTGCTGCTCCACACATATCTGAGTCTGTGCAAGCAAGTGAACCCTTAACTCCAGGTACATGTTCTCACACCTGTGACTATGTTTTGAGAAGATAGGTTTAGGTCGTTTAGCCCACATTTTTTTACGGTTTGAGAAAGGGTAACCGTAAAGAGAGAAACAGATTCAAACACCAAAAGGAACTCCAATAAGTGTTTTTATGAAATCTAAGGGAAAAGGACAAGTTACCAATATGCCCACCTTGCGATAAACCCAACTCCATCATGATTCATGAGCACCTGGCCAGGCTGTAGATAAGCGGGGCCAGACTTTGTGGTGGGCTCCTCAACTATGAGATTCACCCTTAGCTTAAAAAAAGGGAAAAAAAATAGAACTGTACATAGATGCCGATTTGCTCAGCTGTACTTTGTATTTTAGTGTATGAACATGTCAATAGAAGGCATAACAATCTGTTCTTAACCCCACCCTGAATATAAAGATGTCTACTTTTAAATGGTCTTGGGGCACTGCACCGCCATGTGGTGGCCCAATACCTTTACAAAAAGAGGTGGATACGGGTGTTGAGGCACAAAGTAGCGTCACCCGAGACCATAGAATATTTGGTCCTACTTTTAACCCTACTTTGTAAATGTTGAAGCTAACTATGGTGAGTGGTGAGGACTGCAGGTGATTCTTGGCTGATGTCCAATATACAACTCATCATATCCGTAACTTGTCCGTATTGTATCTGTTAAGAGAAATAACGTATCCACGTTTGACGTGTCCGTCTCATGTTGTGACTTGTATTCATATCCGTACTTCTTAAGTTTGGGTGATGAGATCACTTAACACTGCCTAAACAAGGACTAAATATGCAATTACAAGAAACCAAGAGAATTTCTAGCCCATCTAATAAGATGGACCAGAAACTCAACAAGAGAAGATAAATAGATACTCCTCATGCATCTAAGTAATGAATGGGTCTGAGGAAGGCACCATCTGAGTAGAAGCTATGCATCTTGAGGGCCATGGCACAGAAGCCGCATAAAGTGAGTAGGTTTCGTGGCTTGGCTGATGAGTCTTATGATAAGGAACCACATCCTGCACATAACAAACTGTGGCGAGCAAAAACGGGAGGACACCCCCTCCCAAAGGGAATCAAACACGCCGAGGGACAACCCCCCAAGGCTAGGTTCAAAGCAAAATAAGTGCAAGCACCAATGCTATCCAACACGACCACACAAACAAATAATAATCAAAAGAGTAATCTATGAGCCACAAAATTTTAGGATAATCTATGAGCTGTGCATGCCTTGATCTTCTGTGATCTGATGGCAAGTGGTCAGAATCTAACCAAGTGCTACTCAGAGTTGTTCAAATTTGGAATGACTGCTTCCATATGCAAACTGCTTGTTTATGCCTCTGTGTGGTCTACTGTACTGTATTGAATTGAATCTACTGCAAGCACTGTATAGACATTTACTGCATGAGATTTTGCTGTTTTATTGTCAAATGTATCAGGCAGTGTCACTGCTGTTCTGGGCTACCAAATCCAGACAGAGTGATGTCCCAATCTGCAGGAAATCTTCTAGTTATTGCATTCGGCAGTGTTGCTGCTGCTGTATTGTTGTTATTTGCATTCGGCAGTGTTGTGCAGCTGTATTGTTGTTCTGTACTGGCAGTACCACTGCCCATTTGGGATCGCCATGTTACAAACAAGATGCTGTCCAAATTCCAAAAATCCAAATGCTGCCCAGATCCAATATTGAGCCGTGATCTTCTATTTATTAGCTGTTGTGCTCTACTATGTGTTTTGCTACTGCCCAGTCATCAAACGGGATTCCACCAGATTGTGTTTGTGGTCGTGTACTTCATTTTACTCTTTTGATTATTATTTGTTTGTGTGGTCGTGTTGGATGGCATTGGTGCTTGCACTTATTTTGCTTTGAACCTAGCCTTTTTCTTCTCATATTGAATATAGTATTGTAAGCAAATATTAATCAAGATTAAAATTTGTAAACCTTTTGTAGATTGCTCAACAAATGATGGTGATCTTTTGGGGGATGAAGATGCAATGGAGTGCTAAATGGGAGACCAATGATGTTTTGAGGACAAAACTGCTTTTTGCCTTCCTTTCTTTGGGACTTCAATAGCCTTCTATATTAAAAGGAAATCCTATTGTTGGACTTTCGCATCAAACCCGTGTCTAGCATTAACGTTTTATCCATTTGTCCCATTCTCGCCTGCGACAGCTGTATTTTCGATCCAATCTTATCCTCTCCCAGGTTCGAAGTATCTGAATCACAGTTTTGATGGCATCTCTACGCAACTCTCTCTCCAAATCACAGTTTCTACGAGGATCAGCGATCAAGGTTTCAGAGAGAGAGAGAGAGAGAGATTAAGAAGCAAAATGGAGAAATCAAGCTTGAGGTGGGAAAAAAGATCACCTCGATTGAAATTGGGCTTTGAAATTGGATTGAAGTAGTTCTCCCACCTTCGCGCAGCGATAGCGGATCGCCTTTTGCAGCCGCAGCTTAGCGCTGTCGTAGCTTCATCGTTCTTCAAGCACAAAGGGTTCTCCAATAACTATTAAATGCAACACGTTCTTTCTCCTTTGTTTACTGGTAAGTCTTTTTGAATTCTTTAACTTATCCTTCAATGAGCTTGCTCTTGTTCCTTTCCTTGTGCCACGAACACGAATGTTTGAGATGGAATTAAGACATGCAAGAAGCTGCCGTTTATCGCGCCAAGTTGCAGGCAACGTGTTTGAATAAATGCCCAGTTGAATATATACAAAAGCTATTGTATATTCCCCACCACTCCCCTCTTTCCTTTTACCATATGATTTCACCAATATTATGATCCCACGCTTGGTACAATTACACAGCTTTTATGTATTAGTTTTCAAAATTTTCAGACGCCAAAGAGCCCTGTTTCAGAACTACGATTTTTTGGTAAAAGTTCGGGAAAAGATCTGTGCCAAATAAATTGAAAAAAGTTAAGATGTTCATTTGCCATTTTGTTTCCTAATCTACAATAACAGTTTGGTCACCTTGAACACCAGCAGTCCAATAAGGAAGACCCCGAATTAGCTGACGTTCGAAATCAAGCTTGAGGTGGAATCAGAGGCACAACAATTACCGGTAGAAGACCCCGAGAAGACAAAGAAAAAAGAAGAGAAGGTATGGCCTTGATTATTTGTAATGGCCCTCTCCAGTTATACTTTACTCAGTTCACATTTTTTATCTTCATTGCATATGGAATTTAAACTTACGAAATACCATATACGGCACATAATTTCATAATCAGGAGAAGTTTTACATGAATGTGTTTCTTTGAACTTCGAGTTTTCTTTTCTAATTCAACGTGGAAAAGGGAAAAATCAATTGTTTGGTTTCGAAACATTTGGGAGCTTTGGATACAGTGTTTTCCGTATTATATAAATAAAATATAAGTGATCAAAAGCAAAGTATGAAGCTATGTATATTTAGCTTCTTCTGGCTATAAAGGAGAATGCTTTAATTTGTATAATTGTGGACAATTAAAAAGAAACAATTCTGATTATGGGGTTTTCACAAGTGTAATAAATCTCTTCTATGGCATTAAGAATGATTGATTCACTTGACTTGTTTTTGTTAATGGATTTATTCAAGGCACAACAAGAGTCTAATACTTCAAAAGTGGCTAAGCAAAAAAATTTGAAGAAGGAAGGAGGGGAAGAAAAACCAGAGGATTATGTTGACCCGGAAACTCCTTTTGGTGAGAAGAAACGTCTTTCTCGCCAAATGGCTAAGCAATTCAATCCAAGTTCCGTGGAGAATTCGTGAGTTCCAAGTTACCTTATTCATGCTCACATCAGTACTCGTTTAGATGGTATGCTTGGTGGGAGAAATAGGCTACTTTGTGGCAGATTCTAGCAGCTCCAAACCGCCATTTGTGATTGCGAGTTTCTCTCTCTCTCCCTCACATGGTTGTTGCTGGAATTCAAAAGCGTTTTCTTGTTTTGTTTGATTGTTACACTCAGGGGATAGGAGATTTTGGGTAGAGATGGTTACGGTACTCCACTAGGACAAGACTGTGGAATCTGGGTTTTAAAAAAAAAAACTCTGTACTTACATAACTATTACTTAAGTAGCATATGCTAGATGTCCAGCTCGTCAAATGCAAGTGGTACAACTAAAATTATTTAGGGAACACTAGGATTGTGGGCTTTTTTTCTGCTGATAGGACTTTCTCTCTCATTGGGCAAGATAAACAAGAAAAGTTCACAATAACGTGTATTATCCTTTTGGGATAGTTTTTATACTGCATGCTCTGGCAATTTCCTCGTGGGCTATATGTGTTTCTGTAGTTGTTTCATTGTGTTGTTGAACATTGTGCATACTTCTTCCATATGCTAACGGCTTAGTTGTTTCACTCTATTTGAATCGTTGATCTATCTGCATTTGCTTATATTTCCCGTTGAGCATTCGCTTATATGAATCGTGGATCTATCATGTTTGCAACTAATTGGTCTTGTTGATGGGGTCATATGGATGTGTAACTCAAGTCCATCTCTTGCTTTGTATCTGATCTAATATGGTATATGTTTTGCATCTCTGGTTTATTGTTGTAGGCAAGGGAGAAAGAACTAGAAAAACTGAAGGCTGCACAAAAAGCCGAAGCTGCGAGACTTCAGGTAAAATTAATTTCAACGTTGTTTCTGCACTTTTAGATATTGATTTTGTCCGTTCATGAACAATGTCCACATATGCTAACCAGACTCTGTGTTCAGCCTGTGAAAAATTGAAATTTGTTTCTAGGAAATCTCTTATGATTTCAACGTTTTAATTTCCTTTACCTTATTCATGCTCACATCAGTACTCGTTCAGATGGTATGCTTGGTGGGAGAAATAGGCTACTTTGTGGCAGATTCTAGCAGCTCCAAACCGCCATTTGTGATTGTGAGTCTCTCTTTCTCTCTCTCTCTCTCTCTCTCTCTCTCTCACACACACACACACACACACACACACACACACACATGGTTGTTGCTGGAATTCAAAAGCGTTTTCTTGTTTTATTTGATTGTTACAGTCAGGGAAAGGAGATTTTGGGTAGAGATGGTTACAGTACTCCACTAGGACACGACTGTGGAATCTGGGTTGTGAGCTGTTCTTACGTTCTAAAAAAAAACCTTGTATTTACATAACTATTACTTAAGTAGCATATGCTAGATGTCCAGCTCGTCAAATGCAAGTGCTACAACTAAAATTATTTAGGGAACACTAGGATTGTGGGCTTGATTTCTGCTGATAGGACTTTCTCTCTCATTCGCCAAGATAAACAAGAAAAGTTCACAATAACTTGTATTTTCCTTTTGGGATAGTTTTTATACTGCATGCTCTGGCAATTTCCTCGTGGGATATATGTATTTCTGTAGTTGTGCATACTTCTTCCATATGCTTTATGCTGCCTTAAGAATTTTTCCATAAGGATATATGTAAAGGACAGCCGAGTTTCCCTTTTTTAGCACCAATTGCTAAAAGCCAATTTTTTCATAAAAGTGCTAAAAGTTAAGTTGCTAAAAGTAAGTTTGTTTCCCATTAGCTAATAACTAAGTTGCGAAAAGCCAATTTCTTCTTACATATTCTTTTTGCTAAAATCACCTTGGTGCTTTTAGCAAATGGGAGTTGGGAGTGCTAAAAGCTTTTAGCAAACGGGAAACTCACCAGTATGCTACATATGCATGTATGTGCCAATAGATCGAAGGAATATGGAATGATAGTGACAACTCTTCCTGCTCCCTTCCTACAGTAAGAGTTGTGTTACCTGGTTTAGGTTTGGTTCTTATAGCGATGTGTATTATTTTCGTGAAACAATTCTTAATTACATCCTCTGAGAACTTTATTAATCTAAGTTGAATAATCGTCCAGTCTTGTATGCCTCTCCGTGTTGCACACTATTCTGAATCATAAGTTTCTTAGGACGTTTTGGTTGTTATTCAACTCATCATGACACTGATTGGTCGTTTTACTTCCAACGGTCTGCACAGCTATTTATGTTATTATTATGCTTCCCCTTTTGCTCTTGTCCCCTTCAACCTGCGACTGTTGGTGAGATTTTCCAATAGTTTGTATAGCATCTCTTAATTGTACTACATGGGGCAAGTGATGATTATACCCCACAAATCTGTGGAGTTGAATGATTTTGTGGAAAGGAATAACAATGCAACTGGCATACCTATTTCCCTTTCGAATTGCAAGATTTTGGTTTTCCCCAAGACCCCCGGAGCGTAGTTGTAAGAAACCATATGATTCCGTACAATTTAGTGGGTTATCGATATGATTAGGTTGCATGAATCAGAAAAAGCAGTGAATCGTAAAAGAATTGGTGAATCGTTCGATTCATCTCCAAATTGCTGAATTCAATTTACGAACTCTTTTTTGGCCTTTCTGTTGTTCGAGAAGTGTTTAAACTATTTTTTGAAGGTCTTTAATAATGTCTTATGCCATCTTTGGTCTACTTATTTACTATAAAAAATAGATCAAAAATGAATTTCTCTATTATTACGTATCGTTTGTAATAAGAAATGGAACATTTATTTTGAGAGTAAATCGGAAAAGACAAATACAAATGGCGTTCAACCACCCTAAAGACCTTCAAAGGGTTTGTTTTGTACTCTTAACTTTTTCACAAAGAGGACCATAAGTAGGATTCACGAATTCTCATCTTTTGCACATTGCAATAGAAGCAGCTTAGATATTAGATTATCAATTTATCATTTAAAAGAAAGCAATGCTAGAGGCACTAAATAACTTACGAATAACGACCAAATCAGAGTGATTCACAATTCGATTCATTATGTGATTCGAAAAGGGACCATTTCAATTATCCATTCGATTCACGATTTGATTTGAGAGTTTGACGACTTTGCGGCAGGAGTGCTTTGTGCAATAGTAAAGCTTTTTCCTGAGTATTATTTATCTTTTGTAATTCATTCAGATTTTTGTGCAGAGGGTGAAGGTGGTCTCTCTTTTTGTAGTAAAATATGTAATTGTTCTACACCGCCTTCCAGTTGTTAATTTCATGTTGTTTTGTTGGACGTAAAGTTTTGTATTGTTCTTTAGAGATTTTAGAAGGATCCTGCTACTAAGTTCCGTTCATGACTTCATGTAGATGCATGTTTGGGTCTGCTTGAAAAGTGCTGTAGGAACACCTGATTAAGTCGATGTTGGTGTTAATTCTAGAACTCCTACTATCATTTTGATTTTGGGGGACTTCAATTTCTGTTTCTTATTATGATACTTCTTAGAAAACTCAAAAGAATAGGTGACAGATAAATTTGATCCGATTCATGTAACTTATGGCTCTTGGTAGGGATTGGGTAGTAGGTGCCAGTATTTTAAGTCAGACAATCGTGTCAAAATCTATGATGATCATTATTTTAAGTCAAACAATCATGTCAAAATATATTATTTTAGCTTGGATTGGGTGAGGGTCCTAGCTTTGGGGTTTTTTTTAAAATTTTTTTCCCAATGTGATTGGACTTTTATTTCATCGCAACTATTGGTAATTGTTGGAGTTTACACTCCATGTATTGTGGTGCTCTGTTGTGGGGTGATGATCTCTCCATCTCATGGAGTCTGTCAATAGTTAGGTTGGGTTCATATACTAGGCTCAAATCCAGCATTTATGGATGACAAATTATTTCTTTCTGACCATTTCAATAAGATTTTTTAGCCATTTTCCTCATTGATCCTTTGTTTTTCAAACTGTAGGTTTTTAACCCTTTGCCCTCATTGGTCATTTGCTAGATTGGTTCTCATTTAAATTTGTGTATGAAAATGGTTTGGCTTTGTGGTTCGTGTATGGAAATGAGTTTATGTCTAATTTTCAACATTCTTAGTATGCACAACTTGGGTTAGCAATGCTTCTGATGTATGGTTGAACGTGCTTATGCTTACACATTGCCAAGGACAAAAGTCATGATGCCAAAACTTTTGAGTCATGTCTTTAGACACGGGCATGTGCTAATTACAAAATGAACAACATTTCATTAGGTTGAGGTCAAATTACGTCGCGCCGTGCCTTTAGAACTACGACTTGTGCCTAATTCGTTTCAAAGATTAACCATCGGGATCATGATAAATGATAACAGGTGGACTTTTGAATAGTACTTGGGGTACAGGGTTCCATGTGTTCACTGAACACCATACATGCCATTGTGCAATGAAGCATGCCATTCAATAAACACCTTATTCCCTAAACTCCAAAATTGCCATCCACACCATACATGTAAACACATGAGTCGCACATATTCATGTATATACTGGAATGCCAGGGTGCAATTAAGCATAAGGCAAGTGCCCAACTTTAGGCTCCACACCAACGCAGTGTGTCAAAACTCTGACTATAGGATATTGTTGCTTCAGTTTTGGATCGTAAGTTGGACACCCTTGTTTTTGTTATTGGTTTCCCAACTTGCTTATGATCGGCGATCAAATAGATTATTTACATGGTTTTGCTTGATTACTTGTATCAGGTAGGATAGGTTGAATTCCGTTATCAAGTGGGTTCATAGAAATGTTGCTTAGAGTGATAGAAATAAGGGAAAGCACTCAAGGAGGGAACCTGATGATGAGTTATTTGACGACCACAACCCAGGCTGCACGTGGGGAATAATTCATGCTCTTCACTATCACCACTGGCAGAGTACTGCAAAGAAGATGCTATCACATAAAAAGCATAATGGACCAAGACATACAAAAGGTATGCCGTATCTATTTGCATTCTTTGCCCTCTTTATGATCTTGCCAACCAATTTAGTGTGAAATTTAAGTTAAGGACAATTACTTTTGCCAAAAATCAATCAAAACGCAAATAATTTTGACTGAGCATAGAACGAACAGAGCTATTGGTCTCTATTTGTGTATGACATTATAATTTTCCCCTTTGCTGTGGACTTTCCTTTTCTAAGCACCCAAAATTGGATTCACCTTTGGGAAGGCCACATATTTTGGGTTGTCAGATTTTGGTTTGCCCAGAATTTTCAGACCAAATGACTATCACTTTATAGCTTTAATTACAAAGAGGGACTGCCCAAAAAGGCTGAAGACCACCAAGCTGTTATTGTCTCCGTATTACACTTCGCAGCTCTGGTATCATCACGAAACTTTGGAATTGCATGGAATTCTCCCCTGCAAATTATCCCAAGCAAACCCATTTTTACTCTACTAGCTTGTTACAGATACAAAAGGCCTACTTTGTATCTTACCTCCTAAAATGACTACTGTTTGTTTTCATTTGAATACAGACGGTAATTGATTTTCCTCCATCTCTTGTAAGGCATCTTCGCTCAATGGAGGCGCAAACGGCGATTGATTTTCTACCATTCCTTAAAAGGCGTCTTTTGTCTTCGGGGTAACAAGGCCATTGCTGCAATATGCAGCACAGAGATCAAAACGGCTTCGTAATCTTCGGCCTATGCCACACTCGTCATCCTTTTTTTTTACCATCCTCATCAAGATGTAATAATTGACTTTCCCAAAATTGTGGACAAGTTTCAAATGCAACTAAGTTGTATGCATGAGGATGCTCCCTTGGAAATGAAACAAGAAGTATAGTTTTCCCAGATAGACTTCTTTGTGTTTTTTTGTAGTATGTTGGTTCAACACATTCACACTTGTGATGTGATCTGAGTTTTATGTGTTCATGATTTGACAATGAGACAATGCAGTGTTAATGTTATAAGTAAGTATTATGTTCCTTTTTTTTCTTTTTTCTTTTTTTAAGTGTTCGATCATTGTGAATGAAGAGGCTAAGCGATTACAACTTTACCACATACTATTTCTTTTTCATAAACAAATTTAATTCTAGCCGCCATGCTTATATGCCAGATGCTACAAACATTCTACCTCACTTGAAGCCCAAAAGTGGCAAACCAGGATCAATTCCACTAATCATGTTGATTAATGCTAGAACAACCACAAGGCCTCAAGTAATTTACGGTCTTATGATACAAGGGAAAGTTGCGCTTTTCTGCTTCTTTGAGATTTCTAAACCTTTGAGATCTTTAAAATACGATCTCGTGGAATTGTTGAAATGAGTACATAGGATAGAGAATTAACCAGTATTTGGATACAAGGGAAAGGTGGTCTTTTATGCTTCTTTGAGATTTTTAAAATACGATCCCATGGAAATGAATGCGAGCAGTAGTGTTTGCAGAGCAACGTAGAGCAAGAACGGGGCTTCTAAAACCAAATTTGGAATTAGACTCTGCCAAGTAAAATTTTATGTGGATCATTTAACTGTGTTCATGTACCACTTTGATCTTTATCGGATCGATCCCTTTTTGGTTGTGATTTAAGTACCAGCTACAATTAGGTGGTACTTAAAATACCCTACCTTTTCGCACCATCACCTTATAGTTCTCGCCGCTTTGTTGACTAAGGTAACTAGGTAAGAAAGAGTAATCTCCTAGCACGTTATGTATATTTGTCTATTGTATTATTAGATTGAATTGAGGCTCCAGAAGCTTGGAGCTTGGAGCCCTAAGGGGACTTCTTAACAAATTCCTGCTGGAATCTCCCCCAAGTCCCATTGTATGCCACATCTAAAAGGAAAAAACTTTGGCTGGGATAGCATGCTATGTGCTGCGAAAAGCCTGGACAGTTTTAATTCTCGTTTCTCAACCTTCATTCATTCAAACTCTGTTTCTCCTCATTAAATCTTAGAATGGACTCATGCAAGTTTTGTACCATGTTTTACGAACTACGGTAATGAATGATCGCGCTCTTCAAGAGCGTACATTCTGTTGCTCTCTTTTACCTAAAAGCATAAACCTCGCTGTCATGAAACATCAACTTCTGGTAGACTTTGCCGTTTGTCGCCATCTTAGGTAGACTCTTTTCAATAACTATGATATTGGCCGTCCAATTGCGCATCCCGGTTGTATCTCATTGATCATCGACATCTGCTTCTTCATTTTGTGGCTGCAATAGTAGAAGTTGAGTAATTTTGATCATGCAGAGCTTCGGTTGTTTTATTTAGAGCGACAATGAGCAAAATAGAAACAGGGTTGACGTTTGAAAGGGTATATTTTTTGCTTCATAAAATCTTTTCATTTATGCCTTTTCCAACCTTCCTTGAACCCCAGCTAAGGGCCACATCTTATCACGGGCTTGTTGATCGTTCCAAGTTATTAGTTTTCTGAGGGTTACCTGTGTTGGGACTTTGCAATAAGGACTGCATCATTTGTTCATTATAAAATCCTATTTCTTTTAGTTGCAAATTTAATTTCGGTTTTATTTCTAATATGAAAACAAGAGAATAAGAAATAAACAATTAGATATTCGCACTATTTTAGCCAACCAAAAATATTGGGTGGATTACTTAATTTTTTTATCAGAAGGAAATTGCAAATCAGAATAACATAATGACTCTTATTCATGTACTTCCTCTATCCGATAGATCTCTATAAACAGTTTAATTTGTACACCATAATAAAAGAGCCGCTAAAGCACCAACAAATCCAAAAAACCAACAAAATACGTGAAATTGGTGAATCTCGAACACATACAATGAGCATAACAGTCCGTGCACGTGCACAAAGTTTTAAACTAGTGAAAGAAGAAGGGGATGCCTTTGGTTTTTGGGACTTCTACATGGAGGAAGAAGGATATTGGATCAGCCCTTTCTTTTGGTACTTAATAGTACATAATTTAGTCCATAGTGGTTTTTGTATAGATGCTTGATACATGGTATTATGTTCTCGGTATTTAAGTATCATATTTTGACATTTATGAAATGGCTTAATGTTCCCGTCATTGCCTTTGAGTTTGACGAATTGTGCTATTTGAATTTTATTTATATATATATATATATATAGCGGGTCATTGTATGACAGGAATCAAAATGAGAATAGTTGATAGCTTTTTTGTCGCTAAAAGAGTTATTTTGTGAGGTTCCTCGCGAATAGAAAACTTTTTTTTTTTAATTTGCGAGGATAATTTTCCTAGAAAAATGTATATTTTGTTTTGCGACAAAAATTTGTTTCCTTGCCAAAAAGTGATTTTTTGCAAGGGAATTTGTTTGGTTGCTACTAAGTGTACCATTTTGCGAGGAAATTCTTTGTTGCTAAACATGCACATTTGGCAAGGAAATTTGGGTTGTTGCTTTTGAGTGCACCATTTTGCGAGGAAATAATTTGTTAGTAAACATGTATATTTAGCTAGGAAATTTGAGTTGTTGCTATTTAGTCCACCATTTTGCGAGGAAAATACTGAATCGCCAAACATATGAATTTCCTCACAAAAGGGTTCACCATTTTGTGAGGGAAATTCTGAATCGCCAAACACATCCTCGCAAAATGAATTTCCTCGCAAAAGGGTTCACCATTTTGCAAGGAAAATTCCAAATCGCTAAACACATGAAATTCCTTGCAAATGAATTTCCTTGCAAAAGAGTTCACTCATTAGAGACAAGTTAAATTTCCTTGCAAAAAAAATATTTTTAGTAAAGAAATAAAATTTTGGACGCAAAAAACATTTGGAGACTATCCATTTGCGAGGACTTGGCGACGAATGAAATTTCCTCACAAAAAACATTTCGCGAGGAAATTTTGGCATTTAGCGAGGAATTTATTTCCTCGCAAAAACTCTGATTTCTTGTAGTGAATTTCGGACTCTTTTTCTCTATAATTATCTGGCGAGGCCACCCACATCTGCCTTCTCAACACCGTCGCCGACAAACTACCGCCAAGTTCACGCTGCCTGAGCTCCTCTCTCTCTCTCTCTCTCTCTTCGACAGATTTCATATCACTTTCCTCATCATCATACCTTTTACATCTCATCACAATAAAACACTATATTTCCAATTGAATGTGACATCTGTAAAAAATAAAAAAATTGTCGTCGTATACATATTTTCAACCACCACGGAGATTGACACTACGCGTAGTTTATTAAGAAGATTAATTTTTCGTTACACTCCTCTTCCGGTATCTTTTTTTTTCCTTTTATGTCTTAGTATCCCACGTGAGATTTTTATTCATGTTTTAGGTATTTCAAGGTACTGCGAATGCACTATTTTTTGGACATATTTTTATGAGAAATGCTAGAGGCACTAACTAATGTACCTACTATCACACTAAATGTGCATGTGGCACTCTCTTAGAGCGGATGACTCTATCCATGTATCCAATAATGCATTAATGTAGTAGTGCCATGTGTACATTTAGTGTGATAGTTGGTGTACTAGTTAGTGCCTCTAGCATTCCTCATTTTTATGCTTCATTGAATTGATCATGTCACGTAATTATTAATTTAAATCCTTTATTATCCTCATTAAGGTACGGACAAACCCTAGTTCTACAATATTAGCTGATGTGGCAATTCA
>CM029281.1:34033390-34051761 GCA_016920895.1 Vaccinium myrtillus
TATTTTCATTTTTTATTTTCATCATTTTTAAAAATAAAAATAATTTTATTTTATAAAAATGTATTTTTGACTTATTAAATCAAAATTTCAAATTTATATTTTTTGCTATCAAAATTTATTTTTTTTCCCCCTAACTTTTTTCGCCCATGGGGGGAATAAATTTCCAGCGCCAATTGTTTCCCGGGTTTAATTTATTGGGGCTGTGCCAACGCCTTATTGGACCGCTGGGAAATTGAGGTCTGGCTGCTGAGAAATTGAGGTCTATGCCAGCGCCTTAAAGTGGGCAGCTGGGAAATTGAAGAATCTGCCAGCGGATCATAATACTACTATTACGGTAATGACATGTTTCTAGAAACGGTTTTCCAAGGCGCTGCTATATACCTTCAATTCCAGCGTTTTTTAGAGGCGCTGGTAGCAAAAGCGCTGGAGTATCTCATATTTCTTGTAGTGCAAAATTTCGATTGCCTTGTAAAACCAACTTCATTGCAGTAAAAAAAATTCCTCGCAAATTATTTATTCCCCAAAATCTTGTTCCCACCCCTTGGAAATTTGACGCCTTTTTTTCAAGGGGACAATTAGCGAGGAATTTCGGAATTTCCTCGCACATACTCATGGCACGAAAATCACTGTTGCCTTTTAGCGATGAATTTTAATTTCCTCGCAAATAACCCAATTTTTTTTGCAGCAATCCAAATTCCTTGCAAATTTATTTCAACATTAAAATGCCTTTTAGCGACAAAATTTTATATTGCCTCGCAAATACCAACTTTTTTGCAGCAACGAAAATTCCTCGCAAATTGTTTAGACCTTTAGCATCGAATTAATTTAACACAAAAAATCATTATTGTCTTTTAGTGTCAATTTTTTCTATTTCCTCGCAAATTGGCTGCAACAATTTGCGAGGAATTTTCGCAATTCCTCGCAATTACTAGTCTGGTGGGAGATTTTTTTTGGCGCCAAGTTTTAGCGACAAGTTTTATCAAGGAAATATGAACTTCCTCGCAAAAAAGGTGTCTTTAGCGAGGAAATTAATTTCCTCGCAAATAACCCAACTGTTTTTTTTCAGCAACCAAAATTCCTCGCAAATTGGTTTCAACATTAAAATGCCTTTTAGCGACAAAATTTTATATTGCCTTGCAAATACCAACTTTTTTGCAGCAACGGAAATTCCTCGCAAATTGTTTAGACCTTTAGCATCCAATTAATTTAACACAAAAAAATCATTATTGTCTTTTAGTGACAAAATTTTCTATTTCCTCGCAAATTGGCTGTAACAATTTGCGAGGAATTTTTGCAATTCCTCGCAAATACTTGTCTGGCGGGAGAAATTGTTGGCGCCAAAGTTTTAGCGACAAGTTTTATCGAGGAAATATTATTTTCTCGCTAAAACTTTGTCCCATTACCAAGGGAGCATTAATTTCCTCGCAAAAAGTGTGCTTTTAGCGAGGAAACCATTTTCCTCGCTAAATGTCTAATTTCTTGCAGTGATTATACCAAGGGCTGGGATTGAATGGATGATACGTGGTAGTAGAAGGAAGACTCGGACTGAAGATCGGGACAGGGGGACTCGGACAGGTGATCTCAAGCCCACTCGCTCTGTGTGGGATGGGATTTTCTCTTTGTTTGCTGCTCTGTTTTTTCCGTATCGGCCGAGACAGATGCCTAACCGGCCGAGGCACCGAGACGTCTCGGCCGATATTCAAATCCTTGGTCCCAAATAAGTCTGTATTGGATATTCAAGTGCCGGCGTACTAGGTTTGGCCGCCATACTAGGTTTGACCGCCGTACGAGGTTACCTGCCTTTCTCTCCAGCTACCCCCTTCGTCATTATAAATAAGCGATGGATAAAAGCACCATCAACCATTTCTTCTTCCCCACTCCCCAGAAGAAAAAACACATGGCGTTTGTAACTTTTATCCTGCTCTTGGCGATTTCGCCGACGATTTCGTCAACAGTCCAACCACCTTTACCCATCGACAACGGAATTCCACCCTCATCCGCACCACACCCAACCGCATCACCCCTATCTGAGCCCGACTTTGAGCGACGACCACCTCCACCACCACCGTCGTCCGTATCACCTCCACCACCACCGTCGTTCGTAGCGCCGGCCCAGAAACACGGCCAAAACATTCTCCTTGTAGTTTTACTAGTAGTCGGGGTCAGAGCAGTTGTTCTTGTGGCCATCACCATCGCCTTCGTCCGACTCCGAACCCCGGCTAGTACGGCCACGCAGCCCTCCGAGACCAATATTAACAGTTCGACGGAGACGGCGCTGCCAAATACCCCGGAAACGGCGACGACTACACCACCGACGGAGGTGGAGGAAGAGGTGGAGACGGAGACGCGAATCAACCGGGATGGTGATTCTGACACCATCAATGAGGTTGCAGCGGAAGTTGAGTTGTACCCTCTTGTTCCGTCCTACCCGGTTAGATTGCCGAAACTTAAAGAGAAAAGAAAGCTGCAGATGGTAACGAATTAGGTGGGAATCTCCCTCTCCCTCTCCCCCTTTGTCCAATGATCGGTTTCTGAACTTTTGACTATATTTTTGTTGTTTTTGCGTATTTCGCAGCTTCGTATCATGCATGTATATAGAGGTTCAAATTCAGAGGTTGTGGTAGATAAATGTGTCAAACGGGCCGTTGTGCCGTGTCGTGCCGTTTTTCTTCCGTGCCAACCGTGCCCATGCCGTGCCCGTTTACTTAATCGTGCCGTGCCATGCCATTTTTCTTCATTCGTGCCGTGCCGTTTTGTAACCGTGCCGGCCCACTTACTTAATCGTGTCATGTCGTGCCGTGCCGACCCTCTTAATCGTCTGACTCGTGTCGTGTCGTGCCGTGCCGTGCCCATTTACTTAATCGTGTTGTGTCGTGCCATTTTTTTAAATCGTGTCGGGTCGTGCCGTCCATCTTACTTAATCGTGTTGTGTCATGCCGGCCTGCTTACTTAATCGTGTCGTGCCAGGCCAATTACCGTGATGTGCCCGTGCCACTTTCGTTTCGTGCCCATGCCGTGCCCTTGACAGTTGACACTACCATGTCGTGCTCGTGCCGTGCCAGACTAAGACAGTGTCGTGCCAGTGCCATGCCAGACTAAGACCGTGTTGTGCCCGTGTCGTGCCTGATTAAGTCCGTGTCGTGCCACGCCAGGCCAACTATCGTGTCGTGCCTGGCTTAGACCGTGTCATGCCAGGTCAACTACCGTGCCGTGCCCACCCATTTCCGTGCCTCGTGTCCGTGCCCGCTCAGACCGTGCCATGCCCAACTTTTACCGTGCCCAAACCGTGCTCGTGCCAGAGTTTTTCGTGCCGGGCCGTGCCGACAAGTCCCATTTGACACCTCTAGTGGTAGATGCTGAGGTGGATTTTGTCTTCTCGGAAGCAGTTGGTGCATCAGGAGATCTAGTATCCATCTTCAAGGCTAGCATATTCAAACAATCATGTAGAAAGGAAAAATGTGTGGATCGAATAAATGGAATTAAAGCCGTAGGTGAAGGTTGGCCGGAATGTATAAGGAGGATCAGTGGTGTGGTATGACTGGGTTTCGATATCATGTTGGTAAAGTTTGGGTCAAATATGCTATACGATATTTGGATTTTTTTTTTATTTGTATAAAATCTAAGTTTTTTTGTTTTTGTTTTTTAGGTCAACTTTCTTGTTTATACAATTTCTTCACTAATACAGTACTAATACTCTATCTCATAATTTCATGCATTTACTAAATATCGTGTCATGTTGCAAATCCAATAATGAGGCATTTGATAGCATTATGTTTTAGATTTTCCTGTATAAGAAACTTAACTGAGGCAAAACATTTTTAAAAACATACACAAAGGTATTTTATTTTGATAAAAAAATATTAATTTTTCTGGAAAGATTAACAATAATTGCCAAGATGGGAGTGTAATTTTGTTCATATATATATTAGTCTCGTTCTACTAAGGACTCCCTCAAACTCCCAATTTGCGGACCTCATGGATAGGGGTCGAATCTCGACGATCCGAACCGCTCAATGTGTTTAAAACGAGATTTTAAGGGTCACCGCGAGATTTCGTCCAAAAAAAATACCCGGAAGGGCTTCATCCGAGCATTTTTCGATAAATTATATATGTACGGTTATTATGAAAAACCGCTCGGATGAAGCCCTTTCGGGTATTTTATTTTTGTGATTCCTCGCGTTGGCCATGGAAAACATGTTTTAAACACATTGAGGGGTTCGGATCGTCGAAATTTGATCCGAAAAATAAAAAAAAGGGTGGTCCTCATGGAGGAGATTTTTGAGGGAGTCCTTACTAGAACATTGGTATATATATACGGAAATCTTCTTATCCACACCTCCCGGAAATAAGAAAAAAATGGTTTTTTTTTGTGTTGCAATTTATTTTTGGAAAATCCGATCCGTCCAATGTGTTCAGAAGGTGTTTTCAAGGGTCCACGCGGGAAATCTTCAAAAAAAAATACCGGGAAGGGCTTGATCCAAGCAGTTTTCGCAAAATATGAAAATCTGAACACATTGGACGGATCGGATCGTCAAAATTTTTTTGGATCATGAGGTCCGGAAATTAAAAGTCCGGATGTGAAGCAAACCCTTTATATATATATAGGTGGATTTTCTAGTCCACACTCCCGGAAATAAGGAAAAAATAGGATTTTTTTGTGTTGCAAATTTTTTTTGGAAAATCCGATCCGTCTAATGTGTTCAGAAGGTGTTTTCAAGGGTCCACGCAGAAAATCTTCAAAAAAAAACACCGGGAAGGGCTTGATCCAAGCAGTTTTCGCAAAAACTGTATTTATATATTTTTACGAAAAAACGCTTGGATCAAGCCCTTCCCGGTGTTTTTTCTCGGAATATTTTCCGCGAGGACCCTTGAAAACACCTTCTGAACACATTGGACGGATCGGATCGTCAAAAAAAAAATTGTATAAAAAGTCCGGAAATCAAAAGTCCGGATTAGATCCTTTACCTCTCTAGTCCGGGACCCTTCGGTCCGGAACTCATAGTTCCGGATCAAATTTTCATGATCCGAGCCGTCCAATGTGTTCAAAAGGTGTTTTCTAAGGTCCACGCGGAAATCTTCAAAAAAAAACCGGGAAGGGCTTGATCCACGCTTTTCGCAAAATCAGAAATATGCGCTTTTTGCGAAAAAATCAAGCCTTTCCCGGTATTTTTTTGAAGATTTCCCGCGTAGAGACCTTGAAAACACCATTTGAACACATTGACGGTTCGGATTTCCCAAAACATTTTTTAAAAGCATCAAAACGCTTCAATCCGGGAAATCCGGATCCTTGATAGAGTACCCGTATATATATATATATATACTCCTTATCTAGTCCGGGAGTCCCGGATCCGGGACTCCACCTTCCCGATATTTTTTTGATCCGAGCCGTCCAATGTGTTCAAAGGTGTTTTCCAAGGCCCACGCGGAAATCTTCAAAAAAATACCGGGAAGGGCTTGATCCGCGGTTTTCGCAAAATCAAATATGCGCTTTTTGCGAAAACCGCTGGATCAAGCCCTTCCCGGTATTTTTTTTTGAAGATTTCCCGCGTGGGCCTTGGAAAACACCTTTTGAACACATTGGACGGCTCGGATTTCCCAAAAACAATTGGGAAAAGCATCAAAACGCTTCGGTCCGGGAAATCCGGGATCCTTGACAGGATCGCCGTATATATATATATATATATATATATATATATAGGATGGCGGTCTAATGTGGGATCCCGCATACAAAATTTGGTGCGGGATCCCCCCTTTTTCAACTTTCCGGATCAAATTTTGATGATCCGAACCGCTCAATGTTTTTAAAATGCATTTTCCAAGGCCTACGAGGGAAATCTTCAAAAAAAAAATACCCGGAAGGGCTTGATCAAAAACTGTTTGGGCTTGATCGAAAACTGTTTGGATCAAGCCCTTCCGGGTATTTTTTTTTGATACAGTATATTCAACGTTGTTTGCCTGCACATATAAAGTGAAAATTGTTAATTAGGACAATGGCTTCTCATTTTGGAAATGGGATTGCAATGCGTGGTTTGCCTATATTAAGACGGATGGTTTGTCATAATCTTATTGATTATATTGCTTTGTTTCTGTTTGAAATATAATCACATTTATTAGTTAATCATTCGTCGCATCAATTAATGGAATAAGAAAATTAAAAGAATTTTAACACAACTAAAAAAATTGCATAAGACAATAATAATCCAAAAAATCTCTCCATTTTGGAAATTTTTGTCTTTACTGAGCATTTTAAGAATTTTGATCAAAAATAGTTTTTAACGTTTCAAATTGCTCTCATTGAGACTAACTAATAATTCATAAAAAAATTAACACAAAACTAACAGAGATGAAAATAATTGAATAAAGACAAAAAATATTATTTAAAAAAACACGTGGTTATATAGGATGATCTTCTCAAACATTTCTCATCGTTAAAACGAAAAAATAACATACAACTTGACGTCGTTATACCATGCTACTATATAATCGAAAATGATAAGTGTTCTCATCTTATTGCATTTAGAACTCGCATCCTTGCATAGTACTATAATAACTATATAATCAAAAATGAAAAGTGTTGATAAGTGTTCTCATCTTATTGCATTTAGCCTCTCCAAATGCAATGCAACTCAAACTTGCACAGGGTTTTGACAAATTTAGCCGAGCACTGCTACGTACACAAAAAGGGTACCCAGACTTACCCAATTTAGCCTCCTTAGTGTTATCATCTTCTGGACTTGTGGGCCGCCAGCTCACACATGCATACCTTCTTCAACTTCACGCTTTAAACCCTTTGACCACTCTATACATTGATGACAACAATAGTTTACGGCTTTACGTCACATAGTATTGATATCAAGAATTCTGCTCCTCTCCGGACCCTTTTAGGGATATTGGACTTTCAAAATCTCATAAGAAACATAAAACATAGAAAAAAATCGTTTCAATTGCATACTGAATATATATGTAATTAATCGGGTAAATCAAATTTTGAAACACATTTATCTTGAAAACCATTAGTTGCACACGAAAAATAATAACTCAAATTTTTTCACGATAAATGTATTATGATCAATTGGTACGCGAAAGACGTGATTTTCGACATGTTGGATGTTCTTAACAAACTCTAAAGTTAACGGTTTTGATTATCGACGTAAACCGGGAAAGGTGAACCTTCAACTGAATGGTTCTATCGATCCCTAGCTACAAAATTATCCATATAGCAATCATACCTTGAAGCCGAAACCATGTATGCATCATCTCATAATCCAATTATTTATTTATTTATTTTGATCAATTGATCTTATGATTTTGCTCACAAAATTTTACTGCTGATTGATAGTGTTTGAATTTTTTTCATTCAAGGTGATTTCAGGGGGTTCTTGCTATACATGTCCAAGGAGTAATTAATTCTCTTGATATTGTGATTGTAACATTTCCAGGGGTTCTTTTGACGTTTTGATTGTTAATCCTTATCTTTGTGTAGTAAATTCTCCTCAACTCGATACTTTTGTCTTCACATAAGTGCGAAAATATCAACCAATCTAGCTAAATTAATGACTCCTTCTCCCAAGTTTGGTATTTTTTTGTTTTTTTTTTAGATTCAAGTTATTTTTTGTGGATTACTCAAGATGAATATAAAAATCTAAAAATTACAACCGAAGGAAAAAAAAAAAAAGATCACTAGAGACGAAGAAAAAGGTTTGAAATACAAGTATTTTTGTCTTTAATTAGTGGCGTCCTATCAAAGTTTTTTGCAACTTTGGTCCACATTTTATAATTTTTTGATTTCTCTCGTCAATACGAATAATTAATCCAAAAATTATAACAAAAAGTTAAACAACAAATTACTAAAAATAAATAATACCAAAAACACCAAAAATTGGAAACAATATGCTACCAAATGAAAAAGTCCTAAACTATTATATATAAAAGTTCCTGGTTGCGTTAATTAGATTTAATTAAATAAGGTAATTAAGATGGGGGAATTAGAATTACTTGGGCATTCCAAATGCAAGTAGGATTCCCACCACTTCGTCGCCCGTTACTTTCATGCAATTGTCGACATGTAAAAGAAATTTTAATTTCTTTCATAAAAAAAATAATCACATCAGCATTGCAATTGTCGACAATAAAACAAAGTAGTATCATATACAATATACTAATGTACAAGCTATACGATATATTGATTCCATTTTTGCATGAAAATATTTTTCTTAAGTTGGCCCTCAAGACCAGGCTCCGCCACTGAACAGACTTTTTTCATAAACAAGCTAAAGCTCAAACATATTTTTTAAAACTCAAAGTGTTTAAACCAAGCTTGAACAAGAAATTATTTGGCTGCACTGGGTTAATTTATCAACCCTAGACAAAGTTGTTTAGATCCATCTGGAGTCCCCAACCATCGTGGATGTATTAAGCAAAAAAAGTTCAAGAGAAAGATAAACACACAGTTTTCTTATTTCTTAGTAGTACTATTTTTTAAAAGGACCAAATCTATACACACACACACACACACACACACACACCCACACACACACCCCCACACTAATGTTGTAGTCCACTACTCTTAAAGTCCACACTGTCCACAACTTTCATTTCCCGATCAAATTTGTTGATTGGAACAGTCCAATGTGTTTAAAATGTGTTTTTAAGGGTCCCTACGAGAAATCCTCAAATAAAAGACCGGGAAGGGCTTCATCCGAATAGTTTTCGATTAATAAAGCCCTTCCCGGTCTTTTTTTTTATGATTTCTCGTAGGGACCCTTAAAAACACATTTTGAACACATTGGACGGTTCCAATCATCAAAATGTGATCAGGAAATGCTTCGTCCGGACAATCCCAGACCATAACTATCCCTGATTGGATAGTTCCTGTATGTATATATATATTATTGAAGGATGGGTTTTCCTGAAGAACGTAGTCGTGACAAGTGGCTTGAGTTAAGTTGGATTGTGATTGGGGTTTTCAAGCAACACATGTGAGATTTGATCACACACATCCTAAAAATCATTTTAGAATTTTCAAATCCAAAAATCTTAATCTTTCCCAAGTCATACACTTTTTTAATTTTTTCCCAGAATGGAGCAAAAGTTATCTAATAAAATTGAAAGTCAATTTAAAAATCTTTATAAACTACCAATTAGTTGTGATTTGTGTTTTTAAAAATGAAAAATCAAAGGAAAGGTAAGATTTTTTTCCTTTGGATATTATTATTTCTAATATCATTACTATTAACTCTATACAAATACATGAGTGCAACCGCAAACCATTCATGTTCTTAACTTTTGTAACGTTAGTTGTATTCTTTACATGCAGGTGTAGTCAAGTCTCGAGGACATCTTCATTTTTTTTCATATGCGATCAGTTTATATTCTAATTTTTTATGTGCAAACAATCGTGCTTAAATTTTGAATTTCGCAATGAAAGCCATTGAGATTTCATATGATATTTTAATTGTTCAGTTAAGTTTCAGTATATTTGTTTTAAGTTTCTTGAGTTTTAGTAGATGTGAGACGAATGATTATAAGTTTTGACAATTTACACTAAGTGGAAATTTGTTGGATATGATTTTTTTCATCGTGTGCACTTGAAATTGTCCCGTGCATAGCACGAGTTTTTGCTAGGTTTATGACCGGTTCATGGATCTATGGGAGACCCACTGAAGTGAAGAAAATTAGTATAAAGGCATAAAGATCACATTCTTTTGGTGTGATCTTTCACTTTTAATCTCGGTCGGAAAACCATGATCTAACCTAGTGTGATTAAAAGTCCCCATCTTTCAATCACGGTTCTAGACCATGATGAAAACTCATGAAAAACTGTGATAAAACTATAAAAAAAAAAAAAAAAAAACTGTGATCTTTGACAATATAACATCTCAATTTTGCCTAAAAACCGTGATTGTTTACAGAGAAAAGATCTCAGTTTTTAGTAGAACCATGATTAAAAAATGGAAAAAATCGTGATGAAAAAAATGAAAAACTCACTAATATAGGTGTCCAAAAATTGCCTTACCTTGCAAACCTTGCTTTCATCCAGATTTGATCCTTTGACCTCTTGCACAAGACAACTAACACCTATCCACCCCACCAACTATGCATTTCATTATGTTGTTGAACTATTTAATATATCTAGTTTCCTAGCTTGTTTGAGAAAGTTTAATTTTTGGTTACAAATATATATTTTTTGGTTAAACACATATTCTATGAGTTTCTAACATTAATTTTTTTTGGTTTACAAGGGATGTCCCATCTTCTAATTCAGCAAAATTTCCTTCCATCAAAACATCTAAATCCCTCTTCTCTTTCTCAGTATAATTATGATCCTCCAACTCAATAATTTTCATCAAATTGAAACTTTTCTCCCCATAAAATTTTACTCCCAACCGTTCTCCCATATCCATCACATTCTGAGCTTTCTTTAACAAGACAGAAAAATAATAAAGATCTCAGTTTTTGTAAAAACGTGAAAAAAATTAGAGTTAGATTTTTTTTTATCACGGTTAAGTACATAAACCAAGATGAAATACAATTTTATCTCGGTCATCTATAAAACGTGATTAAAAATAAAAATCAAATTATCTCATCTTACTTACAATCACACTTTTTAAATGACTGGGATCAAAACTCTTACTTACAATCACACTTTTTAAATAACTGAGATTAAAGCTTAATTTCATTTCCATTTTCAATCACGTTTTATAGATGACCCATATTAAAACTGTCTTTCATCTCGGTTAATGTACTTAACCGTGATAAAAAAATCTAACTCTTATTTTTTTATCACGCTTTTACAAAAACTGAGATCTTTCTTATTTTTGAGGCGTGATCTTATTACCTTTTTGTAGTTGTGGGACCTATATATTTTATCATTCTATGATGATCTTTTACATTTATTTTTTTCTTTCATCTTTTTATTTATTTATAAAACTTCTTGAAGGAAGTTCCTTTTTATTTTTTCTCTTTATGGTACATGAATGGAAGCCTTTAATCGCTCATTCAAGGCTTTAATTTTTGTTAAACCTCGCAAAATTCCAAAGAGTTTTTTCTTAACAACAATCATCTATTTTACCATTTGTTATTTTCCTTTTGTAATATTTGCATGCAGTACGATGTTTGGATAGGGTGCATTGTAGGGAGAATTTCTTTTCTAGCACATGACTTGCATTTGCGATTGAAGCACGTAACGTCAGAGGAGCAAATAAATAAACTCTTGATAATTTATGAGAATTTGTTATGTTGTAAATTTGAAGTTCAAATTTGAAAAATTCTCATGTTCCATGTTACACTTCTAATACAGTGAAACAATCCCCTTTTGTAAATTGTAAGACATGCAATATTGTCTACAAATATATGATAAGCCCCCAAAAGTGTTAATAATAGGGCTTATCTCGCTCAATTTGATCACACACACGCGCATTATGTTGCTTTAAACTATTGATTTCGCGCAAGGTTGCTTTTTGTTAGTTTCAGGTAAAAATGGAGAAATAAGGCTTGTTTTGACGCCATTGTTAAATCAACGGATGCCCGAGCACCGGAGGCCACATGGCACCCGGCCACCGAGTTCCGGGAGACAAGTAATGAAGTTTTGAACAAGACTCGGGAAGCCTAGAGTTCATGATGACAAGCCGGAAGGTCAACGGATCAAGACGAGTGAAATCCTCAGTTTTTCCATGTTAAACCGGTAGAGCACTTTTGTGTCAACCGGTAGAAGAGGCAGTCAAAATACAGTAAGTTCTTCAACCGTTAGAGCACTTTTGTTTCTACCGGTACAAGCTGCACTTTTCTGCAACTTTTGAGCCCGGTCAAGAAATATCTAGTGGCATATTTGTAATAACTTAGCACGACTTTTGGGGCCTATAAAGGGTCCCCAACCTCAGAATTTTAGGGTTAGTTCTTATTTTACTCTCTCTCTCTCTCTCTCTCTCTCTCTCTCTCTCTACCTCCCTTAGGTTGTTGTTAGTTTGTGCTCCAACTTCTCTCTATAATTTCATGCATTTTCACTTAGATTCAAGGTAATTCCTCTTCTTTAATGTTGTAGTACGCATTTTGATCTTTATATAAATCTAGTTTTGTTTCCGTTTTTATCAGTTAATTCATTTTCATGTTTTTCTAGCTATTTCCTTAGAAAACTCTTGTTCTTAGTAGTTGTTTGATTAATTCTCAAGTGTTAATGTTGTAGGCAAACCTAGGATTAATCATAAAAATCAATTTTTAGAGTTATTAAACATGTTTTTAGTTTTCTTCCAATTCATAGGCTTAATTTCTAACATAATGTGTGAGTAGTTCTAGTAGGCTTAGTCATGGGGTGATTAACACTCCATGACTTGGGTTTAATCCGTCCATCTCGTGTATAAGGCATACATCGCTTGTTTACCGAAAATTTGGGGTTTCACTTTTATGTACCAAAGAGTGGGTTTGTTAATCCTTTTGATCACCCGTAGCCAAGAGCTTGGCTACTTGGCATGTGTGATGCTTAGGGCGATGTCAACCCATCCGTTTGCAAAATGTACCGGAAACCCCTAATCTTTGGTAAACACATTTTCTTGTAAATGGTTTTAAAATCTAAATCTTCCGTTCGGGGGCATTTAACGATGCCCCGAGCCGGTTATCAAGAGGGGATGGATTAACCCGAGTCACGGTAGTTAAATACCCCTAGACTTCGCCTTAGTTTAAATTTGTCATTTTTAAATCTCCGCGTCGTTCTCGAAGTTAAGAGAAATCCACCAAACAAACTCCAAAAACCACAGTTTGCCGCTTTAAAGCTAAAATCGTCATTCGCAAGTCAACCATCACGCGCCGCGCATTCGGTCTCTGTGGATTCGACTTAAACCCTACGCTTGGGGAAATAATATTGGAATACAATCCAAGGGCGCAAGCAATATATGCATTGGGTTTCTCTTTTTCTGACAATATTAAAAATAGAACCACCTACTTTTTATATTTTGCACAATTTGTTTCAAAAGTATAAACATGGTAGTCGTACAATTTTATCCTGTGTTACGTTATGAATCGTACAATTTTATGCTATAAAATTTGTTTCAAAACGCATACTTTAGGTTTGTATGATCTCTTTATATATTGTTTTAGGAAATATTTTGAAAGCAGAGACGTGAGAGATGCAGAGACATGAGAGAGGAAGAGACCCATCTAATAGTATCATTCTTTTTCTAAATTTGGAAATTCGTGATTATCTTTGGTATTGACATGCTTTTTTTAAACTGTGATGCTTAGCACGAGTTTGTTGCTATAGGGATAAGTTCAAACGTTTGTCAATTTTGAATATTCTAGATGTTTTAGCAAATTGATTTGCTAGACATCGTGACTTTCTCCCTTTCTTAGTTGCTCCGTATAGCAAGTGTCAATACGATCTCAAGGATCCGGTTGGGTGCTATGCGATAGGTGTTGTGAGGCAAAACTACATCGTTTTGCTTGATTTTTCTGCACACCTCCAAAGCTTCCAACTTGGCCTTATTTGGAGGAAGAAAAAACCACTACAAAGTGCCTAAACCCATTATACCCTACCCCAAAAAGCCTAAATCCCCTAAAATTAAACTCCAAAATTAACTCTCCAAACAGGACCCTTAGATGTACCAAGAAAATGAGCAAAACGACGTAATTTCTATGGAGGAGGAAACTAGGAGGGACGCATCTTTTGACAGAGGAAGAGTTTTAATAGCTACGAAGGAGATTTCAAAAATTGAGAAATGGATCAAGATCGATGTTGGGGGAGTAACATATAATGTTAAAGTTACGGAGGAATCTTCTTTCTCCAATCCAGATGTTATTGGGTCCATTGTTTGTATGGAAAAGGATGCCAAGGATGATCCTATTCGGGAGGAGATAACCCCATCTGTACCCAATGAAGATGATGAAAAAAAGGATGATGTGGATGCTCTAGCGGCCAATATGTTGCAAGAAAACTCCAATGATCAGGTATCTTCAGTTGGGAGCAAGATGGTTGAGGGATATGAGGGTGTGATTCCAGATAATGAGAACCCTTTCATGGTGCCAGATTCGTTTGGGAGAAAAACCGAGGATTCTCTTTCCAATTGTGACTCTTCGATAGGCGATTCGAGTGAGGAAATTGAGTCATTCGAGGATATTGCAGCTGCGAGACAATTGGGAAACACTTTGGAAGATATTAAAGAGGTGGCCGATACAAAAGTTGGGGCTAATAAGAAGTTTGTTGAGGCGGCATCCCATTCTAATGCAATCCAAATGTCTTCTCAACCAACAATCAAAGGGATAAAAGGGAAAAGATGCAGAAAAAGCATAAACGAAATTCTGGGGTAATCTAGAGGAAACACAGGTGACATCAAAGGAAAAAGGGAACAAAAAAAAGTGTGTGGTTTTAAGGTCAGCGGTGGCATCTGCTGCTCTATCTGCATCTATTTCATCAAGGGATATAAACAATAGAAACAGGATTCTTTTAGATGAAGCTCAAGCCATATGGGAAGTTGACAAGCTATTTGGACTTAGCTATGATGGTGATGAGAATGAGGTGATAAGTAAAATTGCTGAGATGGAAGCCCTTAATAAGGCAAAGGATGTTCATAATCACTATTTGCTTGGATTGGTTTTGTTTAGGTGGTTGTTTCAGGTGTTTTTTTGTGGTGTTGGCTTTTGGCTTGTGAGGGTTTTTGCTTTCGGTTTTTGCTTGTGGGTAGTTTTAGGGGGTTTTGGTGCTGTTTGGTTGTTTTGATTGTTCGGTTGTCTTCTTGACAGTCTTCCAATCTTTTGGGTCTCGAGAGGCTTTTTGGTCTTCTCTTGTCCTGTTTAATCTTGTATCTTTCGATATTTGATTAATAAAATCTTTTTTGCTGTGCAAAAAAAAAAAGTGGCAGGATATAGCATTACAAAAACAAAATCACGTCCGTCTATTAGTTTTATATTTTTTTAACTTTTAATTTGTGACCCTTAAGGGGTTGGAAAGTGGTCTTTCATTGGGACTTAGGGGCTCCCACCTAAGGTCTCAGGTTCGATTTTCCCTTGCCAGCAAATTCTTGGGGCCACTGGGGGTCATGCCTAGTCGTTACATCCAGGGCCCCGGAATTAGTCGAGATGCGCACAAGTTGGTCCGGATCCGGTTATCAAAAAAAAAAAAAACTTTAATCCGTGCATAGCACTGTTGTACTGCTAAAAATAATGATATCTATTGAAATAGAACATAATAAATCAAACACATTTGACTATAAGGATTACACATTCGATAATGTGCTTTTTAAATTAGGAGTTGCGATAGACATTGCGTTAACCTAGCTCCTGTAACTTCATTATGCAAAAGGCAAAATTTCGACATAATGACGCATTGGTATTAGAAATACACGAAATAACAACTTTTTATGATTGAAACTATACATTAAACTTTATTCATTGCTGTGTTTCAATTTCCGTGCATAGCACGAGTTTGCCGCTAGTATTAAAGTAAGCAGTGACATAAATTGGTGACGAAAGTTTGGTATTGTAAATACAGCATTTGAAATTTTTTTCTTGGCGGTAGGCTGATTTAATTATTTTTGAATGGTTTTTTATATTCAATTCGGTGCCAATATAATAAGTAGTCTTTATATTATAGTCTTTAAGATTCTTTAATCACGCTAGACTTGTGATTTGAAAATCTCTACTCAAATTTCCGCAAGCAATGAAATCGATGAAAATCAAGTTTTTACACACACTTATGATTTGTTGTACATGTATATGATTTGTTGTACATGTATCATTGTTGGGTAGAATAAACGGTTCTAGAAATCCGGTCATGCATAATTGCTCAAAAACTGATAACTCAAATATATTTTCTATGAGCAAAGTGATAAGTTATGTCCAACAAAATACACAAAATATATTGGCTCTTCTGAAAAATTGATAAGCATTTTAGATGCATAATTTGGTGGTTATAAAAACGACTCTATTAACCTTTTCAAGCTTGACCAATAAGCTTTAATTTTCAAGAATTCTTTTGTCTCGTTCCCCTCAAAATTAGGAGCCCCAAGTACACAGAAAAAAAATAAAATAAGTAAAAATTATGACAGCCGTTGGTTTCCTATATTTTCTTTCAAGTACTCCCGTTGGATCCATCATCCATGCACGTATGTTTTGGCATTTGTTTCAGGATTCCCATCAAGCCAATGATTCCTTAACTCTATCTTCTACACAAATCTGCCGCCCTAATATTGGGTATAAATATACCCTATAACATGACACAGTTTCTCAACAACGTCCCATACAATTTCTCAAGTAAAAACGTGTGAGATCATAGAGCGACCGTAGGTACTGCAAGAGAGAGAGCCGTCCCCGGGAGACATGATCCTACCACCAGGCTGTGTTTTCAGGCCTACTGATGAAGAACTACTTGTGTTTTATCTTGGGAGGAAGTTTAAAGGCCTACCGCTGCCTCGTGATGTGGTTATCGAGCGTGATATCTATGGGATTGGAGACAAAGCGCCATGGCAGATTTTTTCCGACGAAGATCCGTGGGAGATATGCAAGAACGGAAAGAAGACAGCAGGTACCATCTATGTGTTCACGAACTTGATCAAGGCTAGCAAGAACCGGGTTGCCAGGATAGCCGGTTGTGGTGTGTGGCATGCTGAGACCGCTCTTGATCAAGTGGTGGATGATTACGGTCATGTAATAGGGCACAAGAGAATGTTGTGCTTTCAAATTACGAATGAATCAGGAGTGATGGACAAGAGTGTGACAAAAGGCCACTGGATCATGCATGAGTACTCTCTAAGCGGTGGCGGTGACGATACTGAACTTGTTCTTTGCAAGATAAAAAAAGACGATTCAAAGTCCACAAAGAAATCCCTTAAGAGAGGAAAGAACGTTGGTGATGATGTTATAGTCCCGAAACGCGCGAAACGAATTAGTACAGAATTTGTTCAAGAACAGAAGACGGATTGCGATATTGTTGTGGCACCAACAACAGCAGGTGTTCCTTTCTCAGAAGAACTTTTGGAAGTGGAGAATCAGGGGGAGTATTCACCAATGCATTCTGAAGAACTAGATTATCTAATATCTCTATTGGAATCAGAGGAACAATCAAGTTTGGATCTTGATTTTGATGCTTATGCCAATAATTTGTTGACTCCCGAAGTTGTTCCGTCGGGCCATGCTTTAGCCTCTTTAGCACCGGTAGCACTAGACGCTTCTCAAGACATGGTAGCTGGCTATTTTGAAGAACCAGTTTCTCTATTGGAATCGGAGGAGCAATCAAGTTTCGATCTTGCTTTTGATGCTTTTGGCAATAATCCGTTGACTCCCGAAGTAGTTCCGTCGGGCCATGTGTTAGCCTCTTTAGCACCGGTGGCACTTGACACTTCTCAAGACATGGTGGCTGGCTATATTGAAGAACCAGTTTCTCTATTGGAATCGGAGGGGCAACCAAGTTTCGATCTTGCTTTTGATGCTTTTGGCAATAATTTGTTGACTCCCAAAGTTGTTCCATCGGGCCATGTTTTAGCCTCTTTCGCATCGGTGGGACTAGACACTTCTCAAGACATGGTGGCTGGCTATATTGAAGAACCAGTTTCTCTATTGGAATTGGAGGGGCAACCACGTTTCGATCTTGCTTTTGATGCTTTTGGCAATAATCTGTTCACTCCCGAAGACACTTCTCAAGAACAGTTCTTGACTTACTTATGGGAGCAAGATCTGCCGTATCAAGAAAACTCATGGAGTGGAGAGCCAAATTGCTTTGGAGTTGGATTGTTAATCTAATGTTAGAGTCCAAAGGACCATTGTATGCTTCATTATATTTAAATATGAATGTACGGTTTATTCAGTTATATGCTTCTTCTGTAGCATCACCATCCTGATCTCCTATTTTTTTGCTTCTTCATGTCACCTCATTGTTTGTTTCAGCAGAGAACAAAATTCGCTTTTGATTCCCAATAACGACAATATTGGGAATCACTTGGTGCGGAGCTTCAAAAAATTGTTCTCATCAATTTGTGTTCTCCCTTTCTATATTAGATATTAGATTAGATATTTTTGTACAGTTCTATATGCATGTGTATATGCTTGGCGCCCGAGCATTAGCTATGCAGGTGCAGATCGTATTATGTAAGAGAGCGAAAATGAAGAAGAAAAGAAGGGTGGTAAGGTTTTTTCTCTTCTTGGCAGTTTCTTTAGGTAGTTAAAAGGGTATTAAAAGCATGAACCTTCATCGCTGATGTTCGCACCGAGTGGGTGTTTCCTTATATTCCCTCCGTCCCAAAAAGTTGGACACTTTCACTATTTCAGCAGCCCTGTGAAAAAACCGTCTATATCTTTTAATCCATAATGTTTTTTATAAGCAGTATGGATCTCATTTGATAGGTTTCAATTAGTTTAATTAAACAAAAGTTTTGAAAATCCATCAAACATTA
>CM029281.1:34052761-34066425 GCA_016920895.1 Vaccinium myrtillus
TGAAAGATATAGGCAATTTAAAGTTGGCACGCAAATTTGAAAGTGGGACAGAGGGAGTAGTTGTAAGTCATTAGTAACTAGATGCCCAGGCACGCGAGAAAATCGTGCTATGCAAAAGATGGAAAGAGAAAAAGTGGCAATGAACTATAGGCTGTGAAATTAGAAAATAGGGGGGTTGAGAAAATTTGGGGTGGCAGTTTTGTTCTTTCTTCTTGGCAGTTTCTTTAGTTAGTTAAAGGTGTAGTTTGGGTAAAAAAGTGAGTCAACCTCAAAACGGATGTTTGCATCATAAATGTGTGTTCCTTGTATAAGAGTAATATATTATAGACACACACACACACACACATATCTATACTTGTGTATATATTTGTTGGAATATTGATATCTATGTATTTTCAATGTCAATGTAGGGTGGGTGTGTCGTTCGAATTGTTTAGATGAACCATGGTATTCGATTTTGTCTTGCTCCTTAAGATCGGGTTGTTTTTAAATAAGTCCGATTTATGAAACATTTTTGAAGCTTGCTGAATTTTTCAAGTCAATTTTGGACAACCCATTGCTTGGGTCAATAAGCTTTTATAAATAGTTTAAAAAAGACAATGTACTTAGGTCAATTAAAGCTCGTTTAAGATTGGGGTCCGAGTTTTAACATACCTCTTGTCAAAAAATTTCAAAACAAGCTTGGGCAACCCACTATTTGGCTTGACTTGGTATGTTTACAGCCTAGTTCATTGCATTGGTCTTGTAATCTCTAGATTGGTGGCCAAGTTTTATCTCATGTCTGCTTTGTTCTTGAGAAAACCGAGTGAATATGGTGAAGTTCTCCTATTTTGAAAGAAGTTTAATAGCAAAAATTCCATTTTCCAATGGCTGTAGAAGAGCACTTGTACTGCCTTTTTTGTGTGCAAAAGTGGATTTGAGATATGCTCTCAAAAGGACTGTTTTTGTTTGCATTTTCTTGTTCCTTTAGGCTTTGACTTTCTCATTTTTTTCCCTGCAAAGTGGGACCTTTTTTCTCCCTCTTTGGAATGCACTTTTTTTTGCTTATTCCTCTTTGTTTGTAAATGCTTTGGTGCTAATTCGAATTTGTTGGTGAATATTGGTTGATTAGGCAGATACCTTAGACATTTGGGGTATGAAGTCAACTATGTTCGCAATTTCACCGATGTCGATAACAAGGTTAGTCCAAATTGCTCTTCTAAAATGTTGTGTATTAATAAAATTCTCTTGTCTTGCCTTTGTTGTAGATACTTAACGATGATGAAGTTTACAAGTTCACAAGCATCACCATAGTGGCTTTCCTTTCAATTTTGTATTTAATACTCAATTCAATGAAATTCTAAACTGTTGTGTATGTTATTCTGTTTGGCTTCTGTTGTCTCCTTGATGTCTGTCTGAGTGTTGTTGGAGGAAATTAATTGTATGCATGGACTTCACATCAGGTATTACTTTGAGTAGTATATTTTTCTGTCCTTGGATGGAGAGTGCACGGTCAAAGTGTCCCTTGGAAGTAATAGAACCCGTACAAATATAATGAGGGCTAGGGAGCTCAGAACTTAAACTAGATGAGATATTCCGAGTTCCAAGATGGGATTAATGTTGAGTTTATCCAGTCATTCACAAAAAAATGAAGACTATAAAATCCTAAAAAACAAAATCAATATCAAAGTTTTCAGAGGCAAAAGCGCAATGTGGGCTTCTTGACGTCTCATGAGGTGAGCTGTATGCCTCAAGGCGTTGAGTCGTAAGCCTTTGGAGTTTCTACTTTTTCTTAAGATTTATTAAGAATACCATGAAAAGAGGGGGATAGCGTTTGCGCCATGCAAATGTGCCTCAAAAATAAGAAAATGATGGATAGAGTTCACAAAAAGCATGTTAAGGCATAAAAACATAGTGTGTTAATAGATCCAACTTTTAAAATCACCAAGTCATTTTGTAAATACACAAATACCCTTCGTCTTCACCCCAGTATCCTATAATGAACTGATTCTTTTGATGAACCGACTCTTCTGATGCGTTCGCCTCCATCATTTGGGTGAAAAGGGGTGAAAAGCGTACGCCTCCCATATGCCTCTGATGGATGGGTGAACACCTTTGTAGTGCTCTGGCTAAAATCAACGATCAGGAGAGTTTTTGCTATGCGTTGCCTCGAGGTGAGCCCCAAAATGCCCTTTGAAAACATTGACCAATATTGCTATGAACCAAAAATGTTATTGTCAAGTAACTCAAATGTGGATAAATAAATTGGTAAAGTACATATGTGGTGTACTAATACTACTTTTGAATATAGGTTACATATGTTGTATTTTGGAATTATGAATAGAACTTAAGGTTTGGGTCTATGCAACTGAACTCGTCTCTTTTTTTTTTTTTACTTTTATCCGGCATCCTTACCTTATCTTGATCATATCATTCTGATTGCGATGTTATGACAGTCTTGCTATGGAAAATTAGGTTGTTCATTTGGTTTATTATTATGCTTGAAGACTGAATGCCGGGCATCAACTACAGGATAGCTGAGTCTACAATTTTCAAATTCTGTAGATAATTGCCAGAGCAAGAGAACTGGGTGAGGACCCCATTAGTCTGAGCAGACGTTATTGTGAAGAATTTCATCAGGATATGATGGATCTTAACTGCCTGTCTCCTTCTGTGGAACCTCGTGTCTCAGAGCACATGCCACAAATCATTGACATGATTAAGCAGGTATAATTTCTAAAAACAGTTTTGACTTCTTTGTTCCCTGAGACCTTGGCTTTCTTGGAAGAAGCTTTGGATACTGTGGCTTTGATACACTGGCCTGGGGTTGGGGACCAATTTGGGTAATCTTACCGTTGAGTTTTGCACTGGAAAATTATAAGAAGGATTTAAGGTTTCTTGTTTAGTAGTTGAGTAAACCTCTCTTGTACTTTTCAGCTTGATTACCTTCAAAGTGTTGTAGAAATAATGCACACCAGGTCCTCAACTATGTAGTTTTTGTTTTGATTGTTATGGACTCTATTCCTCTCTAAAGTTTTTCCGTTGAAAGCATCTCCCTGAAAAAGAGGCAAACTTTTTATGAAGTCTCATTAGTTTATTAGCAGTTAATGGGACTAATTTCCACCCTGATAATTGAAAACAACTTGTGAAGATGTTATCTGTTATTTGTATTCAATTTTCACTCTAAGATGGAATTATGACTTAAGGTAGCTTTTGTAACAGATTCTTGATAATGGTTGTGCCTATGAAATTGATGGGGATGTGTACTTCTCAGTAGACAAGTTTTCCGACTATGGACGGCTATCTGGGCGAAAATTAGAAGATAACCGGGCAGGTGAAAGGGTTGCTGTGGACTCTAGGAAGAAAAATCCCGCTGATTTTGCTTTGTGGAAAGTAAGTGTTCGTAATTCTTGGTGCTCATTTACAAATTTTACGTTTGCAACATCAAATCAACAGAATTTGATTAAATTGACTGCATATGTCTATCCATCTTATTGTAGTTGTTCATAAAAAATGTTGCTTTGGAACATTTACTAATTGTTGTATAGGGCTATGCTCCCTCAGTCCCATGATGTTGGTCCCCTTTGGGAGTTCCAACATGCATTTAATGCGCTCAGTCCCAGTGGAAATGTATTGATCTCGGAGATTGTGCCTTCATCCCATTCCTAAGGGGTTGTTTTGGAACCTAAGGCCATGTTTGATACAAGGTTTGGAGGGTGGGATTGGACTAATAAGGAGGTGGGACCTCTAATACTATGTTTGGTTTGACAAATAAGCCAAGGACTAATAGTCCCATGGGCATGCCAATCCCCCAAATTGGCCGGATTCGTAATACCTGGGGGTACTTGGTATTGTTAACAACGGGATTGGGATTGAAGGATTTCTCTCCTGTGCAAACCACCAAACCCCATGATCTAATCCTATCCTAGACAAAACAAACATGTTATTAACAATCCCATGATCTAATCCTGTGTAAAAACAAACATGGGAAAGAATTTGTCTCCTCATTAATAATCCCACCTTATAACCAATCCCAATCCTAATCCTAATCCCATCTCATTACCAATCCCCCCAAAACGAAACCTCGTATCAAACGGGGCCTTAGGCTATGCTTTAACTTTTTTTAGAAGACATGTATTTGCAGAATCCTAATCTGGAGAGAAGATGGACACAGAAAAGTGGGACGGAGGGAGAATCTTAGATGCTTTTGGGAATTTTGTTTTGAATTAGAGCTGGGGCAGTTAAAAGTTGGAAGTCATCAAGATGGCAAAGAATTGATAATGCTGCATCCATTTTGTGGGCTGACCAAATGAATTCGGATTAAAAACCTAAGACGATGGATATCAACTTATGATAATCAAGTTGGAATTCGGAACCTATTTCTATGTTTATGATATAACAGAGACGGTCGATTTATCTACATTTATTTGCTTTTAAGACTCAAGAGTATTTGGCTAATTTTAGCATGTTTAGGGTTTAGTGTGTCCATGTGCTTTGGGCAATCTTACTGGTCAGGTCACTCTGTGTTCTTTTGTCAGGTTTGTGATTCTCCTGGTGGTTAGAAAGTTAAGAAACCTTGGTCCTAGTTGGAGTAGTAGATTATGCTGAGGTCTATAGGTCTATATTTATCAGTTCATCATTCCTACTTAGTCGCACACCATGTCTGGTGTTTGGTAAGGTGTTATGAAGACTAACCCTTCGAGGGACAAGCCTACAATTCTTGGCCAGGTCACAAGATTCTTTCTCTGCATCCTATCTCCATCATTCTCAATTATATGCATGCCATCCAACACCACTTTGAAAGGCATTTATTCAAACTCAGAAATCCTGCATATTTTAGCCCAGACCTTTTTTTTTTATGACTTTGACATAGCTCTGTAAAATATGCTAAAGAAGGCTCTGCTGCTATTCCCATAGCTCCAATTGTAAATTATCTCAACATCAAAGCCCTGGTGGCACTGACCCATTTGGATATAACCAACCCAACATTCTCCTTGTCCTTGGTCTTTACCTTTCACTTGATACTTAAAAACCTGACAAGGACCAATGAATACATGTACACGAAATGGGCACTGGGAAAGATCATTTTGTTTTGTGCAACAGGTCTTATTTTGTTTCAATGCAGAAAGCATGATACACTTAAGAAGCAAAATAAATTTCTAGTAAGGTGTTTGCTTCTGTCTTGGACACGCCATGACACGCTAGATATATGGCCAAATGTGTCAAAGTGCTGTTCTTTTTGTAATTGCGGTCCTGACACATGTTGGATACTTGGGGGACACAATCAACAGGTAGACAAACAAAAACATTGCAAATATGAAGAAACTACCTTAGGAGCCAATGAATAAAGTAAAAGCAAGGAGGATTCATGCTTATTGACTTATCTTGAGAGCACTTTTTGGAATGGAACAGGAAACCTTTGCTTTACGTCCGAAATGTTCCATCTTCTGTTGAAAAGAAAGATAAGCATGCTTTCATTTCCGAAAGTACTTGAACAAATTCTCAATTTTATTTTGGCTTCCTTTATGATTTTGGCTAGCCTATCCTTGATTTAGTAGTTTCTGTGTAAGCTGCATGACGCTGATTTTTGTTCCTAGTGCCTCTGTGGTTATAAAAATCCAGGTAATTGAGCTATGCCTATTACTGAAAAGTGCACTTTGATTACGCAGCTGTTTTTTAAGTAGTTTTTTGCCTCATTATGGGTTGATTGGGTTCCATTGTAATACTATTGTGATATCGATATTTTCTGACGTGTATGTTGAATCGTTGATATAAGAAACTTTATCAAGTCGTTAGTTAGATGCAGTGTTAAGAGTTTAACCTGTTTCCATCTAACTTCGTTTCCCTGCCTTAGTGGTTGAGGTTATTTATGTTTATTGCAGTCTGCAAAAGAAGGGGAACCCTTTTGGGAGAGTCCATGGGGTCCTGGAAGACCTGGTTGGCATATAGAGTGCAGTGCTATGAGTGCTGCCTATTTAGGCTACTTTTTTGACATACATGGTGGAGGGATGGATCTTATCTTCCCCCACCATGAAAATGAAATCGCTCAGAGTTGTGCTGCTTGTAACAAGAGTAATGTAAGCTACTGGATACACAATGGGTTTGTAACCATTGACTCAGAGAAAATGTCCAAGTCGCTGGGGAACTTCTTCACAATTCGGGAGGTAAAGTGAATTGGTAATCTTCGAATTGCAAAATGCTCTTCTAATAAAACTAATACTCCTTAGTTTCATAAGCTAGCGAACACGCCTCCAGTTTTTATGTTGTTTCCGTTTTTAGGTCAAATTGTTGTAGCACCATCACTGTGATCCATGTTTTACGTTTTCTGGTCTGCAGGTTTTAGACCTCTATCATCCCCTTGCATTGAGACTTTTCTTGATTGGGACGCACTATCGATCTCCAATTAACTACTCTAATGTACTGCTTGAGCAAGCCTCTGACCGTGTTTTCTACATTTATCAGGTAGGAGAATACTAGACCTACAGTTTGCAAATAAGGTCTCTCTCCCTGTATATAAATAGGTAGCGGCAGTCTTGATTGTTTTCCAATGGAACCACCAAGACCTAGTGTACTTGTCAGTTTGATCTGGTCTGGCTTTGGATTCTTATGTGATCATCCTTTTGTCTAAACCATCTTTTGGTACCTACCTACTTGCCAGTCCCATCTGCTCTGTTCTGTTCACCGCCTTTGGAAGTTTTATACCATGTTATTTTACCATCCACCGTTGAAAATATCTCTTTGAATTAATTTCATGTTGTGATTGTGACAAAAATAGAAAATGATTGAGGTATGTTCTTTAGAATTCCATGTATCAAACTGCGTCCAGAATTTCCTTCTAGTGATATTTTCTGGAGATGCGTTTGGTATAGCATTCTGATTTATTAGGTCCATTTGGTTGCAGACGTTGCATGATTGTGAAGATGTTTTGAGGCACCATAATGAGGCGAATCGAAAGGATTCAATTCCACCTGATGTCATGAGTTGCATCAGTAAATTTAATGAAGAAGTTCTAGTGTCGATGTTGGATGATCTTCACACTCCTGTTTCTATATCTGCACTCTCTGATCCTTTGAAAACCATAAATGATTTGCTACACACTCGCAAGGTATTGATTCCTCGATGAGAGGATTATAAAGATATTTATGCACATGAATGCGCATTCATGTTAAATTGTTTCATCTTATTGATTTTATCATCATCATCACATCATTCTGGTTATTGGGTACATAATTTGCCAAAAACCACAGAAACTTAAAAGGATGGGCTTCTTTGTTTGAGCCACTGGACATGGCTATAGTTAGGGTCGAATCGAGCTGACTATTAGATTGTTCAGATTCGTTTGTTAATTTTTTAGCGAACTTGAGCTCAATGAAAATTTGCCAAACCGAGCTCTGGCCAAGCTTGCCTCGGTTTGGCTCGAACTCGACCTTGTTCACGAGCCTTAACGAGCAAAAAATATCCGGTATTTATGTTCTCATACATTTCTAGAGCTACAAATAAAATTTTAATTATGCACATAAATAAGTTCATACATATATAAAATAATAAAAACATAGGTACGAACAAGTTTATTAATGTACAGGTTTAAAATTTGTGGTTATGTAAATATATAAGTTCATACTCGTACAAGTTATATAGTGTATACATATTTGAATTTATAGATGAAATTCTCTTGATATACATAGTACATATTCTCCATTTTCGCGAGCCTAGTCGAGTTGAATACTGACAGGTTCAAGTTTGGCTCATTTATGAAACGAGCCTAAAATTTAGGCTCAGGTTTGGTTTTTTTAGTGGATGAATCGAACTCGAACGAGCCTTTACCGAGTTGAACTCGAACAATTAACGAACGGCTCGGTTCATTTGCAGCCTTAGCTATAGTGAGGCAGGCAGTTGGGGCCTACTTTTTTTGGTAACTGGTTGGAGCTGACATTGATGCTTGGTTTGGGTTGGTTGGTCGACAGATATTATGGATCTAGTGCATAAATTAGATAGTAAATCAGGCCATAATCACAAAACAATGAGTACAGCACTCCTGGCAACTGAATTGACCCCTAAACCAGCGGAAGGGTTTAGACTTTCAGTTGGACTTTGGATCCGAACTTAAGCTGTGCTCTTGCTTATTGTGCTTTATTCTGACACTGAATTTTGCAATTTGTTTAAATCCTTTCTTTGGATATTTAGTTCACTCATTTCTTCACTTAACCATCATCTGCTTTGCTTCCCTTCACCTCTAGCTTATTGCTGGTTCAAGGAACCTCTGTTATAACCTTCTTGAATCTTAGTTTTTGTGGTTGAATGCTCCATGCAGGGGAAGAAGCGAGAATTGCGCATAGAATCGCTTGCAGCTTTGGAAAAGACAATAAAGAATCTTCTCTCTATTTTAGGCCTTATGCCAACAAGTTACTCAGAGGTAGTCTATATTTATCATTGGTTGAAAATACTTTCTGGTGCAATATGACCTCTTCAGTTGCCATAATACACGAGTGACTGAACTGTTCAAGTTCTTTTTTTTCTTCTTTCAAATGGAATCATTTGTTTCAACTTATTCATCGACACTGCCGAGCAAAGACAAAATAACTTATTCACGGACACCATTACTGAATTACTCGTGGCAGTTGCAATTCTTCCGTTTAACTTTCATTTTTATTGTCCGAAGAAGAAAGCTCATGCTGCTTGTGTGTACCCAAGTAATGCATCCTCAATGCTGTGATGCATTTTCACTTATCTCGATCCTTGTACACTGCAGGTTTTGCAGCAGCTGATGGAAAAGGCATTGAAGCGTGCAAAGTTGAGCGAAGACCAAGTACTGCAAAAGATTCAAGAAAGGACTAGTGCGCGAATGAACAAAGAATACGAAAAGTCAGATTTGATTAGGAAAGAGTTGGCTGCTGTGGGTATTGCTCTCATGGACAGTCCGGACGGAACAAGTTGGAGACCAGCTGTACCCCTTTCCATGCTAGAGCAACAGGTTTCTGCAGCTTGAGTGGTTTCTAAGGTTGTCATTGTTGAAAGCCAATCATCATATTGCATATTTCATTAAGGATTTGTGGAGTTTACGAAGGAAAAGGAAAATGTCAAATGGAACACGAGAATCTTATGAGATGCAGATACTGAATTATTTCTTGTGTTTCAGATAATTTTCTTTTCCCTTTGTAAAGCGCTCAACGTCCATGAGCCTAACTCCATCTTAGGATTTTGATGATTTTTCTATGGATTTAAGAAACAGATTTTGAAATTTTGAGATGTTGGCTAAAAGCCCTGTATGGAGCATGCAGTTATAAGGTACAAGTGAACGGCAAGAAAATTAACTGAACCAAGGGGTCTGTTTTGTAAAGTTATTTTCTTTCAATAGTTAGCCTTTTTGGTCGCGACGAATATTTGTTAGCTACCGTGTTACTCTGTAAAGTTTGCAGTGAACATCACGACATGTGCGACTTTTTAGTACAAGTTCCAAAATTTATCGACGTAAATAATAAATAGAATTTGCATTGTTGTATACGAGTACGCCTTTCTGCCTACCTACTACAAACAGGAACCTGAATACCGGGAAACTGAACAAATACAATAGAGTAAGGACTAACAATAATAGGTTGTGTAGGGTTCACACTTATGGGTTGCAAGGGAGGAATATCTCCAGAGGAATCCACAGTTAGTGGTTTCCCATTTAGAAGCACTGTTTGGCTGTGTAAATCTCCATTTGGGGCCGTTAAATGGTATTCTTTTCTTGGTACGCCACCGGACTTTGCAAGCAATGGTGCTGTGTTCCTATTTAGGGCCTGTGTCTGCATCACGTTCGAAACAGAAACCTCGACTTGTACTGTGTTGTTTCCATCTAGGTTTATCAACAGCAATGTGATTCCTTTCTGTCACATGCAAACCCAGTTAGCCGAGGCAAATACATATTTACTGCTAGTTATACGTAATTTGGTTTGGAAATTGAGGTGTTGGTTACTTACAGATTTTCTGGAACAGTGAGAGTAAGCGCGGATCATATTTGTCCCGGAGAAGCTAGTTGACAGGACTTTTCTTCCCATTAGCCGGTGAAACAGAAGAGCACTGCACATTACATTCATCAAGAACAAGAGAAAATGTCAGGTTGGTGTTAATTCTTACTCTTGTCTTGTGACAGCAAAAGTTGATGCACTTCAATCACCAACATTTTTCCAATTTGCTGAACGTGAATTGAAAACTTGTGAAATTTCTCTATGTAAAGCAGTATGTAATTTGACTGGAACACCTAAGTATCTTCAGTTTGTAGTTCGAGGTAGAAAAAAGTATTGAAAAACTGACTCAGGGCTGACCAGGCCCAAGAGTCCTGGCCTTGGGCATCCAAAAAACTTCAAAAAATTAGGGGCACTCCCATAAGTTATAATATTAGGCTTGGGTAGGAGTCTGTTTTAGGGCCAGCCCAAAATAAAAATTACTCCTATAGGAGCCAACCCAGGAAAACTTTTTGTACTATAAAAGGCAGCCCAACTCAGTTTTAAAATAGTAGACCGAAGAAGCCTAATACAATTAAACTCCCAAACCCATCTTTCTTAAGGGCACCCCAACTCTCTAAATTTTTAACTATAAAGGGCGGTCCAACTCTTAATCAGACTCCAGACCTCACCCTCCCTCACTGTTCGTTCACTCTCTCTCTGCAATTCATTTCTGCGATTGCGAGTAGAGATGGCAATGAGTCGGTTTGGTTCGATATTGCTATATCCGAACCCATTACCCGAAATTAGATGCGTACCCAGAACCGAACCGAAACCCGAATGGGTAGGGGAAATTAAAACCATAACTGAATCAAACTGAATCAATCGGGGTTCAGTTCGGGTATCCCCCGTTAAATTAGAAAACAAAATAAAAACAAAATAATTATAAATTAAATTCAAATATGAAAATCAGTTAAACTGGAGATGCCTGAGATCCGTCAATTGAAAAGGTATGCATATATGCATCTAGATATTTTAAATGCAAAACTAATATACATCTAAGTAAAAATTCAATGCATTGAAGCTATACGAAGGCTAAACTTCGACATATGAAGGGTAATTTTGTAATTACACATATCCAGTTCGGTTCGGTTAGGGGAACGGTTTGGTTATCAGCTAAAAAACAGAACCGAACCAGAACCGTTTGGTTATCTCGGTTATGGTTCGGGGAAAAAAATCGGTTATGGTTCGGGTACCCATCGGTTCGGTCGAGATTGTCATCCCTAATTGCGAGCCATCAACCAGGTGAAAGTATTTTATGTAACATGTGCATATCTGCCTCCTCTCACATTATAGTGGTCACTAGTACATGTGGAATTAGTGTTGTTGGAATTAAGAATGAAACCTGTAGTAATCAGGATTTGGAACAAAGGTAGTAGTGTTGAGTAGGCCATAGTTTCCACCAATGAGTGATTGTCTACAGTATGTTTTTGTATCATAAGAGGCTGCCATTCCAAGCTGATCCATGTACCTGTTTGGTTAAACAAAAATTCAGATATCCGCAAAAATAAAATACAGAGTTAAAGAACAAAAATGATTGTGAACAAAGTTGGAATCTAACTTACCAAAAGCTGAAAACAAAGGCATTAGTGACATGGTTATGGCCACTGTTATAAGCTCCACCTGCTTCACCAACCCATGCCACTGTTGAACTACCTGAGTTCTTTAGAATGCTCTGAAGGTTGCTGAAGGGCCCCGATCCACTGCTAAGATAGTTTGGATCAAGGATCTTGTCCACCAAGTGGTCGTCGACGCCTATGTGAACAAGGTAGTTTTTTTTTTTGGGTAAATATGAACAAGGTAGTTGTTCGGTAACGTTGTGAGTTTTCCGTTTATAAAATCAGGAAACAAGTCTTTTGGTGCACTATATCTTTTGAGAAAATTGTTTCTAAAACCAAGTGAGGGGCCTGGTACTCCTTCTGTCCCAAATTGTTTGTACTGTTCGGATTCCAATGCAATTTTTAACCGTTCGTATCTTTCAATCTATAATATTTTTAGAGATTTTGAAAATTTTGTCCAATAGAACTAATTGAGATCTATCAAATAAGATTTAACCAACAATTTGGGATGGATGTAGTAGTATTTATTAATCCCCTGAGATTCTTTCATTTGAGTATGAATAATACTGTTTCCTGCAAGAGTAGTCGAGTATGTTCACCTACTCATGCCAAATACAGATACAGATGTCCGAACATAGATGTGTTGGGAACCGTTCGATGTGAGTTGGTCTCAGGTAAGTCATGTGGAACCCATGTGCATAGGTTGGTTCTGGACTTATCTATTTCCGAACATGTGTATCCGTAGCACTACTCAATGTGAAATATTTTGCTATGAGAAAATGGTATTTGGGAGGTTGAATATACCTGGACCAAGGTTGTAAATGTGGTGAGTGATCACTTGGAGAGAGTTTTGAGCTTTCTGTACATATTCTGGGAACCAATTTGAATCAAAGAAGCCTCCTGGTCCAAGGACCATAGGCATCAGCTTAAATCCTTTGTAGAGATTCTGCACTATGTTTTGGAGAGAAACTGTGTCGGCCGCGTACTGGTCCGCCGCAACACTTGCTCCAATCCCACTCCCACTCCCACTCCCACTCAATTCATTTCCTGATGAAAACAAAAACAACAGTTACATACCGGGTTAATTTGTTCATTGGGGCGGATACCGAGTTACAAATGATATGCGAATAGATTTGTATTTTAGAATGGGATTGTCAGTTTTGATTTTACGGCACGGTGGGGTAACTTTTTCGTCCCATATAGGCCTGTCCACGGATCGGTTTTGGGCGGATTGGGTCGGTTCCCAAACAGATCCTCTCGTCTTGGATTCTCGTATTCTCCATCTGCACCCATCCGTGAGTGAGGTACGGTTGGGTCGGTTCGGTTGTGGATCGGGCGGATAAGGGAAAGGGAGAAGGGCTATCGGGCGAATTGGGCGGATCGAACACGAATTGTATCCGCCAAAACTAGAATATTAACATACCTCGGGTGGGTTTGCGGATGGTTATGTTTGGACAGATCGGTTGACCGGTCAACCTGCTGGGCACACCTAGTCCCATAATTTAATTTTGATCCGAAAAATAAAACGACTTTTCGTAATGGACTATTATTACGGCACGGTGGGGTAACTCCTTGTAGTCAATAAGCAGTGAGTTGTGTAATGAGAGTTCTTACCAAATTCCCAGCCAGTGATGGTGTATCCCTTGTTAATAGTATATCTCATAAGAGCTTGTGCATTGGTAGAATCCCAAGCTCCTTTAGCTGTACCATCTGAACCTATTTTTCTTCCAGTTAATGCATTCAATCCAAATATAATCCTTGCCCTGCATATATAAAAACAGCCAAAGTTATATATTTTTTTGATAACCGGATATCCGGGAAAAGAGCCAAGTTTATGACAAGGTCTTTTTCGAAAAAAATCCGCCAAACAAGTTAATATGAAGCTGAAAACAGGAAGCATGAAGCGCAAACGATACCAAGTATCTTACCCGGCCTGTTTGAAGAAAACGTTCAGCGCGTCCCACCGAGCCATGGGTAAGCAACCTTGAGTGAAACCGAACATGCTTCCACTGTTTACGACAAATCCGATACACGGTGTATTGTCGCCGACAGTTTGGTATCTGACATTGTCTTGCAAAGTTCCACCCATTCTAATTTTCAGGGGAGAAAATGCTGCATTTCAAATGAAAATTGTAACTTTAGG
>CM029281.1:34067425-34103970 GCA_016920895.1 Vaccinium myrtillus
TATAATATTAATCATCCTATTCATAGGTTAACAACCTAAATCAAAGAAAAAACTCAAAATAGAAACAAAATAATCAAATTATAAATCATAACTCACCATAAAAAAAAAACAACTTAAGAACCAAGCACCATTATTGGACCAAAAAAAGATAAATTCCCACGTGACTTGACCCAGGCTTCCAAAGATAAATTAAAGTTTGCTCTGTAATTTTTGCAATGTGTCCTCAATCGCTTCGTCACTCACTTGTTTAGCGCCGCCCTTCTTGGGAATATCATCAGAAAATGAAGCCAGTAGCTCTGCACTTGAGCATCCCAAATTTTTGTTGCAGAATTCCGCAAAAGCCTCTTCCAGGGCCTAAAGAACCAAAAGGTGGAATTTAGGAGGGGGGAAAGAGAAAAAGGACCAGAAAAACAATTCTTCGACACGAACCTTTTGAAAGAGAGCGTGGTTATCAAAACAGTCATTCACATATGCCATGTACTTGTCATGTAGCTCAATAACTTTTCTCACACACCCCTGAATAAGAGAGAATCACATCAGTTTGACAGTTCCTATACTTTCAAATGGTGATTACATTGGATACTAAATGATCATGATGTTGAAGAATTACCGGTTCCAGTGAGCCAACTGCACTCTCTGCCTGTAGAGCAATAGTTGTTAGCACTTGAAAATACAACTGATAACAACGGACAAGCCCTTGACAATATAAGGGTAATGCCGCATTATTCACTAACTACTAATTACATCTACCATTCTTTTGTTTCACCTTACTCAACCTTTCTTTTCTTTTTGGGTGGATTGGGGGGAGGGGACAAGCAAGATTTCATTCCCCGGCAATCAAATGGTTCACAGAAATACAATTAAACCACCATGCATAAGGTTGATGAAATGAATTGAAATGGCCAACAAAAAAAGCTAAAGTAACATGTAAACTGTTGGTATTTTTTTTTTTTTGACCACGAAAATATAAAATAAACAAATGTGTGAACCATATTATTAAATGGATTGGTGGCTGTGTGAAATCCTTGGGCAGTGAATGGCTTTATGGTTTTGGCGGCTTGGTGTGTACGTTGGGCTTGGAAGAGGAGTATAATGCTTTGATTGGATTTCGTGGACTGGAATCTTCCCATTTTGATTGATTGTTCGGTTCCCTCTTCCCATGTGTACTATTTATACTCCTACTGCTTGTAAGTGTTTAGTTAGAGGAGCAAGAGAGAGACACGGTGAAGGAGAGAAAAAGGAGACGTGTGCCGTGTGGGTGAGAGGGCAGCCCCTTCGGATAGAGGTGTATGGTAGGGGTGAGTGAAAGACATTGTGTAGAGCCATGGTGTATGGTGTTAGGAGCTCGAGGGTGGTTTTTCATCTCACATTGCAATCTCTCTCGTGTAGTAGGCATTGAGACCGAACCACGTAAATTTCTTTGTGTTTGGTTGTGTGCTTGCGTGCTCGGTTCTTTGTGCTTGTTGTTTATTCTTACAGACAATTGTCCAAAATGACAAGTTTGAGGCTTTAAAGGATGTTTAGCTCAGCTTAACTTATTTTGAGGTCTCCAATACATTGATGGGAAATTTTTGAGGGCTCAGGGACAACATTAAACAAAAATACCCTTAATAAACTCTTTCCGCGCGTCTTTTATGCATTGCTATAAAAAAAAAAAATGGGCCCAACACTTGCCCAGGAGCACAGCCCCCATCTGACCCGTCTCTCTCTCTCTCTCTCTCTCTCTCTCTCTCTCTCTCACACACACACATTAACGTCACTTCCAATTCTCTCTCCTTTCTTTCCTCTCTCATTAACGTCACTTTCAATTCTCTCTCCTATCTTTCCTATCTCATTGCGTGTAAATTGTAATAAGGGAAAATTACACTGACCTCCCCTGACGTTTCTAAAAAATACACTGACCCCCCTCAGGTTCTGAAAATTACAACCACCTCCCTTGCTTTACAAACTAATATATAATTACCCCCTTACCGTTAAAATTACACTAACGGCGTTAACTTTGAGAACCAAAAGACCCTTATACCCTCCTCACAAGTAGTTTAAAGTGCAATTAACGCTAATAATTGAAATTAGCATATACTTTTTGTAGTATTAACATATGAAAAGTATAAAAGATAAATTTATTTTTCTAATGCAAAATAAAATAACTAATAGAAAATTTTAAACTTTTTGGACTTTTTTTTCAATAACTAATGCATCTTTTATATATAGTCAAAATATTTACTTTTGAATGTCTCTCGTCTATAAAAATCTAAGAATAATAAAATTTGCAGGAAGATCAAAAAAGAGTAAGTGACAATCAAATCAAAAATCTTATTTTTTCTTCTTAATTTTTTGGTAGTTTGTTTTATCAAAAGTATCCAAAAATTAAAAAGAAAAAAAAGAATCTTGATTTCTCCATCTTTAGACAAAGTTTAATGTTTATTTGTTTTTTCCAAAAAAAGAGTAATCATAAAATTACATTAAAAATAAATTCATTTTGGTAAAGAGAATTCATGTTGGATTTTTCAACAAATTTTATTATTTTTTGATTTGTATAAACAATAGAAATCCAAAAAATAAATATTTGATTATATATAAGAAATGTATAAATAATAAAAAAAGTCTTAAAATTTGTTATAATTTTCTATTGGTTATTTTATTTAGCATTCAAAAAATAAATCTATCTTCTACACTTTTAATATGTTAATACTAAAAAATGTGTTAATTTAAAGTGCGAAAGGTTAATTGCAACTTAAACTACTTGCGAGGAGGGTATAATGATCTTTTTGTTCTCAAACTTAACGTCGTTAGCCTAATTTTGACGGCAAGGGGGTTTATGTATATTTAGTTTGTAAAGCAAGGGAGGTGGCTGTAATTTTCAGAACCTGAGGGTGGTCGGTGTATTAGTCAGATACTTCAGGGGAGGTCAGTGTAATTTGCCCTTGTAATAATTGTTGGGTGGGACAAATTGATTTTTCTCCCTTCAATTTTGGAGTTCAATTTTAATAGTTGTAATAATTGTTGGGTGGGACAAGGATTGAGTAAATCAACTTCTTCGTCCTATTTTGGTCTAACATGGAGTCACAATTATGGTGCCTAAGTGACATGCAGGTCGCTAGAAGCCAGCCCAAAGATCATAAGGTTCATGCCGATTTAACTAACTAACAAAGATTATGCCTAGTTACGAGACCAAGAGGCCATGAGTATTATGACCTCATAAAACAATAACATCTGATCTAATTTGTGATTGCCCATGACCCACCTGGATGCAACGGAGTTCTGTGATATAAAAGAACAAATCATACCTAACTTGCACAAGGCCTTTTAAAGTCGTGCGGGCATCAAAGCTCATTGAAACTTCGCAGTTAAGCACGATTGCCTTGGGAGCAATCCTGGGATGGGTGACCCTATTGGGAAGTCCTTGGAGCTTTGGGCAGTCAAAGTGAACAATATTGTGCAAGGTGCTAGCGGGTCGTTACATAATCATCTCAAAATATCCAGCTCCTTCAACTCCTCTAGCTTGCTAGTTCTTTGGAGTTGGTCCTCAATCTTGATTGTAACACGAGGTATGAGAATAACTTGGCACTTCAAAAATTCCTAGGTCCAATTCTCCCAAGTACCGGATAAGTAACTCATAATTTAATTTTTACCGTCAAGCGAATAAGAGGAGCAAATGGAACAAAAGTCATGTACAACATTGTATCTTACAGAAAATTGCAGTTCATAGGACGAGACTTTAGAAAAGGACATCTTAATGGCCGGAATACATAATACTGACCTTGTTACCTGCCGCATCTTCAACCTGTTGGACCAACGCCGTAACCATAGCAGTGAAATGCTGCGACAGGAATCCCACGCAAAGTGTCATGAAAAAGATAAAGGTAATGTCCTGGGGCTCCTTTTGATCAAAAAACAATGGCAAAAAGGAAATTAAAAGGGGAGAGAAAAAACAACAGCATACCTGCTTAAACATATTAGCAAGTTTTTCCAATAATTTAGGAATGTTATGGCATAGCCTATACATCGTAGAGAGGTCCTCCACCTAAGAAGAGGAAACAAACTGGACATGTCACTAGCCTTAGATAGCTTTATTGCAAAACGTAACCATATGAAAGCTTAACCACAATCAAATGTACCAAAGAACCTGTATAATCTCTATCTTCAGTAATCAGCACAAAATACATATGCATTGTGTGAACAAAATCCACACCCACATGAAGGCATAGAAGGATCAGTATGGGATGAACAACATCTTCCATATAGCAATGAATGCAAATTTATAAATCTAACCTTCACCGGTGACTTTCTATCTCTCTTCTTTTCCAAGCATTGTTCATCTCTCCCGTTTTCCAAGCATTGTTCAGCCTATTGTTTCCAAATGGGTATCAGATTCCATCCATGTTTATCATAAATTGCATATTGAGAAAGATCTTTTTTACCTTCAACATATAATTGGGACAAGAATCTTCAAAAATCCAATTTAATGCTTTCCAAGAATAACAAGAAGTGGAATCCTTAAGCAAGTCGTCCTCTTCAAAGTCCTTTTCATAATCCACAATTCGTCCCGATCTGATTTCAACGAATAAAACCAGAACATTCTTCATTAAAGCACGGTCAATTTGTCCACCCTCGCGTTCTTGGTCAATCTGGTCCAGAAGCATTTGAAAACCTCAATTGCGTAATATGGAAAGAACAATACTTGCTAGAAGCAATAAACTTACGAGTGCGATGACAGCTGCTCGGACTTTACCCTTCAACTCCTCGTAAACCTGAAATTCAAAATGATTGCCATTTATGCCAAGATTGACACTAGAGTACTACCAGAAAAGCAGCACTACAATGGCTTCAACAGAATGTAGCCACTGTAGTTGTAGATATACAAATCACACCAACAATATCTACTCATAACAAACCTGGTCGCGGAAGCAAGTGAGCCCAACTTCATTGAGTGCAGGAAGCGAACTCCTCACAATATAGTAGCGATCGAGATAATGGAAAAAACGTGAAAGACACCTGATCATGACTTTATGATTTGCCCATCTTTTCACGAGCTCCCTCAACATAAACTCGTCATGCTTCTCCCTCAAGGATGGTAACACCTAACAAAGAAAACAAAGTGCAAACAAGTTTGGATAACAAATGAAATACACTAAAAAGGACAAGGTGGAAACGAACACATGAGCAAAATTTGAAACAATTCACAGATTTCCTCACCGATAAACTGATGTATTCTTCGAAAAGCTCTTTATATAACTGGTATAGCTTTGGAGAATAATCAAAAGGGGGCTTTTGGCTGCACATGTTGAATATAATACTGCAATAGAAGTTTAGGAGAAACAACCCAAAGCAGGCAATGAATACATAATTTATTTCCATCTCTAATTCTCTCTGGTTAGTCCATTCATTCTGTCATATGTAATCTTTCCCTTTTCCTTGGTAAGAGACTAAGAGTAATACAAGGGGAAAAAATGTAACTTAATGATAAGGGATACGTGTACAGCTCCAAATACTCTCCGGGGCTGAACTCTGGTTCGGGTAGTCCTTCTATAATTCTCTTCAACTTTGTGAAGCCATTTTGTATGAAATCCCGTCCTTCCTCGAACTCAATAAACTTGCGTTGATTCATCGTCATATGAACACCAATTACTCAAACTATCTGTCAAATAAAAAAAACCAGATCATCAAAATCCCATCAAACCATGAGCAAGATCTATAAGCAAGAACATCATAAGAGGGCCTTCCATAATATGCCGAGCAACTACACATTTTATTTTTCTATATCCCTTATATCATCTCTGGCAAGTGGGAAAAGCGGAAAAGAGCACATTTGGATGTATATCTGATTCTGCACCAAGCTGTGTCTACCCCTGTTACCACAATTAGCCAACACCGCGGCGAATTACAGATAGAAGTGCACTTTCCGAAACTTGGTACACTAAAGTTCCAAAAGTGAATCCAGCAAACCAAAGGGGTCACAATATTTTTCCTATTTATTTCCTCACCATTTTCTGTAGCATAACAATATGAAATCTAACCAACCGAAAAATGGAGCATCAATAGGACAACTGTCAAAGAAAATCCCTCTAAATGCTCCTAGAAATGTATTGCACGCCAAGAATTCCAAAAGCTACATTCTACTTATTGGAATTTTATCTCTTAAACATAAGTACAGAATCTATATAAGTTTACTCCTACTGCAATATAGGATATATTCAGTTTCTGTTACTCGTACTGGATAGATCCGTATACCAAGTAACTTGGGTCCACCTTCAATGACATATTGCAAGCACAAATACGATTGCCACCAATATAGAACGACAAATAAAGCTTGTTTCGTCATTTGAGCAGAGGGAAAGAGGATAATTCCACTTAAATGCCAACTTCGCTTTGAGCGTCAAAACTCAAAACCCAAACTGACAATGTCAAAGGCAGAAAAATTACAAATTCCCATATCAACTTATTTTCAGGTAGAAAACTTTTGATACATACTTATACCCGCATGAGTCTAAAGTTATACGAGTCCAATAGAAGAAACCGTCAACCAAAAATTAATTACTAGAAAATAATAAAGTGAAGTCGTAACGAAATTCCACAAGGAAGACATAGAATATTAACTTAGAGGATAATAAAGTGAAGTCCCAAATTATCAATTCCTTTGAGGTCAGTCTATATGGGCATGTGCTCCAGCTTTGATTAGGGCCCTGTCATTGGTCCCCTAAGATTAGTCGAGTTTCGCTTAAGTGTTGTGAAAGTTTAATGTAATCGAAAGCACACGAACAGTATCGAAGTATAGTTATGCAAGAGCAAAGTCAAACACACAAGGACTCTTGCGATTTTTTATAGGACAAGTACTTAACTTTAATTGATTAAACCCTAACCCAATCAACAAAGTTGGAAACATGATGATACCAATCGAATCCTTATCCGACATTCATGCATATCACGTTAATGAGCCAAGAAATAGGAAATATGAACACACGTTGGAAACATCATAAGCATAATATAAATCAATAAACTTTACAGAGATTTATCCTCAACCCTAGTTTAAAAGTTTAGCCACTAATGGAATTGAAATATATAATGACACAATAATAAAACTTCCTCGAGTAAATTAAACAAAGCTTACAAAAGATAAAACGATTTTTGCCCAAAGCCTTTTCCTTCTTGCTTGTCTTTTCGTTCTGTTCCAGCCCCCTCAAAAACCCTACTGGCCACCCTTTTATAGATTCCGACTTCCGAGTATTGCCTTTTAAAGAGGGAGTTTTGCTACCATAAATCTCTAATTTTATGGCCCTCGAATCTACTCTAGTATTTGTTTCCTTGAACCAACGCTTGTGCCTCAGCAATTCTAGTCAACGACAATGTTGTATTGGCGGGCCACCCCATAATACCATTATGCACGTGCAATCCAAGCAATGCCTCCCATTTTGAGTTGAATTTGATATGAGCCGTACATTTTCACAACGGACAATCGGATGGAGTGCATGACACGGTGTCAAACACCTTATGCACAGCAGGGCCTCCAAATTTGACGATTTAGTGCCGGATGCAATACATGGTTTATTCAATTTGAGTGATTCAAAAGTGATTTCAATGTTTTAGATTTACTAAACGCAGCCCCTTTTAAGTCAGAGATTCCTTACTTTTTCCGCGGTACGGACCTATTATTTTCTGATCAAATTTTGGTGATCCAAACCGGTCAATTTGTTTAAAATATGTTTTTAAGAGTCTCTGCGAGGAATCACGAAAAAAATGACCAAGAAGGGTTAGATCTGAGTAGTTTTTCATAAAACTGTATATATACACTTTTATGAAAAACTATTCGGATGAAATCTTTCCCCATTTTTTTTTTCTTTTTTTTCTTAGCAAGGACCTTCAAAAACATGTTTTAAACACATTGAACGGTTCGGATCATCAAAATATGGCCTGGAACTATGAGGTCCACACTGTAGCAAAGTAAGGAATCTCTTATTAAAGCTTGGTGTTACTAAAGATATCTCATAGATACTATTAAAAATTTGGAGTATAATATTAAAAGTTTGGATCATTAATTATGGGATGGACGATTCAGATCGTGCACTACAATCCTTGTAATGCACCCCGCACTATAGCTCCCGGCCCGGATAGTGCTGACTTCCCTCGCAATTGTTGTCCAATCTAAACTATTTAGGATCAACAATTAGCTCTAATATGGTGTAATTTAGCCCGCCGGAAAAAGTTAAAGACCTTCTTTTTGAAAAAATAAACTAGCAGGGTTATGCTTTTCTTCATAACTCTATCATTCATCCCCTAAGAGGCCAAGACTCTTTTAGAATAGAGCCTCACGTAGGGACTGAAACAATAATTTGAACCGTTCATCTTAGAGATACAGGAGAGCAATATACATATTATAAATAAGGTTGATGGGATATCAATTGGTATGTGAACCATTCCATACAAAAAAATACAGTTTAATGAGTTTTTCAAATGATTTTAGCAACCCAGTTGCTAAAATCAACCGTGATTTTAGCAAATGAGTTCACCAGGTGCTAAAATCATGGTTGATTTTAGCTTAAATCAACCATGATTTTAGCACTTTGTGAACTCATTTGCTAAAATCAAACGGAAAACTCAGCCTAATAAGTTTAAAATATTCTTGCTGCCCATTTTCTTGAAGTATTCACGCAATCATTGGTATCCGATAGAGGTGGTTTTTTGCATGGATGTTCTTTCATGCAGTATCTACAAGATTAACAGTGTGGATTATTAACGTGGGCTCGGAGTGAGGTGAAAAATAGAGTCTAAGAGGTGCGAAGGATAAAGGTATGGAGAGGAGTTTAACCCAAAGTACCACCAAAGTAATTCTAAAGGATCATGTCGAATTTCCAATTTTTAAAAATGTAGTACCGGCTTAGGCCCAGTTTTTCAAAAGATTTTAACACCCAGTTGCAAAAATCATGATATTTCAAATCAAAAAATGAAGTGGTTCCGTGTATCGTTTTTCGATTTTTTTCGTTCCAAATTAAATTACTCCTCGTATACTTTAATTTGGTGCAAAAAAAATCGAAAAACGATACACGGAACTACTTCGTTTTTTGATTTGAAATATCATGATTTTAGCAACTGGGTGCTAAAATCTTTTGAAAAACTGGGCCTAAATGTCTTTAATTTGTTGCGAAAGGCATTGGGTCCCTCAAAAGAGACATGACTGTCCAATTCGAGCCATTTTTTGCCCTTCCCGAGCCAATTTTTGATGATCGAAATCGTTCATTTTCAGACTTCATGGACAGCATCAGTACATGCCAAAAACCACATCGGTTAGATCTTTTTTTATATGTTTTTAGAACACGTTTATTTTGGTAAATGAGTCTTTAAAATATTGCAACACTGAATCGAAACATTGCACGTGGATATGATCGTCCCTCTTAGTATGTCACGAATGGCATCAGCCGAAGCGGTTGCTGAGTGTGCCGAACGCGTGGATACTTGGTGTTCAAGTCTTGGAGTTCTATGTAAAGTGCAATGATAAACCACAACAGATATGTCACAACTTTCTATTGATAGGAGTGCATTCTAACTTCGACTGGTTAGGCACTAACGATGGGTGCCCCTTATGCAACTCAACCAGAGGAATGTTGAGCCCTAATCACAACCCCACAAGGAGGAAGGGATTTGTTTCTCCATCCTCCACAAACTTTTCCACTGCTCAATGCTTGCCAGATTTTATTACTGTAAGCGTAAACAATCACATACACAATGTAGAATATGAAACGGTAAAGAGATCAACACATGAATTTACGTGTTTCCTCAAAACCGGGTATCTCCATGGGAGCACGAGCGAGAATATATTATTTGATATGTCATCCAAGGTTTTACGAACCTACAGGGCCGACCTAAGGGTTTTGAGTGCCCTAGGCCTAACCTAAAACATGTGTCCTTAATAGTACAATGCTTAAATAATTTTTATAATGTAAAAGTGTTCATTTAATAATATTATTTTGCTGAAATTCGGTAGGAAGTAGGAAATATACTGTATATATTCATTTTTAGGAACATAATTTGTTTACAACTTTAGTGGTAAATAATTTCCCTCACTGTTATACATGATACACACATGAGTCACATATTTTCTCTCATTTCATAAACAAGTCAAGCTTGAGCCACATATTTTTTGTCTCAATTCATAAACAAACCTGAGCCACAATTTTATCTCATTTCACAAACAAGCCAAGCCCAAGTCACAAGAAACTCGACTCATATAATCTCCTGAGTCGATATAGATATGAATATATATTTTTACAGGTTAATAAACTTACAAGAGCCATATGGCATCACTTACATATTGAATAGCAAATGAAAATGGAAAAGCTGGCCAAGCCTAAGTCTCAAGAAACTCGACTCATATAATCTCGCGAGTCAATATAGATATGAATATATTTTTGACAGATTAATAGACTTACAAGGGTGTAAAGCCATATGGCATCACTTCGCATGTTGAATAGCAAATGAAAATGGAAGCGCTAGCAAATTTTTTTTTTTTTTTTGTCATTCGTCATTCCTAATCTATTACATGGGGGAGGGGGAGGGGGAGTGGGATTCGATCCCGAGATGCAGTGTGGGACATCTAAGAGCTCTACCGCATGAGCTAGCCACCACTTGCGAAGCGCTGGCACATTAAAGAGGGGTGGAATGCTGCCTTTTAGACTTCATCTTTCGGTGTGGGACAAGCCAGACAACACTTATAGAGTAGTGAATACTTAAATTGGTTTCTTTGGACCATACCTAAACCATCATGTGCCATCACCCTCGATGAATGAAATCGCACTCCAAACCGTCATTAATATAGATGGGTGAAAATGTTTTGCCTTTTATAATGGATCTCTCTTTTTTCAGCAATGTTTATTTTGTTCAAGTATCTTTATCAAATCTCGAGCTGGTTGGCAGATAGTTTGGTCAAATCTTTAAATAAAATCAACTTTGTTTCAATTTATAATGATTTGTTCGAAGCTTAATTCATTGGTTAATGAATGGAATCAACTGAATAACCTTCATTTCATTTGTTGTCGGCTCCATACCCAGGACATCCTAGGATATCTTTCGATGTGGCACATTATTGGTTTTGCTTTGTGCTTGCTTCTTTTGGTAGTCCCACATGTGTACTTGTGAAACTCACCACTAGAGAATCCCTATAAATAAAGAAGCCTACTTTAGAAGCCCAATTGAAAAAGAAGAGTTCAGAACTCCAACTGATCTTGGGCTCCTTGGGTTTCTTGGCTTTAATTAAAAAAGACTTCTACCCAAGCCTAGTCCCAAAATTTTGGGGAGTGTCCCTAATTTTTTAAGGTTTTAGAGTGCCCTAGGCCCAGGCCTCTTGGGCCTTGGGCTTCGGCTGGCCCTACCCGCCTACTATATTCCAACTCTAATTACACCGCTCCGCTCCGCATCTGACCTTGTCTAGATCTTCTCCAGAGTTCTCTATATGAGCCATAAGTTCTACTAACAATTACTATTCTCATACAAAATTCTGAGACCACGCCCACATATACAAGCGCTTACACACTGAAATTGTGGGTGGACACCAACACACTTCACTTTCGAATGAGTATGTGTGGTGCAATAATAGAAAAGTTGATTCTCAAACGTAAATATCTACTTATACAATATGCAAAAACACCGGCGATCCTGTCAAGGATCCCGGAAATCCCGGATGGGAGCTTTTTTCGGTGTTTTGATGCTTTTAACGATTGTTTTTGGGAAATCCGAGCCGTCCAATGTGTTCAAAAGGTGTTTTCCAAGGTCCACGCGGGAAATCTTTAAAAAAAAATACCGGGAAGGGCTTGATCCAAGCGGTTTTCGCAAAACTGTAAATATGCAGTTTTTTGCGAAAAACCGCTTGGATCAAGCCCTTCCCGGTATTTTTTTTTGAAGATTTCCCGCGTGGACCTTGGAAAACACCTTTTGAACACATTGGACGGCTCGGATCGTCAAAAAAATATCGGGAAGGTAGAGTCCCGGATCCGGGACTCCCGGACTAGATAAGGAGTGTATACAAAAATATATATAGATACAAAAATATGTAATGATTCCATAAATAGGTGGCTAAATTTATAGGGTGAACTATTGAGCAATAGGATTATGTGCCAATTTAATGACTTCATTAGATTTTTAACTCAGTGGCTAAAATTTTAGCTATTCCCACTAACAAGTGGTTTATAGGCTCCATTGCGGAGGATAAAGGTATGGAGGGGGTTAACTCGACGTACCACCAAAGTAATTCTGATAGATCATGTAGAATTATTCAGCTAAATGTCTTTAATTTGTTGGGAAAGGCATTGGGTCCCTCAAAAGAGACATGACATGCAGTCCAATTCGAGCCATTTTTAGCCCTTCCCGAGCCAATTTTGATGATCGAAATAGTTCATTTCCAGACCTTATGGACAACATCAGCACACGCCAAAGAACACCTTGATTAGATCTCTTTTGGTATGTTTTAGAACACGCATATTTTGAAAAAAGAAAATGTTAAAATCAACTCATTTGGACAGTTATTAAGGCTTAAAAAAGTATTGAAAATGTGAAAAGTATATGAAAGTGTGAGCGTATATAACCAAACTAAACCAAACCGAGCTTTATGTCCCAATCAATTAGGGTCAGTTACATGAATCTTTTTATCCTCCATTGAGCTCTGTTAACTGTTGCTTACTGGATGGTGTATTTTCTTAGGCTGACAATAGAAAGACCATATGAAAAATGAGTCTTAAAAACATTGGAACTCTGAATTGAAACATTGCACGCTAATATAACCGTCCCGCTCAGTACGACACAAATGACACTCGACAAAATGGTTATAGGTCATTTCGAACACATGGATACTTGAGGGCAAGTCTTGGAATTCTATACAAAGTACAGGATAATCTCCATCCTCGAAAATATTATCATCTCCATCCTCTATGACCCAATTATCATCTTCGAAATATCCCAGACACCTAAGTGTTGCAGTTTGGTAGAGGTTTGAAATTCCCTAAAAGAAACATGTATTGCTCAGGCGTTCAAAGTAATAAAGCTGAACCCCTGTTCTCACCCTGAGTTCAGGGCCAGCCCAAGCCCTAGGCCCATGAAACCCGGGCCTAGGTAGGTCATCCCAAAAATCCAAAGAATGATTGGTTTTGGTCTTGGGTGTCTGAACAATTCAGAGGTTCTGAGACCACCGAACCAATTCAGATGTCCCGAGCTCAATCAAATAATATGATTCATTTTCTAGTGTCAAATGAGGCAAACTCAATCGACAAAAAACCAGAAAGCTTAAGAAACTGCCACATATCGAACTCCTGGAATCTTTTGTTGTTTCTCTTTTCGAGAAGCAAAATGCAATATTAACAATTCCTCCTAATACCGGGAAAAAAAGGGTCACACATGAACTGCACAGAACTAACTACAACATTGAAGAGGACACCAACCAAAAGAAGTGGGGTAGGAAATTACCCTTTTTTCTTAACTGCCGAGTATAACCAAAGAAGGCAGCTAGCCAATGGAAGAAATGGAAATTTGTAATACACGTTCCATATATGTTCAGTCACTAGCTTTTTGACATTAACCCCAGCTGTAGGTCCGTTGTAGACCAATGTGTGGAACTAGGCCAAATAACGGAATAAGTTCGGGTTTTCTTTGTCCCTTTCCAAATAGTCGCGAGTTATCAAATCTTCAATCCGCTTCTTGATTGCTTTGAAATCAGGCTGCACAGAACAATTGATAGCCCATCAGGTCCTTAACTACAAAAATGGTGACCATATTTAAATTACATGCCCTCACAGACAAAGTCAATCAACAAGACATAAGCCCCTTTTCCCAATAGTTAACCCACAAAAACAAATTTACAACTTGTACAAGACCTATATGGCTAGTACAGCGAAGTAGTTGTAAAAACATCTTGTTGATAAAAGTGATTTGATGATTAACCACTTGTTTCTTCCTATCCCTAGGAATTATTCATTAGTACAGATATTTCGTGTTCATAGAGTTCTCCATCCTTCCCACTTAGCAGTTTGCTTAGTGGCTATACTTCAGATTTTTGTGGGTACTACTTTACCTTGAACATGCGACTCAACTGCTCAACACATTCCATGACTAATTGTTGATGACCCAAGACTTTGCGACTCTTCATTATGCGCACAATTGAGGCGTCAATAGCATAACGCCTATCCTTGTCAACATCTTCAACAACCCTCTTCCTTTCATCCACTGGAGGGAGAGGAATCTGACCGGAACATAGAAAGGTTAGAATCGTCTAAAAACACTCCAACACTGAACAACTGAGAGAGAGAGAGAGAGAGAGAGAGAGCATCTCTAACCCTGATCCTCCGCATCCTGTCAGTAAACTTGGTGTTGAACTCAAAATAATCATTAGCAGTGACCGTTCTAGTGTTTGGTTCCTTGTTAAGAATTTTGTACTTGGCACATGACAGAGACTGGAGCAATCTGACTAAATCATCATCAGCCAAATTCAACTGGGTCTTGATATCAGAATAACTTAATCTATCAGAAGCATTGAACAGAAGAAGAGCCGCAGCCTGAAAACCATGTAAAGTGCAAAGGAAAAATCAAATCCTGGCTTTGTAAAAGTTGGAGCAGTCTCAAAATAGGAATTTACCTGATAAGTTCCCACAATCAGCTCTATAGTTTTTTGCTCGAACTTGCCATTTATGTTGCAGGTACCTAATGAGTAAATCCAGGAAAGCCTTCTATGTTTTGTTTTTGTTTGATAAAATTCCTTGAAAACCTCAACACACTTCACCTGGAGGAGGGAATTTAGTGGTTAGAGAAGAATGAAGATAATCAAATCTTTACTAGCAGGGAAACAAAACTACCAGCAAAAAGAGTTTGACACATCTTCATGTGATACGGGAAAAAAAAAATGGTTTCACAAAAATACACCAGTATATCCTACCATCTCTACTGGGAGACTTAGATCAGAGGATTTATAACTTGGCCAGAATCCAGTGGTAAGGACAGTAACAGTCAAATCAATCCCTGGATTCGCATTAGGGTTATTGCCAAGATACTCCTCAAAATGGTTCTGATTTTCTTTTGCCAATGTCAAATCGGTGACCTGGAAAACAAAACCATGAAATGTTAACTAATGCATTAATAAAGTGGATGGATTAGAAAGGGCCAACAGAATGACACTGTAGCCCAAGAATAGTAATCAGCTCACCATTCCCTCCATCTTTGATGTGAACTGCCCACCACATTGCTGCTTCAGCTTTGTCAAGATAAGTCTCTCATGTTCGTCATTAGCACTCTTGTCAAAAAGAAGACGTCGAGAGAGCTTTTTCCTGTCAGCAATTAAAGATAACAGAAACGGAATTAAGTACTAAACTGTCTCCTTAGCAAAGGAAGAAGGGAAGGGAAAAAAGAACAGAATCCCTATTCTGGACAGAGTTGAAACATAAAAAGAAAGCTAACAGCCTACCTGTAGAATTCCGCAAAAAGGTCTTTATCACTAATGTAAGCAAGCAACTTCACCACCTACGGAAGTATAAGGCACAGGTTAAAGAATACGATGATAAATGAATAGAATCAACAAAGTGGAGTATATTCTGATAAAATAATTAAAGGACGCTACCTTATCCAATGTGTCCTCAATCGCTTCGTCGCTCAATTTTTCAACCCCACCCTTTTTAAGGATATTATCGCAAAATGAAGCCAGAAGCTCTGCACTTGAGCATCCAGAAACATTTTTGTTGCAGAATACCTCAAAAGCCTCTTTCAGGGCCTAAGGAAGAACCAAAAGGTGGACTTTAGGAGGGGAAAAACAGAAAAGGAACAAAAAAAAAAAGTATCTCCAACACAAACCTTGTGAAAGAGAGAGTGATTTGCGAAACATTCATTCACATATGCCATGTACTTGTCATGTAGTTCAATAACTTTCCTGACAAACACCTGAATAAGAGATAATCACATTAGTTTATATGTTAATGGCAATTACAGGATATAATAAATGAGCATCCTGTTCAAGAATTACCTGCTCCAGTGAGCCAACTGCATTCTCTGCCTGTGGAGGAATACTCGTTAGCAGTTGAATACAACCCATAATGACGGAGCAGCCCTTAAATATAAAGAATTATTAAATAGTTACTAATACATATACCCTTCTTTTGTTTTACCTTTCTCTACGTTCTTTTCGTTTTTGGGTAGGTACTAGGTAGGGGGAGAGGGGGCAGGTAAGATTTCATCCTCATTGCTCAAATGGTCCACACAAATACAATTAGGGTCTTGCTGACCTCCGCCCACTAGGCGGAGTGTAATAGGTACATAAAGACAAATGAGTTCAGATTTCAATACACATCTCACGGAATTTAATACACTTTTCTCGGATATCTATACACCTTTTACACATTATCCTCGGCGGAGTTCAGCATTCGTACAATTAAACCACCATGCCACAAAACCTTTTTTTTTTTAATAAGCAATAAAGTTTTATTGAAAAGGCATCGAAGGGGATGCCACCCAAGAAGAAATCAAGGAATAAAAAAGAAAAGGTAAAAATAACAAAAGACCTATACCCCCTATACTCCAAACATATCTAACATATCAAGGAATTGACTCAAATCACCCTCTAAACCACCATGCTACAAAACATAAAGGACGAAAATGAATTGAAAAGTACAGTAAAAGCTAAAGTAACACTTAAACCCACAAGGTTGGGTGGCTCACACTGCGGATGTGCAAGACGAACAAGCAATAAGAGAGATGTGAGAAAGGAAATGGAAGGCAAGAGAAAACTCATTTCATAGGTTTAAGTTCCATCAACCACAAAGAAAGTGGATCCTAGAAACACCTGGATGAAGGCTGAAGTTAGACAAAAATTCAGATTCTCAGTCTAATTTACACAATTTCCCAAAAAGCAAAAGCCTGAATTCCATGAGCTATGGGACTCAAAATGAAGCCCTGAGAGGTAGGGAAATAGGAGAAAAGAAATAGACCAAATCTGAAAGCAGCAGCACCACACTCAACCATGCCCATCCTCAGTCTTGATTGTACCACGAGGATTGGGTGAATATTCTTCTTCATGCTATTTTGGCCTTACGTGGAGATGGAGTCACAATAACGGCACCTAGGTGACATATGGATCACTAGAAGCCAGCTCAAAGATCAAAAGGTTCCTTTTAATTTAACTAACTTGCAAAAATTACGCCTAGTTACAAGACTCTAAAAGGTGTCATGAATTTAAAACCTCAATCGAACAACATCATCTAATCATGTTGAAATATCAACATCCTTCAACTCCTCTTCAAGCTTCCTAGTTCTTTGGGAGTTGATCCTTGACCTTGGTTGTACCACAAGGTATGAGAATAACTTGCACTTCAAAAATTTGTAAGTCCTGTTCTCCCTATTGTTTGATAAGTAACTCATAATTTTGTTATCAACAATGTGAACATTTAGTTCTATAACCAGTACAATGACCAAAGGTCATTTACCATCTCATATCTATCAGAAACATTTGCTTCATATGACACTTTAAAAGAAGACACCTTACTGGTTGGAATACAGGATACTGACCTTGCTACCTGCCGCATCTTCAGCCTGTTGGACCAATGCTGTACCTTCAGCAGTGATATGCTGCATCAGGAATTCCACACCACATCAGGAAAAAAGATGAAGTAGAAATGAAATTAAAAGGAGAGAAAAAAAATAAAACGCATACCTGCTTGAATATATTAGCAATTGGTTCCAAGCCTTTAGGAATTTTATGGAATAGCCTATACATCCTAGAGAGGTCCTCCACCTGGAGATGTCACTCGCCTTATATGCTTCACTCAAAGAAATTTTTTCTAACTTTTCTAGCCAACGAAATCATGTCACTCAAAATAATACCTTGTCATCTCTAAGCAAAACACGGCACCCAGAATGCTCCTTCTCAAGCAATTGGGTGCTGTATACCACCAACAATTCATTTTGCACTTTCTGCAAAGAGGAAGATCTTCAATCAACCATTAACAAATGATCCAAAACATCAACAACACGAACTCAAATAAAGAAAGAGACGAGGGCAGGGGTGGAAGCCTTGACTAAGATATCCATAACAAATAATAGCCGAAAGAGAATATTTGCAATAACTCAAGTTTTCCCTTTGAGAGTTAAAGAGAAATTAATGCTAAATTTAACAACCATGGATCCTTGCTCTTGCTGCAGTCAAAATTCAAAACGAAGTAGAAGCAATTTTTATCAACTTTTAACATGAGAAGAAAGGAGACAGACCCAATATGGAGTTTATGGAGCAATGAACAATACCAGGAATTTATTGCAAAACATCATCACATGCAAGCTTAAACCACAATCAAATGCGCCAAAATACCAATGTTATCTATATCTTCTCTAGTCAGCGCCAAATTACAAATATTGTCTGAACAAAATCCAAGCCCACGTTAAGGCAGTGAATGACCACGGAGGCATGAACAAAATCTATCATCTAGTAATTAATGGAAGTTTAGAAATCTAACCTCCACTAGCTTTTGCTCACTGCTTGAGTGCAGATAATGGGAAACTCTATCCCTCTCCTTTTTCAAGCATTGTTCAGCCTATTGTTTCCATAGGGTGTCAGATTCCATCCGTTGATTATAAAATTGCATACTGAACAATTGCACTATAAAAAATCTTTTATACCTTCAACATATAATCAGGACAAGAATCTTCAACGATCCAATTTGATGCTTTCCGAGAATAATAAGAAGCAGAATCCTTAAGCATGTCATTTTCAAAGTCATTTTCATAATCCACCATTTGTCCCATTCCGATTTCAACAAATAAATCCAGAACATTCTTCAATAAAGCTCGGTCAATTTGTTCCCCTTCACGCTCTTGGTCAATCTGGTCCAGAGGCATTTCAAAACCTCAATTGCTTACAATGGAAAGAACTATGCTCACTTGAAGAAATAAACTTACAAGTGTGATGACAGCATCTCGTACTTTAACCTTCAACTCTTGGTAAACCTGAAATTCAAAAAATTGCCATTTATGCTGAGAATGACTCTAGCTTACTAGCAGAAAAGCAGCACTAAGACAGTAACAACGGCTTCAACAGAATGTAGCCGCTGTCGTTACAGATTTACAAGTCACACCAACATAAGAAACTATAACACAAATATCAACTCATAACAAACCTGGTCGCGGAAGCAAGTGAGCCCAACTTCATTGAGTGCAGGAAGGGACCTCCTCGCAATAAAGTAGCGATCGAGATAATGGAAAAAACGAGAAAGCCACCTGACCATGACTTTATGATTTTCCCATCTCTTCACGAGCTCCCTCAACATAAACTCATCATGCTTCTCCCTCAAGGATGGTAACACCTAACAAAGACAATTAAGAGCAGAAACGTTTAACTAATAAATGCAATATGCGAAAATAAAAGAAAAGGACAGAGAACTGCAGAGAATCAAGCACATGTGAGGAATGACTTCCTCCACTAACTTAATCTTTTTTGCGAGGGAAGGATGTAACTGAAGAACCAAAACAAATTGACAGTAATTTAAAGACCTACACACAAAAAGTCAACTGGTATGTGCAGAAATCTGAAAAGGAAAAAATAGAGTAAAGGGGTTGCTTTTGAAGGCGGATATTTGGATAACCAAACAAGCAGCATTCAATCTTTAAATTCCTAATTGCAACTGCATTATACAGATGTCCTTCTAAAGGGTAAGGGTCCCATAAAGAAAAGAGCAAAAGAACACCAGCTCTAATCTAAAATTTTTATATTTGCTAAACAACTACAACAGAGTCACAGACAGGAGCACCCTAAACAACATCTATAGGACTGCATCACAGTGGTGCTTCATAGAGTGAAGAAAATCTATTCCAGCACTGAACATGTCAGACACAAACGCTTTAGCATCGACTCTGGAAACAAACGCTTAACAATGTCCATCAGGGAACCTTCACATGAGCAAAAATATGCAAGAATCCACAAATTTGCTCACCGATGAACTGATGTATTCTTCAAAAGCTTCTTTATATTTCTCATATAGCTGTTGAGAGTAATCATTAGGGGGCTTTTGCGTACACATGTTGTATATAGTACTGCAATAAAAGTTAAGGAGAAATAACCCAATGCAGACAATAAACATGTAATTCACTGCCCTTATACTCGAAATCTTTCTTGTTCCTCCTTTCTTTTGTTATTTTCCATTTTCTTTTCCTTCGTAAGAAAATGCACAGTCAAAAAATAATTTGTCGATAAGGGATACGTATAGAGCATCATGTACTCTTCGGAGCTGAACTGTGGTTCGGGTAGCCCTTCTAAAATTCTCTTCAACTTTGTGATGCCATTTTGCATGAAATCCCATCCTTCCTCCAACTCAATAGTCTTGCGTTGATTCATCGTCATTTTAACGCGAATTACACAAACTATCTGTCAAACAAAATAAACAGATCGTCAAAATCCCATCAAACCATGCACTGTGTCTGTATGGAAGAACATGATAAGATGGCCTTCCGTAATATGCACAGAAAAAAGAAAAAAAAAACAGATTTGTATATTTCGTTATCCCTATTTCATCTTCGTGTAGGGGGGAAATGCAGAAAAGAGCACATTGATTTGATCTGATTCTTCACCTAGCTAAGTCCACCCTTAACCACATATTGCAAGCACAAATCCGACTGCCACCAATATAAAGCGACAAATAGACTTGTATTGCCATATTTACAACGCAAACATCTCTCTGAGTGTCAAACCCAAACATCCCTACGAGTGCCAAACCCAAACTAACCCCGTTTGAAACACAATCCCCATTCAACACATTTTCAGGTTTAGTAACTTACTGCACAGGCATATACATATATAAAAACATTCATAGATACAAGTCTATTTGAAAAACAATCAACCAAAACATCAATTACCATAGTAAAAGAACAAATTCAAGCGCACAACGAAATCTTACAACAAGCCCTAGGATACATAAAAATGAGCCATAAACCAAAATTTAAACCACATAGAGATATCTGAAACAACGTATATCGAGCAATACAATCGGGGTTTAAATTGTGAGAATATATGATTCGAATAACCTGAATCAGTGGTAAAACCCTGGAAATCCGTCGTAAGATTATCGGGTTATTGACGCGTTGAAATGGATTCGAAAGAACGCGATCGAAGTCGTAGATAAATCCAAGCTTAGTGAAAGCAATGGAAATTTATGAGATCGTGAGGGCTGCATCGAAGCCCTAAACCTGGAGAGACGGGAGTGGCGGGGAATGATAGGAGGGAAGTATTTATTTTATGGTTTAAGAAATCAAAAAAGATAAAAATGTTTTTTTTTTAAGGGGTGAGTTGACGTTTTTTTTTATTTTTAAGATACTTAATACTAAAATACTTGCTCCTTCGTCCCAATTTGGTGGATTTTTTTAGGAATTTCGACTAATCAAGGACACATAATTATTACACTAGTTGTCATATTTTTTCTTTCCTTCTTTTTACTCTACAAAATATCATTAGTACTTCGGCTTAAAAGTCAAAAACTGGATTATTGGATTATTCGTTTTGTCTTTATTAAAAAAAAATTGCATTTGTTAGTTTTACGTCAAAATTTTGTGGTTTCTGGATTCCTCTCGTCGAGACGAATCCAAAGAGTATAAAATTGTGGTCAAAAGTAATACGTAGTTTTTTTAATAAAGCCGAAAATAAACCAGTTTATTGGTTTAATTTTGGCTTTATTCAAAAAAAATTGAGTTTTGACCTTAATTTTATACTTGTTAGATTCGTCTCGTCGAAAGGAATCCAGAAAGCACAAAATTTTGATACAAAACTAACAAATGCAAAAAAAAATTGAATAAAGACAAAACGAATAATCCAATAATTCCGTTTTTTGCTTTTAAGCCAAAGTAGTCAACGTATTTATTTTTAAAAAGAAAGGGTAAAAAGTGGAATTTGATTACCTAATGGCCATTTAGTTCTGAATTGAGATAAAAAATTTAAGACGACAAAAAGAGGTCTTTGGGACCAAAGATTGGAGACGGAGGGAGTAGTACAATATGAAAAAGATAAGTAAAATTCTTGAATAAGTTTTGGGTGAATAAATTTTCTCCGAAAATATCACCAACAAACAATGTTATTGTGGAACAAACTATGAGCTAAAGATCTTTAATTTTGACAAAAAAGTATTGTGGACAAAATTTTATTTCTTGCATATTACAGTACTATGTTATCATTGTTATCGTGTTCATATTTAGTCACTTTTGACGATCTAACTAAATATTTTATAATACTGATAATAAATATAAATAGAAGGTGTTTGTGTAGTACTCTGTATTAGAAAAGGAAATCAATTATTAGATAACAAACATTTATTATGTGAATATGATGAAATTGTATTTGACTATTTATCGAATTATAAACACGGTAAAAATTCAATACTCAATTAAGTTATTATTATGTGGTCACTCTGCAATAACTCTACAAACTTTGGTGACTGCACGAAGCTAAATATTTTATAATATTGATAATAACATAAATAGAAGGCGTTTGTAGTACTCTGTATTAGAAAAGGATATCAATTATTAGATAACAAACATTTATTACGTGAATATGATGAAATTGCTTGGTATTTGACTATTTGACAAACTATAAACACGGTAAAAATTCAATACTCAATTAAGTTATTATTATGCAATCACTCTACAAACTTTGGTGACTGCACGAAAATAGTACTTTATTGTCTACATACAACAAATTTTATTGTTGGAAGATTATCACTAATATTATTAAGAATATCTTGTAGTAAACTAAACATTTGAGGATTAAAAATTCACGACAGTCTTACGAATCTATAAATCAAGAGCAACGAGAATATGCAAATAGATTTAGAAATTTCAATATGAAAACTCTATAAAATTTTGAGATATTATTTCTTTTGGAATTCTTCCCAAAAATAGGATTAGATATTTTTTTTTTGAAACCAATTCTAAAAATAACTTCGACTATCATATGTTGGCTTTGATAAAAAATAAAATAAAATGACTAAAACCATTGATTTATGTAAGACCACCACACATTAGATTTTTCTCCAGTTGTACTCCTCTCATCCCAAAAAAAAAAAAATTGCCCGGTAAAAAAAAATACTTAAAAATAATATGTTGCATAAGGTAAAAGAACTCATTTGCTGGATAAAGTTTGAAAATAATTTTTAAAAAAAAATCATGACAATTTTTCAGGACTATAAAATGAGGGTTGATTAACCGATTTGCGTTATTTTTATAACTTTATTAAATAAAACGTGACTTTTTGTACTTTATTCTCAAACTACGTGAAAACGTGGTTGCTAATCACGCCTTCAAGAAATCGTGGTTTTGTTTCACGCTTTCACGGTGGATTAAGTGAAAAAATTAAGTTAATATTAATTCGGTTTGAAAGCGTGTTTGGCAAACACGCCTTTAAAAAACGTGCAAGTGAGCATATGAGGCATTTATCAAAATGAATGATCCCCATTACTATAATTTTTTGGTGTCTTCGTTGTTTGCCCACAACCATTTTTTATTTCATTAATTCTACGTGTACGCAAGAAATGTACACGGATCACGTACGTACGCACGCGGGGGGCCCACTGCGTTCGTCCCTGTGAATCTAGAAAACATACTTGCCGATATCCAATTGAGCTGATTTTTTTACGGGGCCCCCTAAAATAATATTTTAAAATTTATGGTATTTTTTTAGAATTTTTTTGGGGCCCGCAGTGGGCCCCCCGCGTGCGTACGTACGTGATCCGTGTACAATTCTTGCGTACACAAAAACAAAAAAAAAAACCAATACTTGGATTACACGTTATTTGTGACATGAAGGAAGGCTGCCTGTGGAACAACTTGGAAACGTGTCTTTTAAACACGTCTTATAAAGGCGCGTTTTCTAATCACGCTTTCAGAAGTTGCATTTTGCTCTATTTATTTTTTTGGGTCATTTTGTATCACAGAGGAGACGATACAGAAACCATAACAGCGATCACAAGAGCCTCAATCCTCCCAAGAAATGGGGTTCTTCAAATTCCACAACCTCAATCCCATTTACAGAACCTACCTCTCCAGATTCCACTCTCAAACCAACAAGAGCTTCCATCTCCGCCCTCACACCCGCACAATTCAAGCCCTCGGTTCTTCCCAATTCTACGAACGTCATCCCTTCACCCCATCGGACAGCCCTAACTTCAAGATTTCTAAGAGGTGGCACGTCGGTCATTCTCATAACCAACGCGATCAATCTGGCAAGGAGGCCGTGAACATTTTCCGGTTGGGACTCGCCGCCGACATTGGGTTGGCGGCCGGGAAAGCTTTGACCGGTTATCTTTCTGGTAGCACTGCGATTATTGCCGACGCTGCTCATTCCGTCTCTGATGTGGTAACGTACCACCTAACTCCTCACATATTGCTTATTAAGAGCTGAAGATCAATCTATTTTACTTGGAGTTATTTTTGGATGATACGTGTGCATCTTGTCGAGTAATTGGCGGAACCAATACACTATGCGGAAAGAATAATCGAGAAGAAAACGCAAGCAGAATAGAGAGGGAGGTTTTTACTTGGCTAGCATAAATTGTCACTTCGCATAGAATGTAGAAAAAGTAGAGATTACATCTGTTACTGCGAATAGAATGTTAAAATCGCTTATTAACATGCCGATGATGCTAGACCGAACCCTGACATTGTCACCTAATGACAATCTAAAGCCGAATCATGCTTCACAAATGATGAAACCAAAATGTGTTAATATGTGATTTGTGCTCTATGATGGGTGTTGTATTCAATACATCAAATATATAAGTAGACCGTGAGTACATCTTTTGGAATTATATTGCAAGGTTTCAACCTATGTTGCATGGAGTCGGGTACAAGTTTATGCAGGTCCAAGTGTCCAGCCTTCCTGAACTAAAATACATCAATATTGTTATATTGGTGCGGGGACTTATGATCAGTGGCGACTCTAGAACTTTCATCCAGTGGGTTCATTCATTATATTTTTCCAGTCGTAAATTATATCAAACAATTTTTGACAGTAAATTCATAAATACAATCATGAATTTTCGATCAACTCAATTCCTCGTGATTTAAATGAAGCTAAATGATCCTCATTTTGCTGAGTACTGCTAGCCCTCTTACTAGAGTCGTTAGGTAGCCTCGAGCCCTCGATACATTTTATGTAGAGTAAATAAAGTGTATGGGAATAATTAGGATATATATTTTACTACATTTTTTTATGTTTCTTGTCAAATGAGCGACGGTTAAACTCTTAAAATTGTAAATTACCACACTGGTGTAACTTCAAAATATCTGATTACAAATATGTAAAATAAGCGGCAATGCATACGACAAATTTTGGTATTCTAAAGTAAATACAGTAATAGATGGGATGGGAAAAAAGTTGAAAAGTGTACTAAAAAAAACTCCTACAATTTGAGATGAGTGAAGAGAGGGAGTGTGTAAGAGTGGGTGAATCAATGCATTTGCAATCGTACCAAAATTATGATTTACTATGTGTGCTAAAAGAGCAAACTACACTTTTCCTTTCAAAAGCCGAGTTCAACCAGCAAAAGCCACTGGGTTCATTGGATGAAAATAGGAGCAAGAGCAGTCCAAATCTCACATGTATAGTAGAGTTTTTTCAAAGTCAAGTGGGTTCAACTGACACCCCTTGTAACAAGGTGGAGTCGCCCCTACTCATGATAAACACTTATTTCCCGGAAATTATTCCATATTTTCCCGTAGGTTGTTGTAAAGTAGTATTTGAGCTTTACACGGGTAAAATGCAAATAAGGAAAAATGTGAAATTCATAGTTTCTATTAGTGGAAATGTTCATTTTGTTGCTAGTTTGAGCTTCTTGACCTTAAGTATCACAAAGAGTAGGATCCAATTGCCTGAATCTGGCATGGCAGCGGACATATATCCAAAACCTTACCTAAGGGCTGAGTGTCGGACACAGGTTTGTGGCTGCTTGCTGTCTGTTACAGTATTGGGCATTTCCATCTTTAGAAAAACTCTGTGTGATCTTTTTCTATTGCGTTGTAACAATTTTCTCTCAATCATTCCAGTAACAGGTAATTCATTGCATGGATCTTTTCTTTCCCTTCAATGTGGAGTTCCTTTTGAAACAACATAAATTCTTCACAATCTTTACTTCGACAACTCTGCTCATTGTTTTTTTTTTTTTTTTGTGCTACAGGTTCTTAGTGGTGTTGCTTTGTTGTCATTTAAAGCTGCAAGGATTCCTAAGGACAAAGAACACCCATATGGTCACTATTGACTACCTACACGTTACTCCATTGGTCTTAATTACTTTTTCTTTTTACCAGTCTTACTTGATGTTTGTTGAGATTTTCTTGTGCATTTTGTCTTGCTGCAAGATGGTTTAATGTTGTTGCCATCTGCTCGTTTCTGATATGTGAGAATGAGGAGTTTCATCGGTGGATGTTTCTTGCTATAATTGGCAAATGAAACACAGGGTCGCAAGTTCAGCATTTGTAACTCAGCATGCTAACCTTGAGGTTGGACCTGAGGCTGAGGCAACCACTTTGTGCTGATAATTCCAAATGTTAGGGATGTTCCCAGCCCACCCCCCATGAATGGGGACAAAAGTGGGTGTCCTGAAACATCCAATCGTCGAATATTCCCAGAGTTATTCCTTTAGTTATTAGGTTAGGTGTAATTCATGATCTTGGATGAGCTGAATAACATGCAATTGTCGAATATTTCCCAGAGTTTCATCCTTGGATTAACATGACCTTTGTTTGATGTCCGTGAATGAGGCTTGATCTTAGTTGTTCATCAAAACGGCTCAGCAGTGATATAATGTGGGAAATTGATCCTTGGATTCATATACCTTTTTGTTATGCCCTCGAGTTTTGCTGTTAAGATTGTGTGTTTGTTATTGTTTAATTAGTTGCTGATACTGCCTGCTGCCTTGGCTTTTTGAATGAATACATTTCTACTTGTTTCTACAGGACACCAATCTATTCTTGACTTCAACAATTTACAATCAGATTTTGTTTGTTTTATTCAGGGCATGGTAAATTTGAGACTTTAGGGGCCCTTGGGATTTCTGTAATGCTTTTGGGAACAGCTGGAGGTATTGCATGGCACGCTTTAGATATTTTGGTGGTAGGATCCGTTTTATTTCTTCCTGTCATGAGGAGCATTATGATGTTCCTATATTTATATCTGATTCATTGATTCCATTTTTTTTGCTCTTATTGGAATGTATCAAGTCTTACTAATTTGTGTTGAAGTAGCTTCTGCCTTCTGATAAAATGCTGGTGTATTTTATGTCCACTATAATTGGATTAAAGTATAATTTCGACTAGTCCCTCAAAATTCTATTTGTACTTTTTGTAGGGATTGTTGTCTGCATCTCCTGAAGTAGTAAATCAGTCGCTGGGTCATGAGCACATGCATAACCATCATCATGGTGGGCATCACCATGGAATTGACATGGATCACCCTATCCTGGCTTTGAGTATGATGATAATATCAATATCCGTTAAAGAAGGGTACTCTTCGATGTTTAATCGTCATTTACTTTAAAATGGTGTCTCTTGATTGCTTCATCACTGCTACATCTGTATATTTGGTTGTACTCTAGGCTTTACTGGATAACAAAGATAGCGGGGGAAAAGGAAGGAAGTGGGCTGATGAAAGCAAATGCTTGGCATCATCGTGCTGATGCTGTTTCTTCATTTGTTGCTCTTATTGGGGTTGGTGAGCATCTTTGAATATTGTACCCATATTTATCTTTCAACGAGGCTAGTGATACTGGGAGCTCATTTTTTGTTACTATTGAAATTGGCGGTAAATCTCAATGGTATTGACCTCCGCACTATGCAATTTGAGATGCTATCATACTACTGAAACTGGCGGTAAAACTTTCAGTAGTTATTCTATAACCTGCAAACCGTGACCGGGTTTATTTGTTTGAGAAAGTGTAAGGCAGACTGCCAGCAATTACAAGTCTATTTGGAGATACTGAGCGAAATCTTTTCTTCTAGCTTGTTCAGTAAATTTCTAGTTTGAAATTTTATCTCCTTGAACCGCATAATGTCATATTTCATTGGCACCCACTGACCATGGATTACTGATTCCGATGGTAGGAGGATCTATTCTCGGCATGAAGTTTCTAGATCCCCTTGCTGGAATTGTTGTCTCGGGCATGATCCTTAAGGCTGGACTTGATACAGGCTACCAGAGGTTCGGATTCAATTCATCTTTTGATTTAATGCGGATCATACATGATATTTCAATTTTCACTTAGTAATTCATTGTTTATTAAGTTTTACCCCTATTGGTTGCATTTTTTTACTGTGGATTTCAAGTATCATTTTTTTTTTTTGAAATCTTCTTGGATGGTCTTCTTGGATGGTTGAGGTGCCCACATCTTGCAGCCACTATTCAATTATATCCGTGGAATGCAAGTTGGCGCTTGAATTCTTGTGGAGATGATACATGGTTAAATACTAATAACAAGCAAATTTTCAGTAATTGGAGATGCATGTTTAGGCTGTGTCTAATATGTTTTGGAGAGGGTTGGCCTATGACCCACCTATGGTCGTAATTAAGTGGCATTGTCTCCTACACAGTAGCATCACACCTTTTAAAATATCTCAATGGTCATTGGAAATGAAAGTAACATAGAATGTTGTATGTTTCTGATAATATGATGTAGCAAGTGCTTTCTGATGAGACAATTCATCTTTGAAAAAGAGTGCAAAAAAACTTCCAAGTCTGACAATTTCTCCATTTTTGGCATGCTTTCTGGTGATCTAGTATATTGGAACTGGTGGATGCAGCAGTCCCTTCACAACAGTTGGATCTATATAAACAATCCATTCTACAAGTTGAAGGCGTGAAGGTGAGTAACTTCTAAACAATTCCCGCAGGCATGCATTACTGCTAAGAGCACGAGGCCTAGTATCTTCTTTCTTTCTATTCCTGCCTTCCTGGTCTTACCTTTGGCCTCTTATTCGTGTTTTGGACTAAGTGACCCTTGTTGTGATGATCTGTTGATTATTAACAACCTATTGATTGGCTTTTTTTTCCTGTAACTAATGGTAAATGGTTGTCACAACAACTGTTTTTGTCCTTTGACCTTTGTGTGGCTCATGAATGTTTTGATTACCTTCCACAAGGTCTATTTAATCAGTCGGTGGCTTTAGATGTCTCTAAAACGATATCCTTTGTAACTTTATAGTATGAAGTGTTTTCCCCTTTATTGGATCAAGAAGTTTTTTTTGCTTACTAGTCAGAGTCTTGGGGACTTGTTAATGTAGGTTTGTACTTTGTACCGTTCGAACCCTACTTTGCCCTGGGGCGACTCTTGCTGTTCTGTGTTTTATGAAATATACTTCTTTTGACATGTTTGCTTAACTGTACAGGGATGCAATCATCTGAGGGGAAGAAGAGCAGGTTCCTCTGTCCATCTTGATGTAAATATTGAGGTAGCTTGTCTGATTTGTTTTCCGTTGTGTGCTGTTTGTAGAACAGCCTTTGTTTTGATTCAAAGTTTCTTGTGTACATTTTGGCTGGTTTCTGACGCACACAGCATCCTTTGAAATCCTTATTCTTCCTTGCAGGTAGACCCCTTTTCCAGTGTGAGTGCCGCTCATGATGTTGGTGAAAATGTTCGTGATCAAATTCAGAAATTACACCCTGAAGTGGCTGAAGTCTTCATACACATAGGTAGCATACTGGCTTTTGTTACAATTGGAGTGTATATTTGTCTCTCTCTCAGATCTATCTTGAATTTGGCTACTCCAGCATTTGCGGCTTGATGGAAATGTTCGTGTATATGGTTAACCTGTTGACATTATTTACTTGTAGATCCTGCAATTTCGCTTTTATCGGAAACTAGAACAGACCAACAATGGGACATGACCGAAACAAATAGCCAGAGTAGGAATGTCGCCTCGGACCAGAAGGATATTGAAGACATCGTTTCACATATATTCTCATCAAAGTTCTCGGAGGTACGTTCCAATTCTTAGCCCGTTTTATGTTCAGCTTTCTAAATAGAATAATCTTTGTTTTGCTTCAGAGACTGGTTCTTGAGCACATAACGCGCCACTTGCTTGGAGACAATATTGTACTTCAAATTGAGGTATCCATGCCTCCTGGCATGTTAATACGGTAAGACTCCAAGTATCTGTTTATGATAGTTTGCTCATGCTGTTCAGCGCATCTTCATCAAGTATATATTCATTTTTCTTTTCCACAACGCAGTGATGCAATTAAGGTAGCGGAAGAAGCAGAGAGAGAGATTTTGGAGGCAGCCTCTGATGCCGTCAAGGTCTTTATTCTACTGCGACTCGGGCATACAATCCCACAGTTACAATGAGGAACTGTGGAAAGTTCAATGGTGAGGGAAACTAGGTAGGCGCTGAAGGTAGAAACGGTGTGTACATTTCAAACATCAAATTCAATAGAGATTATGTAGACTATAGATATTGAGTCCCCGTGTTTTTAAGGGGTGAAGAAGGTTCAGATTTTGACGTGAATGTCTTGAATACTTGAGAAATATTAGAACCAGAGACTTGGTTTCTGCTGAACAGATCCCCTTGGGTGTGGTTACTGGAGTCTTGATCAGGTCCCCGGTAGCATTATGTTTGATGTCGCATTTACTTGCGTAATAGCTTGTTGACTGCAGCTTAGTCATGCTTTAGTGAGCTGTGAGCGGGAGCACGAATGCGAGTGTGAAAGCGTCTTTGATATTCAGAGCAACAGCACAAAGCAAGATTGTGAGCAAGAGTGACCAAGAACTGGAGTAGAAAGCAGTAAACTTAGAACCCTACAAGACCTCTGGCTACTTGAGAGCAGCTTATTTTAAGGTTATTTTTTTGGTTTGTCTTGGTTAATTTTTCCCAATTTATCAATATTGCTAGCAAGATTTTAAAGAGCATTTCTGGGCCCTTAACCTTTTACTACTCAATTCCAAAATTTAAATAACTCTTCTCTAAGTCCTGATTTGAATTTATACACTAAACAGGGTTTTACTCGCATTTTTTACTAAAATCGGAGTGCAATACGTACATGGGTAGACAATTGATTAGATCGTGCTGCGAGAGAGAGAGAGGGGTTCTGAAAACCGAAGTAGACCAAGGTCAGACCGTCGGAGTGACTCAAAGTTTTACTTGTTTGGCTGTACTTCCCAAATTTAGGTTGAATTTTATGTTTTTTCTGCATCAATTGCTAAAAGCTTATTTTTTAAAAAAGGGTAAAAAGCTAAATTGTTAAAATTTAGTTTGCTTCTTATTAACTAAAATTAAGTTGTTAAAACGTCGATTTTCTCTCATTCTCTTTTTGATAAAAACAAAATTAATTGATAAAATTACCTTGATACTTTTAGCAAATGGGAATTTGGGCGCTAAAAGCAAAAGGAAAACTTACTTTTCCATTAATGAATTTTGATCAAACTTAAGGCCCTGATTGGCTATGGGATAAACGGGGGTATTAAGTTATACCCCCTCCCCTTATCCCGGTCCCACGGTTTTATGCATGGTTTGGGAAACAAAAGTGACCCGGATAATTTTATACCTCCACCCTTTTAATACCCCTCTATACCCCCCAGCCCTTACTAATTAATAACACCCCCCCTATTACTAATTTATACCCCCTCATACCCCCTACGAAATTACCCACATACCCTCCCTTATACCCCTCCCCTTACCCCCAGTTTTTTTTTACTATTTTTAAAATGAAACCGAATGGCCTTTTCAATGTTTTACAAACTCTTGCGATTTTCTTCGGATAAAAAAATGAAGTACTTTTGTGCATAATTTTTTAATTTTTTTGCACCAAATTAAACTACTAATTGAGATCATTAATTTGATACAAAAAATTTTGAAAATTTTTATACTTTAAAATTTGACATTGTTGGCTTGTTTTGCAATATCCTTCGGATAAAAAAATAAAGTATTTTCACATTAATTTTTTTACTTTTTTTTGCACCAAATTAAACTACGAATTGAGATCTTTAATTTGATACAAAAAAGTTTGAAAAATTTTATACTTTAGAATTTGACATTGTTGGGGAATACCATAAAAATTACTAATTAGTTAATTATTAAAAACATACAATTAGAAAGGAAAAAAAAAGCAAAAAATTAAACTTCGAAATATTATTAAAATGAATAATAAAAAATAATAACTAAATATTTTAATTTTAGATATAACTAATAAAAGGAATTATTTATTGAAAAGTATAATTAATTTAATTAATATTGTTTTTATGTATTTATTTTATCATAAAATCTAATATGACTGTACAAGGGCAAATAAGTCATTTATCAAATTTTTACTTCATCCACCCAACTTTATCCCCCTTTATCACAAATTCATCCAAACCACATACTATTTAATTCCCCCTTCCTAAATGTCACATCACTGTGGGTCCACCTTTACTAAATAATACCCCTTACTATCTTATCCCCCTTATTATTTAATCCCACCAAAACGTATCCCGCATCCAATCGGGGCCTAAGTGGATTGGGTTTGCCTTTGGGGAGCTAAAGCAAAGGGAAAAACTTACTACTTTTCCATTAATGAATTTTAATCAAACTTAATTGTAGGGGTGTCCACGGTTCGGATCTGGACGGATTGGATCCGGATCTGATCCGCTATAGTTTTTAAGATCCGGAACCGAACCGAACATTCATGGATCGGTTACGGATCAGTTCGGATCGGGCGGATTGGACAAATTAAAGAAAGATTATTGAGCGGATTGAGCAGATCCGATCCAATCCAGATCCGGAACCGCCAGATAAGAAATTCTCGATCCGAAACCAAACCGAACATTCACGGATGGGTTAACGGACGGATCGGATTGGACAAATTTGGCGGATTGAGCAAATCGGATGATCCGCTGGACAGCCCTACTCAACTGGATTGGGTGTCTTGGGTGATTCATACCAAATACAGTACATTTTTAACTTAAATTCATGTACAAAGTAAGCACGGGTAAAAGATGATTTTAGACCTGGAAAAGGATCAGAATTGAAACATAAATTACAGTATTTTCGCAATTCAACCAAAATGAAAACAGATGAAAAATGACAATGCTCATGCCATGCCAATTGATTAGTCCGCCTTCCATCTTTTACAGAATTGTTTATTGGTTGTAAAATTTAAGACTTTTTAACATTATAAAAAATTAGTAAGAGTTCATACAACCATCTAATTATGCAAACTAATATTTAAAATAAACTATAGATTTATAGAAGAAAAAAAATTAAAACAATAGAAAGAGAAAATAGGGCCGATACCCATCCGAGCCGTCCGTTGCTCGGATGGACGGCCCAGATTTCATCTTCCATGCGCAGCAACGAACAGTTCGGATGCAAAGGTGCTGAGGTGAAATTTGTGCCGTCCATCCGAGCAACGGACAGCTCGGATGGGTGCACAGCACCTGCTGTGCGGTGGCTGCACAACAGCCACCCCGTGTCCGATAACCATTGATCAGATAATTGTAGTCTGGAAAATTTTCAATTCAATCGACATGGTGTTTTCAGAATCAATTATCCTCACATCAATGGCTCAGCCAATTTGCAAAATCAAATCAATAAATCGTAACAAAAAATAACAGAGCAGGATGAAGAAGGACGGAATAGCAATAACAAAGAGAGGCTCAGAAGGATCCATTGGTGATTTTATAATCATGGGAATAATATTCCCTTCATAAAATAGGTAGTTCTCATCATCACCGCCTCCGTCGTTCACACTATCCCTAATTTACCTACAAACAATTCGAAAATACACACAAATACATATATATATATTATATATATATATATATATATATATAGAGAGAGAGAGAGAGAGAGAGAGAGAGAGAGAGAGAGAGGCGTCGCTGCGGCGGAGAGAGGAGGAGGGAAGCATAGAATTCTGTTTTCTTCACAGTGTGTTTGTGTGGGAATATATACAGACACCGTCGTAATTAGGGTTTGCAATGGAGCGGCTGCTTGCATGTGCAGTTACTATAATGCCCTTTGTTGTCGTCACTAATTGCAATCCGCAGATTAGGCCCACTAGAGCGAGACCCGTTCGCACAAGATTGGATACCCGTGTTTGGGTCGTGGATCAAGGGCTTTAGACTGATAGGGCCTGTGAACCGGGCCTTCTTTGGGTCGTGGACCATAGTTATATCCATTAGAATATTGACTTCTAGAAATTATTGAACTTTTCAACAAAAAATAATGAGATATGATAGAATCAGTGTTTATTGTGAATATCATATCCAAATATCAACTGGAAACAGTTCATAATTTCCAATCTGCCTGGAATACTAATCCTAGAGTTCTAAGACATGTAATGGGCAGGCTAAAACTCAACACGGATAGTAGCAGTCTTGGAAACCCTAACCCTATCTGCATTTAGAGGGGTTTTCGGGAGGAATGAGGATATTGGACCATAGGTCCATTTTTTATATTTAAAAAAAACAAAACAAAACTTGAGGATTGTACTAGTTTGGAAGCAGAGCTTTGGGGTTTGACAAGAGGTTTGAATATGATACAAGATCAAAACATGCTTGAAGTACAAGTGGAAAACTGACTATGAAACGTCGATGCAAAAAGGATATTGGGTGTCACCAAATGCCCCCTACAGCAGCCTCGTAATGGAATGCAGAGCCATGATCTACGGGGTTGTTCGGTCAAAGTTGCGGACAAGCTTGAAAATGGAAGGAGCCAAAATTGAATTTAGCTAGGTTTATCGAGTCCGTTTTTAGGTTTGGTTCCTTTCCAGCCCTAAATCTAAACGACACAATCACGTCCAACTTGGCTCAATACGCTCGACTGACCAAAAAAAAAAAAAAAAAACTTAGAAAGTTAATGGAAACCTGTACGGTTAATCAAATAGCATTAAAAGAAAATAAGATCCCAACAGAAAGATGAATTCCAAAGGAGGAAAATTATTTTCCCATGTATGCTAAAAGAGGTTAGAGAAAATAATAAAAGAAATAGGAGAGAGAAAATATCATGATTAACATAAATATATTCGTACACAAAAACCTCTTGGCATTGGTCCAAGCCTAACAGTGATGAGATGTCATGATGCCCACTAAAAGGAAAGAGAGCAGTGTGGGGGAATCTCAACAAAAGTGGGAAGGTGGCGTCTAAAGAATAGAGAACATATTTTTTAAAAATAAATAAATAAATATTGGATTTTCTTAATGTTCTCAAAAGCTTTTTGGAAACTCCGAGGGTTTTCTCGAATGTCTTTTTGGTGAATTTAGTACCTGCATCCACCAACTTGCTTATTTTTCAATTCCTTAATTGCATTAGTTGTGATCATGGAATCTCCAAACACCCAAATTAAAACAATTGCCACCTGCCAAGTGCCATATGTCAGCACCGCAAAGACATAAAACATTGCAATAACGAGTGTGTCTGATGGGTCTGTAATCGACGCTGTTTTTTTTTTGCGGCTTTTTTGTTTCTATCTTTTGGTATTTTAGACTTTTTGATCCATTGTAATTATTTGTTGGATAATGGAATGATTTTTTTCTGTTTTAAAAAAAAAAAAAAACATTGCAATAGATCACTAGTAGGTCTCCTCCTTTCAATGTAAGTGAGCATAACTCGCATAAAAATCGTCACTAGGTTTATGGTTGAAAATGGTCGCTCTATATATTGTAACTGTAGAAACAAGTAGAAGCCGTAAAAATAACATAAGACGAATCAATCTATCAACAAGGGATATATAATCCGACTTTTTTTTTTTCGCTAATACTTGGCACAATTCAGATATTTGTGAAAATTTTCTGGAACTCCGAGAGAACATATAGAAATGCAGAGCAACTTAAAAATTTATTTCTTATCAGCATGCTAGCTTGGTAAGGCTAAATATTAAAAGTTCCACTATCTACTCTACTCCAATACTGCTAAGATATTCATTGATTTTTATTTTAAAGAGGAAAAATGTTAGAATGATAGATATTCAAAATTTCACAAAAATCTAGATGGGCAGGTAAAATTCTTGATAGTTTATTACTATAGTTATAAGAAAATTTAAAACTTGAGTAGGGTGGTCGTCCGGGCTCATTCGCCCTTGATCCATCCTTGGCGGCATGTCTACTGAAACAAAAAAGTTTATTCGTACCCACATCGCTACTAGTTCAACATGTTACAGATACTCGTGAGATAGTATGTTTACCATGACATTATGCTAATAGTAGCTAGTTTGACATATTACACAAAGGATCCGAGGGACTGTAGTGAGCTTGGCCAGAAGTCTCGGACAACACAACTACTTCTCTGGCAGAATAAGGGGGTGTTTGGGAGCCTACTTTTTAGCTTTTGATTTTTGACTTTTTGGTTTTTTGGCTTTTTGGCTTTTGATCAGAATGAGTTTTGGATGTGGGAGTAGTGTTTGGGAGAAATGTGCAGAATGTGTTTTGGAAGGGAAAATGAGAAGTAGAAATCAAAAAACACCTCCAAACCTATTTTTGATTTCTGGCCCAGATTGTTCAAAATGGAAAAACAGTTTTTGGAAAAACTATTTCTCCCCTTGGCTGCCAAACATCCATAAACCAAAAAAGAGAAACCAAAAATCAAAAAGAATCCCAAACAAA